>JBBBDQ010000632.1:2877500-2887500 GCA_037127315.1 Ascarosepion bandense
GAAATGAAAAATACTTTGTTCTTGCATATCAGACAAACTTATAACTATATTAAACTAAATCAAGATATATGCATGTGCTGAAAATTTCTCAGCCTATTCAAGATGAAAATTCTGAAATAAATTCTTATATTTGAAACTTTGGTCACAAATATTGGTAAATGAATCAGGCCGAGAAATTTTCAGTATAGCATGTAGCATCTACAAACATATACACTATAGGCCAAAAGTTTGAGACTAATATCTGAATTTCAAAGAATTATCCTAAAAATTGAAGTTTGCATACCTTCTAAACTATTTTACTAGTAGGGCAGCTGGCGAAGGTTGAGGAAGAAAAAGAAGAGGAAGAAAAAAGAGGTGGGGGTGGAGAAAGAAGTAGTAGAGGAAGAAGAACAAGTAGAAGAAGAGGGAGGGTGGAGAAAGAAGAGGGAGAAATGGAATCAGCAGCAATTTCTTTTAGCTTTTTTTACCTAATCTACCTTTCTGGCTAATGGTAATCAAAGGGCTGGTGTATTTTAAAGTTTAGGCATCCATCCCCTCTAAAAAAAAAAAAAAAAAAAATTGGATGCCAAGCACAAATGCGTTATTAGTCTCAGCATCTGAGCTTAGTAGGAGCTAATTAAACCAAAGGAGGAATTTAACTTATTAATTATTAAATCTGACGAGTGGCCCAAAACTTTTGGCTTATTTTGCGTATGTGTGTGTGTGTGTAGTGCATGAAACTCCAATTCATCCTATAGATGTAGTATAATATGTATATTTATTAATATATACTTTATAGCTCTGTTATATTATATCAACCACTGTTTTATTAACACCAGAAAATTATTTGTGTGTGTGTGTGTGTAAAGACACACACACACACACACACACACACACAAAATGACCAAAATATTTTTGTATATTTTTTTTTGTTTATTTACCTGACATTTAATCTGTGCTTGATACTAAATTTCAGCTTTTAAATTCTTTATATCAAAAATTTACAAAGATTAATTTAGTAGCAAGCACTGACAAAAGTTGCAAGAGCAAACCAAAAATATTTTTAATATTTTCATAAACTTCATTGCACTCCCACATGTAACTATAATCATTTAAGTGCCATACGTGATACACGCTTGGGCAATCATGTCTCGAAAGTGACATGACTGATTGGGCAAAAGATTATCCCGCAGTAGGTTGCTATTGCTTTCTGCAGTAGACTGGTTGCCAGCCAAGGCTACAGAACCATATGTGTTCTGCTATTTAACCCATAATTGGAGGGGGAGATGGATTAATACCTTTCCCCAAGGGTATTGCGCATAAGTAAAAGTAAGAAATTCAACTGGAATTTGAACACAGCTCCCCGATTTTTCATTCTGAGCCGATATCCACTGCACCACAACGCACATCCCTTACTGGAATAAGAAATTAAAATAATATATAAAAACCTTTTTTTAATTCCATTTTTATATAATTTAAAAGAGTACAGCTGGACATTTAATACTGATGGCTAGATATATCTCTGTGTAGGTACAGATACGGATGTGGTGGAGTGGATATCGACTTGGAACAACAAATGGGGTAGCTGAGTTCGAATTCCAGTTGAATTCTTTGCATTCACTTATGCACAAATACCTTTGGGAAAGGTATTAATCCATCTCTTCCCTCCAGGTATGGATTGAATAAGACAGATTAGGTTCTATAGCCTTGGCTGGTAACCTGTCTACTGTGTATGGCTCTTAACTGACTGAGGTACAGATAGTGCACACAGAAATCAACACTGTAGAGTGATAATTTCATGCCTGATGTGACCTTCATGTATGTGTCACAATAACAAGAGCTTCTATTAAAGGACTGCACACAAAATGGTAAAATAATTTCTAAGGAATTAATGGATTTTATTTATAATCCAACATTATTTCTTATTTCTATATATGTTATATTTAGTGGACCCATGTTTGAGCAGATACCTTTATTCTAAAATAAGCCTTCGAGTGCGCTCTTGAACGAGAGTTCAAACCTTTATTCTTCTTTGTGGCAGAAAGCACCGCCTGATCCAGAATGCTTTAGCTGTGACTTTCTTTCTGGCTAAGTAGCCGTCTGAAGCATCATAAAGTCTGAAGTATGACAACTTATTAAGTGAACTTAAAAATAAATATTTTTTAAATATTACACTGCAACTACTATAGAAATTACATGGTGTAGTGATTAAATTGTCGCCATTTTGTATTTTTAATTTTTGCACGATGTGTTCATTGTTTGTTTTCGTTTTTTGTCAGGTGGACAGTAGATGTCAACTGTCAGTTGGACACTGTGAGAAAAAGAGTACCATGACATAATTCACTCTGCCAGAAATTTGGAAACAGAATGCTGTACTGCTTGACATTTGTGCCAGAAGGTCCAATATGAACATTTCAGAGGATTTGGAAAGAGTTGGAGGAATTTAATGGTGATTAAGAAGGTACATAAGTTTGGAAAACTTGCTGATTATTCTGACAAGAAAAGAACTGAATTTGTTGATGAGGGCCTCAAACTCATTATAGATGCCTACATCAAGTGCCTTGAGAAGGTAGTGCTGCCCTAAGTCAAGAGGTTGGCAGATGCTATGTTTGACAACATAGACTCTGCACCATGCCACACAAGCAAGAGAACCCATTCTTGGCTGTCTGAAAATTTCTGCAACCACATCACTCTTTACATTTGCCAACTTAACGCCCAAGACCGCAACCCCTTGTATGTGGGGTGCATTTGAGGAAGAGACCAACAAAACTCCTTGAAACACCAAAGATGAACTGAAGGCAAGAATTATGGTAGCATTCACCAACTTAAACAAGGTGAGTGTCCAAAAGAAGTTGCAGGAGATTCTGAAGTTTTCTGGATGCTGAAGGCAATGGTAATTTTATTGAATAAATTTACTCTTTATTATTTCAAAATATGTTTATGTAATTTTGGTAAAAAATATCTGTTAAAAGAAGAAGGAAATTACTGGAAAGTAATTGAAACTCACCTGAAGCGAGCTGAATGTGTAATGCTCCTCAAGCTAATGACATTTCCATCGAGCCTCTCTACAGCAAATGATTCATTGAATTTTTTTTACTGCATTCCTCTCGAATTTTTGTTTAAATTAATTTAAGGTCATCAGGTGATAATGTGCACTGTTTTGGGGCCTTCCTCTCAACGGTTTCACTTGCACACCAGCTCGCCCTCACTGATGTGAGGCCCCCATTATAATGATATATCAGTATGTTGTAGATATACCAGTTCAAATATTTAATAGCAAAATTAGTTTTACAAAAAAGAAAAAAAAACAAACAAAACAGCAAACCTCCCATTCTCAGAATGCAACGTGAACCTAACCTCGTTATGCATTCACGGTCAATATTATGAGTGTTATTTTCATAATTTATACAACAATTTATCCATCTCCTCCTGTATATTGCTGAGAGGCCAAGAGCCACACAAGTAGGACATAATAAAAACATAACTCTCTTGCAAACTGTGTATCTTATCCACTGATGACTACATTATCATTGACTCTCTGAGTGGATGCATGAAAGATTGCCATTTAATATTACTTAAAAAATTATCAGTTTTTGTTGTTTTTTACAAAAAACTTTGAAATCAAGTGCTGTATAACTGTTTTTTGGAGATCACATCCTTTCAAAATGGTTGGGGGTGATCAAGGCTCAATAAATAACTTTATTATAAATCTTGAAATACTATAATTTACTATTTCATACTTCCCAATATCTTCTCCATTTCCTTGAACTTGTTCATTTTTCAGATTGATCACTCTATGAAGGCTAAAGAATTTAGTTTAACTTACAATTTTATCCATAGTTTATGATGGGGGGAAAAAGATGGAGTCACAGCTTTCCTTTTATTGTGGGTAAAGCATAAATTGCCAAAACTGCTCATCTCAATTGCTTTAAATCAAGTGTCATTCTTTTTCTAGGTTGGTTGCTCTCCCAAGGCTAAAGATCCTACCTTACTATTTTACTTAGAGTACGGAAATGAAAAAGAGACCTAGATTCATGTCTTTCTCAAGGGCAATAGTGTGGAGTGAATGTCAAAGCCTAGCTACAATTTAAAATTGCTTAGCTGATTCTCTTTTCTGTGTCAAGATTGGCATATCATCAGTCATGAAAAATCTGTTGAAATGACAAGTGATGGTAAAAGTTACAGCAAAATAAGGATTATATCATTTCAGATGTCACTCCTATGAAATCAAGAGAAGTTAAAATTGGAATCATGTTTGCTGATTCAGACTTTGAAAGATTACTGACCTCACTGAAATCCATTCCAAACCACATCAACCTGCCATCTTCCCCTTCAGATAACAACCTTGAAAATAAAGATGTTTCAAATTTGTCAGTAATATTCAACAAACCAAACTAAAGTGCACCTTGTTCACATAAGTCACCCAAGTAGCTGAGGTGAGTGGGAAGGGGCTATTAATGTATAGAAAAGAAGAGAGAATAAATTATGGCAAAGAAAAAACTTTCACAGAAAATGTCAAAGGCTGAATAAATAAATAAAAAAAAATGTCTCACAAATGCTTTTTACTCACTTCTTTTTACCAATTTGGCCATCAAAGAGAAAATTTAATCGAATATCAAAGTTTATCTTCATGAAATCAGAAGCGATTAAATACATATTAACTCAGATATCAAAGTAAAATGGTGAAACAAACTTCATTGTGTGTATGTTAATGTATATGCCTGCACACAATATGTGTGTGTGTGTGTGCATTCATTTATTATATATATATATATATATTACAAATTATATTTTAGAACATGTACATAATTTTTCTATATATAATCGCTACGAAGGTACGTTCATTTCACCATTGAAGCCTCAATGCATCATCAGGCGATGTGTAAAGTACTGGAAATCCTTTTCCTTTATATTTATTTAGTTTTGTTAGAAATATAAATATATATAGAAATATAAAAGTATAAATATAAAAGAAAAGGATTTCCAGTACTTTACACATTGCCTGATGATGCATTGAGGCTTCAATGCTGAAACGAATGTACCTTCGTAGCGATTATATATAGAAAAATTATGTACATGTTCTAAAATATAATGTGTAATAAATATTCACAGCTCTATATATTATATATCGAGCACTGTCTTAAATTAATGTTTTGGACGCTGTAAGAATTCTTCATTCTGTATTCACTTGGAGATTATATATATTAGGGGTGCATGGATGAGTGGTTAGAACATTTGCTTTCTGACCATGAAGCCTGGGTTTGAATCTCACTATGATCAATTTGTCAGGAAGGTGACTTCTTGATGTTATCGGTCTGGTGAACGCAATCCAAGCATGTGACACCTTCAGAAGGTGCCTGAAAACCATACCATGGATGGACTCAAGCCTCGGCAGTGAAACTGGGTAGACACCTCCCTTAGAAGAGCTGTTGATGGTTGTGCAAGCTTGAAGTCAAAAGTCATCATAACCAAAGGTTGTTTTAGGCATCTTGGCCTTATTCAGATTGTTGATAACACAAGATAATGTGCTCTCACTCAAAAACTTTAAGTAAGGTCTGCTCAGCATAGTTGCAATATAAACTACAGGTGGGCTTTGTGAGTGTTGATGAAACAAGTATGCCTGAGCAAGCGTCTGCAATAGGGGTTATATAGCCCTTGTAGACAGACGTCCTCAGATACAAGTGGCTAGCCATATTTTATATATATATATATATATATATATATATATATATATATATATATATATGTATTTCATTTGTAAATGAGTTATTATACAACCAAATAACTATTTATTAGTATGGTTACACTTGGTCATAATTTCTGTCCTTTCATTTAGTAATTCATTTTTGTTTAGGAATAACATAATACCTAACTTTTCTTCCTGGCACAGTCTACATTTTTTGCCACCATTGTACAGCTTGACCATTTCCATTATACTTTATGTTATACGTGGGTCTTTTCGATATTTTAATTTCAATTTCCACACGTGGCTAGCCAATTTTGTACAATTTTTAAAGTTTTCTAGTTTAAATGTAGTCTCGTGATTAAACCATCCAGTCTTAAAAGTATCTTTGGTTGATCCCAAATATATATTTTTTGACCATTTAAGTCATGTACTTTTGTTTTGTTAGATGACTTATTTCATATTAGAAAGTCCTTGAAGTGGGCATTTATTTTTGTCCATACAGTTATATTCCTTATTAATAATTTTGTCTTGTATGTTGCTATTTAGGTTTTTGGTGTTTTGTTTCTTTATGAAATTTTCCAAATTACTAGTACATCTATAACTCAGTTTAATAGTATTCCTATTGAAAATTTTGTTTAATTCTAAGTTTTTTGTTTAAATCCTTCATTTAAACATGTTCTATTAAATAAAACTGGCACAGTGTTATATCGCAGGAACGATATGAACAACAAGGTAAATTCCAAGTGGAAAGATCTACACAACACAACAAGGGGTAAACAAATAAGAGAGTTTATTTTATAGAAAAGTACAAATAACAGTGAATTTAGAAAATGTAAGTCGAGATGAAATGGGAGCTGAAGTCGAATCATCCAGTACTTCCTTACGTCAATACTTAATCCCTTCAGCAAATCAACTGTTAGGGATGATAGGATGTTCTATTATAACACAGAGAATTCTATCTTTTACTGAATTTTTTCTTTGTTTTGAATGTCATTTGATTTCAGGTAGAAACTTGTAAAGGTACTTTTTAATTTTAATTATTTCACTTGCTACGAGGATGCAAGGGGTTACAAGGAGTGGAAGTAAAGTAGAAGGATTTAGTGAATAAAAAAGGCAAATAAGGAACAAGATTTAGGAGAGTAGAAGATGGCAATTGAAATCCCATTGAAATTTCTGAAGATTGTAGATAGAAAGGAAGCAAGAAATTGCGAGGGAGTTCTGTAGGTATATTGGAATAAAACAGATGGTTGCATTACTTAGTTTAGCTAAACTGGTGAGATCTAGTTGTCTATCTAGTCAGTCAGTTAAGTGCCATACGTGATACATGCTTTTGGGCGATCATGTCTCGGAAGAGACATGACTGACTGGGCAGAAGATTATCCCGCAGTAGGTTGCCATTGCTTTCTGCGGTAGACTGGTTGCCGACCAAGGCTATAGAACCCAATCTGTCCTGCTATTTAACCCATAACTGGGGGGAAGAGACGGATTAATACCTTTCCCAAGGGTATTTGCGCATAAGTGAATACAATGGAATCAACTGGAATTCGAACTCGGGTCCCCGGCTTCTCGTTCCGAGCCGATATCCACTGAACCACAACGCACATCCTCTGTCTATCTAGTAGTAGGCTTAAATGCATGTCATCGAGGCACCAAGAAAAAAGGCTCATTAGAATAGTTGCTATAAAAGTATTTGGAGAAAAGACAGAAAAGTCATGTCACATTATTAAAAAAGTAACTGATGTTGAGATACTAGGTTAGGTTTAATTAGATTACAGATTTCTTTGAGATATGTAAAGAATTTTGAAATATATAGTAAGAGCACTAGACCAGGTATGGTAGTAGTATTAAAATGCTCAAATCATGTTCTATGTTCCAAGCACTTCTGGCTATTGCTAGTCACTTTCAAGGAAAGGAATTAATTTGTCAAAAGACAGCCAATCAAAGTCATGACTCAGTAGTAATGATCAACAAGCTTTGCCTTGTTAACTATGAAGCCAGGCTGGGTTGATTTAATGACATTTCAACTATTGTTGGAATATTTAATGTCAAATTTTTCCAGGAACATTCAACAAGAATCAAACTAGACTCACTAATCATTACCCTACATCAAAAATTGGAGAAATCTATAATGGCAAAAAAAAAAAAAAAAGGCAGCAGATTTCCAACAAGCTGCCCTATGAGAATTGCAAGATCATAAAGCACCTATAATTATATAAAACAAAACTTTTTGAAATGACAATCCAAGTCTCAGCATTTTATTAGAAAATAAAATGTTTATTTCTGAATAATATAAAAATGAAAATCTAGTCTGGTTTTTATTATATCGTTCTTTTTAAGAATATTTATTGGTGCCAGTAAAGTAAGTGGCCTACAAAATTCTGTCACTGGTGTAGTATGTGGCCTATCTTAAAAAGCATATTATAAGAAATTATTATAACTTTCTGGCAAGGGTTAGGGAAAATAAGTAGTTTCAATAGATAGCCAAATTCTTATGTCTATAAATATAATCTTACTGAGTTAGGATACATTTAAACTGGTTAAGCCACATACTATACCAGAATTAAAGTGGTAGGCCACATACTATAATAGCACCAATTAATCTAAGTATTTTTCAGCAAACATTTTCTGTAAATGCATCACTTGGAATCAAAATAATAAACTTGTAAAAATAGTGTGAAAAGGCAGTGAATATGCTCATGATAAACAGCCAGCAACATCAAAGGGTAGTTGAAAGAGCTCCAATAACCAAGACATAAGTAAAATAAGCTTAGAAATAGAATCAATATAAGATGTTAGTCATGATGAATAGATAGAGATTCACCAATGATATTAACGAAGAACTTATAGGATAAACGGATTTAGTAAAAGGAGAAAAAAATTATTAATATTTTCACTTTTGTCTTGAAGTTAACATAGGTGAGAAGCAATTCTTAAAGCTTCAATGACTTCTAAGAAATCCTTTTAGATATTGTTAATGGAAATTTATAGATGTATAGACAAAAACTGAAACCTTCTGATCCAGAGAAAGAAAGAAAATTAAGCGAAAGAAAAGAAACTTTTTGGTGACATCTGTTTTTCTCTGTTATTATTTTATATTTGACCCAGGCAGTTCATGATGGCTTTTTAAGAAAGAGAAAATGAAAATTTATAATGGAAAACTACAAATCTCAAATGTATTATTATATCATCATGAAAGACAGGAATTTTTAAAAAGTTTAGTTTCCAGTGGATGCTGAAAAATTTCAACTGACTCATTTCAACAAAATCAGATGAAATGACAAAATATCAAAAGTTTCTCTCAGAAAAAAATAACTCTCAGCACCTAACTATATATATATATATATATATATATATATATAGATATATATATATATTGTCATTCGCAGACAGATCTGTTTCACCGTATCACAGCTCATCAGTACGGTTAGACTCCGATTGCTTTTTTTACCCAGGATTGAAACCCGACTGAAATGGTGTCAGTCGCCGACTCTACCGCTGGGCTATGGCCGTTCGGCGGAAGTAGGCAGACTTTTTAGTGCATATCATTAGATGCGCCCAATAGCTAGAGCGGTCTAATTCATTTCATTGAATGAGCGATGCGTACATGCCAGAGTAGCTCCTGTTTATCAAAGTCTACTATTTTCCCAGAGTGCTCAATCAAGGTGTGAGAGCGTAAATATACACACACATGTGTGTGTGTGTATGTATATATGTAAAATCATAAATGTGTTAATAAAAGGGCGCTCAGTGTAATTAATATAACCCTTGTTGATAGCACAATTATATAACACGTGTGTGTGTGTGTGGTTCAAGTCTACAATCATAAACCCAAAATTACACTGTGATGTTCAAACTAAACACTTAATAGATGAGCTACTGGAAAATAGCCAAGTTGAACTATTAAGTGTTTAGCTTGAATACCATGGTGTAGTGTTTATGTGTGTATGTATTGCAATAGTACTAAACATCTGTTTATCTTTTGAGATAATAGTCTCCTTTTTAGTCAAAATTCCAACTTTTTGTACCATTATGGAGTGGTGAAACTGAAGTGATCTCTGCAGGGTAGGGTTCTAGGTGTTGATACAAGGAAACCATATGCTGTTCAGACAACATGGTTCCACCTCTCAGCTGTGCCAAAATTGAATAAAGGGCATTAAATTTGGTACCTGTTTGAGTGTGTGAGATGCCTGAAGGTTGTCTGGTGGCAGTCAACCACCTTTGGGGCATCATTCCAGATTATCTGATTATATTTACTTCCATAGTCTATTCAATGTTTGGATATAATCACATGGCAGTGGAAGTTTAAAGCAGGGTTTTCCTTCCCCTATATATTAA
>JBBBDQ010000632.1:2892500-3225000 GCA_037127315.1 Ascarosepion bandense
ATGTCAACAACAGTTAATGTATGTTTCCTATAGACATGAAAAATATTCAGTGAACTTGGATATATTTATGACCATAGGAAACTTACATTAACTGTTGTTGACATATATTTTCAGGATGTAATTAGACATTTTGATAAAACTTGACTTTGCCAGTATGTCTTCATGAAACATATTTTATAGAAACATTTTATATAGGTGCCTACATGTCTATGCAAAACTTAGAATGCTAGCTGTCAAGATTTAGATAGGTTTACAAGATATACTTACAAATCTTTATGAAATAAACTGTACATATACATTTTCAAGACTTGAAACTTACATTGCCTGCTTCCAATGTATGCATGCATTTTCACATGTATTTATATCTTTACAAAACTTACATTGTCATCTACTGAGTTATTCTTGTTGCAACACCATCTCCAAGAAGGTTGCTGTTTACGGCTTATTTATCCTTATGTATACCAAATGTATATAATAAAAATTCCTCAAATGTATATAAAAAAGACAAAATAAAACATACCTCACATCTTGTTTATGTCACATGACACTTTGCCTTTTTTCACTAATTTTATGAAACTCACTATTTGTACCCTGATGGCAACCTAAAATCAAAAGTGTAGGCCATATTTCTTCTGAAACAAACTTTGGACAATTTCTGACAGAGCTTCCTCCTTATCAAAGAAGGAGTTTTCATAATTTGGAAAAGTCGATCATTTTATTAATCCACAAAAAAATGTTTGTCATGTTTAATGAGATTTGCCTCAAAGAAAATATGCTGCCTAAATACTATATATATATATATATATATATATATATATATATATATATATATGTGTGTGTGTGTGTGTGTATATACACACACACACACATACATACAAATGAATCTTCAAAATCACACACTTGGAAAATCTCCATTCAAAATCTAATTATGGTAATATCAAATGCTGACTCTGGCTGAATATAAAGCCATTATTCCCCCACTCCCTTAACACTAACCATCTAAGTCTTTCAATGATTGGGATATAGTTTCAATATTTACTTTTCTGCTTCAGTATAACAAAAATAAAGACAAGTTCTGAACTGTTGAACTCTTCATCTTCATTATATAAAGTCAACATCAGAAATTATTATGGCAGACAGTTCATCACAGATATAAATAAATATCCCAAAACTCTGCCATATTGGCATTTACCAATTTGGGCGAAAGGTGACTAGCAATTACTGAAGGTAAACATATGAAGGCTTCTTTTGAAAGTTAAAAGAAACCAAAATTGTTTGATGCAACTCTCCACAAGAAGGTTGGTCAAATCCCCAAAGATCATGGTCCATGCATCAGCTAGTTCCAGAATCTCAGATGGCAGATGGCACAAGTGTGGATATGCAGCCATGTTCAGTGTTGGTCTGAAAAAATCCTTTTCATCTACAGTGAATCGAAACTTAGAAGTGGGGGGGGGGGGGGGGTGAGAGAGAGAGAGAGAGAGAGAGAGAGTGAGAGAGCAAAGGCAGAAAAACATTTTCCAGAAAATCTCAAAGGAAATCAGAAGAATTAAAATGATAGAGCAAAAGAACAGTAAAAATTCACTTGAGGGTTTGTCCAACAGAGATGTGCGTGGTGGTGGTGCAGTGGATATTGACTCAAAACGACAAATTGGGTAGACAAGTTCGAATTCCAGAAGAATTCATTGCATTCACTTATGTGCAAATACCCTTGGGAAAGGTATTAATCTGTCACTTCCTTCCAGTTATGGGTTAAATAACAGGACAGATTGGGTTCTATAACCTTGGTTGGCAACCAGTCTACTGCAAGAAAGCAATGGCAACCTACTGCGGGATAATCTTCTGCCAAGTCAGTCATGTCTCTTTTGAGACATGATCGCCCAGTGTGTATCACATATGGCACTTAACTGACTGATAAAAGATTATCCCCTGAAATGGACATGGAAGAAGAGAATCTTGAAAGGCATCGTGAATGTAAGAATTAAGCTAACTACATAAAGTGCAAACATATTTTGTCTTTTTGCCTCAAGATAAAATTCTTGATTTGAGACAAAAGTTGTCCTTTGTTATGATTATTTAGTAACAAATAAATTTCTTATTAATTTGAAGTTTAAATATTTGCTGTTGCAATATTACATCAAAGTTTTTAAGTTCAATATTTGACAGTCATGAAATTCACTCAATGAGTAATTAATTCATCAAAAAAATTCAAATAGGCAAACAAATTTTCATAGGCACTGCTATAGAACCCAGTCTGTTCTGCTATTTTACCCATAGTTTGGGGAAGAAGAGATAGCTTCATACTTTTTCCAATGGTATTAGCATGTTATTGAATGTAATGAATTTGGCTGGAATTTGAACATGGCTCTCTGATTCCTCAATCCGAGCCAATATCCATTTCTATCATACCTCTAAAGATATAGCAGTATTACAAATATTGCAATAACTTTACCATAGGTTTAGGATTTTTTTAAGTAATAACAAACCTATAAGGAGGCATCTAGCAATTTATGTCGTTCATATATTTATATTTTTCACTTAATATGGAAGCTTTCAAATGTAACCCATTGGCATGTCATCAAAAGGCTGACAAGTGTTACACCTTGCCCAAAGGTGAGTAGGTTATGCGCAGAGCAGTAGCATTTATCCGTAGGTTATTTTGTTCCTGCCATAAATCTTGATTATTTTTAAATCAGATACAGCAAGGTGTCTAAATATGTATGTTCAGGTTGTGCCAATTTTACTGACATAAAGCTTTTTTTTTTAAATAAAGAATGCAAACACCCTTAATTCATTTTCAAAATAAAAGGGTTGGCTTCATTGTTTATGGAAATATAAAAAAAAAATAAAAAAAAATAAAAAAAAATGATTATGTAGCCCCCACAAGAATTTCAGTGTGAAGTCTATTAAGATTTAAACAAAAAAAAATTCAATTAAAATGTTCTATGTAATTTACATTTGATGAGGAAAGTTCTTCATTTTCTTAATTAATCATGGAAGTTTTAATTTAAATTTTTTTTATTAATGCTAAAAGCTTGAATCCACTTTCCAAAATTTAATACAAAATTTTCTCATTTTCTCAGTCCCAGTTATTTATAATGATAATAATGATGGTTACAATGATAACAATAATCATTATAATAGTGATAATGATAGTCATAACAATGACAATGATGACAGTGATAATGATAAACATGAGAGCAATTATTATGATAATGATCATAGTAATGACAATTTTAATGATGACAGTAGTAATGATAAATATAAGAGTAATAATGATGATAATGATCATAGTAATGACAATTTTAATGATGACAGTAGTAATGATAAATATAAGAGTAATAATGATGATAATGATCATAGTAATGACAATTTTAATGATGACAGTAGTAATGATAAATATAAGAGTAATAATGATGATAATGATCATAGTAATGACAATTTTAATGATGACAGTAGTAATGATAAATATAAGAATCATAATGATGATAATGATCATAGTAATCAGAATTTTCATGTTGACAATGGTAATGACAATGGCACTTAGAATTTTAATGATGATAATGATAATTACGAGAGTAATTATTACAGTCATGATGATAATGATAATTTAAATTACACCACTGATGATAATGATAAAAATGATAATGACAGTTATGACAAAAATAATTACAATGACAATAACAATAATGAAGACAATGATTATTTTGGTAATAATAATTACAAAGACAATGATGATAATAAAAGTAATGATAATGACAATTAGGAAAATGATAATGGTAATAATAATAATAATAATAATAATAAAGACAATTGTATCAATGATAACACAAAAAAATATATATATATTAAAAAAAAAATCAAACAAATGTTTTGCATGAAAATAAACAAAATTGAATTAAATTATTTAAGCATCTCCAAAGAATTCAAATTTCTTGTAGAACACCAGAAATAACACTATTCTGACAAACAGCAATTATCTTCATCAAAAGCAAAATTGTTACATCATCAAATAAAATAAAAATTAGACATTTGAAGAGAAACTCACAAGAAAATAAAACTAATTTTTTTTCCAGATCCAGCAGGCTGCTTTAACATTAACAAAATGATATCAATTATTTTACTGTCAGTATTTTGGGGTATTTGTCATCTATCTTTTCTTCAGACCTGTTTTTTAATACTACCTATCATACAAGAAAACTATTATAACTTAGCTGAAGTTTACTTATAGCTCAGCAGGTAATGGACAATTTTAAGTACTCTCACTTATTGTAATTGGTTTAGAGAATATGTCTTAGAACACTTGTAATAATGCTGCTACTGCTTCAGATAATTTTCAATTACACCACAAAGGATTTAGAACAAAATCAGATAAAATTACCAGATTTGATTTCCATTTGTCAAAAAAGCTTCTTGATGTTAAAAGATTAAAAATGTCTGGTAATTTCATCAAAAATAAGTTCATACTGAACCTATAATTTTTCTGACAATATGAAGAAAAATCCTTGACTCATACAAATTCCAAAAATTCTGACCATATGCCCAGGTATCATTTTTTGGCTTTTTTTAAAAAAAAAAAATGTTGGTTAGGTTGTGACCTTTTCAGCACTTTAGATAAGTATACTAGTTTACTCATAAGGTCAATAAAATGACAGCAATATTTACATCATTTTGTAATCACAATGGTTTGATTCTTGAGTAATCTGTGATGTTCTTTTGTAGACATCACTCTCTTGTCTAATCTAGAAACAGGCAAGTCTAATTCAAAACTACTGCAAATTGATCACCTAGTCAGCTGTTTGGAAAGTGTCTTTCTTTATATATATATATATATATTTAAATTTAAATACACCTCCCCACAAAAAATAAACCAACAATGTTTGTATAACCAACTGGTGCGGGTGACAAAGCTAACTTTGCAGCCAAGCTTGGAAAGGACCTCCAATCCGTAGTGGACTGGGGTAAGAAATGGCTCGTAAATTTTAATGCTTCTAAAATGAAGCTACTATCAATTAATCATCATAGACAATCGCACCTACCTCCTATTAGCATGGACCAGGCTTGCCTCCCAGAGAGTAAAACACTACGCCTCCTTGGTCTCACACATTCAGCAGACCTCAAGTGGAATGACTATATCGAATCCATTACTAAATCTGCTGCTATGAAAGTCGTTTCTCTGTGCAGGGCCCGGAGGTTTTTTCCGTCTGAATCTATCCTGCACATTTATAAATCTACCATCCACCCGTGCATTGAATACTGTTGCCATATCTGGTCGGGTGCCCCTGCTATTCTCCTTGGGCTTCTAAACAAGGTACAGCGGAGGGTCTGTAATGTGATTGATACAGACTTAGCAGACCGCCTACAGTCTCTCTCTCACCGGCGCAACGTGGATTCTCCGTGTCTCTTCTGTAAATACTTTCACGGCTTCTGCTCCGATGAACTTAGATCACTGGTGCCCCCTAGGTTCGAATTTGCACGAGATACTAGATTAGCAACTAGATCCCACCCTTTTACAGTGAAACCGATAAAATGCAACCAAAACTTCTACTCCAACAGTTTCTTTTCTCGCACTTCCCGACTGTGGAATTCTCTTCCAAACGATTGCTTCCCCGATGGCTACAATCTCCAGGAGTTTAAATGTAAGGTCAATAGACACCTTCTAACAAACTTCCATTCTTTCAAACACTCTTCCCACCCACCCAACTATCTATCACCCCCCTTCTGACATTTCCTATATCTAACCACTCTTCCTATTTACCTCCCCCTATGTAGCCCCAAGCGCAATAGTGGCAGTGGAATGCCTTGCTTGGGGTGAAATGATTAAAAAAAAAAAAAAAAGACAGCTTGTCAAAAGATCAAAAATCTTAGATGAAAAAAAAATCATAGAGAAAAAATTATAAAGAAAAAAAAAGAAGACCAAATGGTGAACACTTACTTACACAATATCTAGACTATCTACAAAGAGCGCAAAAAAAAAAAAATGCTTTGCAACACCAACACAGGATAACTTGTGATCTTCAGGCAACTAGAATGTCTATATATTTAAAAACATTGGAATTTATCAAACACATTTTGCTTAAAATACTGAACACTCTACAATGTTGATGACAACTTTGGTGATAGTTGAGAGTACTTGACTATATTAAAAAAAATTAACTTTAGACAGTTTAACATTTTTAATCCTGATTTAAAACACCTCATTTCAAAAGTTGGAGAAACTATATGAACAATTAAATAGACAGTACTTGTCAATATTAGTCAAGAAAATTTGTTTGCATAAATATAAGCAATTGATTGATTTTTAATCCATTATTTCTTACTATAAATGTTATATTTAGTGATTACATGGGTTTATATCTGTATGTGTGTGCATATGAAATGTGCATATATATATATATATATATATATATATATATATATATATGCAATTTGTTATATAATTTATATATTATATATGTGCAGTACTTATTTGAAAGTGCTCAATATTAGTGATAGAGCTAACATATTCAGTTGGATTGGTGTGAGTTTGTGACCCTGGGTTTTGTCTGATGATCGCAAAAGCATGAAATCCAGGGTCACAAACTCACACCAGTCCAACTGAATATATATATATATATATATATATATATATTTGAAACTTACATATCTGGGACAGTAGACATGAATTTACATTTAACACCTATCTACCCCACAAAAAACTGGGAATTCTACACAAGCATATATACCAACAAAAAATAATATTCATATTTGTCTATATTTCTGAGATTAGGTAGTATTTACAGTATTTACATTATTCGGACTATTGTCCTCATCTTTGTTGCCATTTGTATGACGTTTAATAATAGATCATTCTATTTGTTTATATTTTTGAGGAGGTAGTATTTACAGTATTTACATTATTCGGCCTATTGTCCTCATCTTTGTTGCCATTTGTATGACGTTTAATAATAGATCATTCTATTTGTCTAGATGAGGTAATATTTACAGTATTTACATTATTCGGAGTATTGTCCTCATCTTTGTTGCCATTTGTATGACATTTAATAATAGATCATTCTATTTGTTTATATTTTTGAGATGAGGTAGTATTTACAGTATTTACATTATTCGGACTATTGTCCTTATCTTTGTTGCCATTTGTATGACGTTTAATAATAGATCATTCTATTTGTCTATATTTCTGAAATGAGGGAGTATTTACACTATTTACATTATTTGGACTATTGTCCTCATCTTTGATGCCACTCTGGTAAAAAATGGTTACTGAACATTAGGTTTATAAGTTCCAGAAATTCAGTTGTTTTTGTTCTTAAGTATAGATGTTGGTTAGTTCCAGTGACTTGACCCAAAGATTTATGAGTTCAATGCCAGGCTACAGCAGTGGTGAACAAGTAACTTACAGAGTCCGATTAGAGGGATAACTCATGACTACCAAAAGGAGCTTCACACAAGGAATGAGAATGATATACCCCAATGATTGTAATAAAGGGTTCGATTTGAAATTTGTAGCACCTGAAAAAGACTGAAGTGAACAAATGGAAACAAAGATGAGGAGAATAGTCTGAATAATGTGAATAGCATAATATTTATAGTAACAAATACTTTCATGGATTTTGCTCCTTGGTGCCTCACCTACACGAATTTACTTGAGCTACTAGACTAGCAACAAGGTCCCATACTTTTACTGTGAAAACAATCAAGTGTAACTACAACTTCTACTCCCTCTGCTTCTTTTCTCTCACTTCCCACCTGTGGAACTCCCTTCAGACACCTACTGTGACCTGTTCTCCTCTCTCTTCACTCTCCTATTATGTAACTCTTGTGCACTAGTGGCAGTACTGCCTTGCTTGGAGTAAGATGATTATATATATACACACAGACATAATAGAAAACTTTGACAGTTTTTGCACACTTTGCATTTAGAAAAGAAAATACTAGTACGAATACAAGACTATCTTTTTATGCAACTTATAAATAATTAGTCTGCAACCCAAATTCACAATTCATAATTTATATTTTATATAATTATGATATAAATACTAATATTATTCACAATTATATGCAGTCAAAAATCAATAAGAAGTGAGTATAAAATGAAAGACAAAAAAGACAAATAACTACGGCATTCTACACATATGCATCGGTGCAAGCACACAAATGTGCACATATGCACTATAAAAAGGAAAAAAAAACTTGCATCAATGAAAAGTGCATAAAAAAAGAAAACTTAAGTATAAACAGTCAATTGCTGATACTTCTGTGCTGAGTAGACAGTAATTCCCAGATAGCCCATCAACAAAACTCTTGAGCCAGGATGATGAAGCTAACATCAATCAACTAAGTAACAAACCTTTTATTTCTAAAATATATATATATATATATATACAGTAGCGACCATAATATAAGGAACGAAAACAACAAAGACATAAATATATGTATTACTTAAAAAGTAATGATGATTAGCAATGAAATTTTTACCAAATGAAGATTGAGGTGTAATGCATAAATATTATAAAAAGTTACAAAAATTTACATAATTGTTTTTTTTTAAATAAAGATTAAATGGAACAAAGGAAATAAGCTACTGGACAAAAGTTAAGGAACGATGTTAATAATTTGCATAAACTTTTAATTTACATTGTTAAAAAACTGGATGGAGCTTTTCAAAAATAAGTGAAAGTTCGATAAAATGTTAGATGCAAAACTAAAAACTGGCAGACCTCCAAAAATATTGTAAAGAGAAGATTGAAGAATTGTTAGAATATCTACAAAAAATGTTTTGAAACTGCTACACCAATTGTCCTTAAATTTAATGAAGACACAGACAATAAGATCTTAAGGAAAACAGTTGCTCACAGGTTAAAAATGGAGGTTTGCATGTTCATATTCTAGCTTCGAAGCCTCTCATTTCAAAGTGAAACCAAAGGGCACGCCTGGAGTATGCGAGAGAACATGTTGTTTGGACGGATGCACAATGGGATACAGTTCATGTCAGTGACGAGTCCAAGTTTACTATACAGTATAAACCGGATATAAGAGAGATTTTATCTGGGCCCAAATTAGAGCCTGTGATAATGTATATAAAATAGACCAAACTTGGATATAAGATACCCGGATATAAGAGAGATTTTATCTGGTCCCAAATTAGAGCCTGTGGTTATGTATATAAAATAAACCAAACCCGGATATAAGATACCCGGATATAAGAGAGATTTTTATCTAGGCCCAAATGATAATGTATATAAAATAGACCGAACTAGGATATATGATAACTTTTATCCGGTCCCGACAACTCTCTTATATCAGGGTTATACTGTATTTGGTTCTGAGGGCAAAATTTACATATGCCAAAGAACATGTGAAAGACTGTCTTTTCAATGTGTCAAGAAAACCGTTAAGTTTGTTGGCGGCAGTATAATGGTATGGGGAATGATTTCATCTGCAGAATTTGGCCCTAACATACACATGCCATACATGGCAATATCAATGCTGAGATTTACAAAAGGCTTCTTCAGCAGCATGTGGTACCAAGATTATACCATAATCTTTATGAATCTCCTATTTTCATGCAGGACAATGTACCTTGCCACAAGGCTCAGAATGGTATGTCTTTATTTGAAGAAGATGGAATTGCCCTAATGAATTGGCCAGCCCAGAGCCCTGACTTGAATCCAATAGAAAATGTTTGGAAGATAATTGGAGAAAGGGCTCAGAAAAGAAACCCGAAAAACCAGGATCACCTATGGGAGTTATTGAAAGTAAATCCTGGATAACTTGGAATTGTAAAACTGTTGGTTCTCTTCACCTGAATATATATGTAGTAGATTCTTGTTGATTTCGACACATGAACTTTTAACAAATAATTTTTAGAACTGAACTGCCAGTTTACCTGCATATATAAATGAATGTTGAGGGCTTGTGAAAAGTTAGCTACACATTTTAAAACAACTGATAAGAATTGATGCTATGAAATCTTCAGACAGCCAATGTCAGGTATGAACTCAGAGTTTCTAGCTCCATGATTTGTTGCCAATGAATGTGAGCTTAGCCTATCTTGCTATTTAACTACTAGGGAGACGATATTTGTGTGAAAGTGAATGCAACAAACTAGGCTGGCTATTTTTCTTTCTGAGTCACAATCCATTACATGACATACACACAAAATTCACATGAAAAATATATTAGGCATTTATAATCACAAACAATCTTTAGTATTATATATATATATATATATATATATATATATATATATATATATATATCAGGGACAGTAAGTGGTGAGCAAATATTTTTTGAAAATTTTATTATAAAAATATGTGTAAAAACTTAAAAGTATTCAGGCATGTAGAAATATATATATAAATTTACTTTTTAATTAAATACATCTACTTAAATGTAAGTATCTATTAAAAATAATGGTCAAACAAATAAATTAAAATCTGTCAGTTCTTAATCCATTTTGTAAATCTCCAGAACTTTCTATATATATATATATAAAAGGAAATTCTCAGTGCATTTCTTGATGAGAATATTGAATTATGAATTCTTGTAGTTACTTTCATAAAGGTAAGACATCACATAACAAGATCTCACAAAATTCTCCTTAAAAGTAAATGTTTCTCAATCATGAAAAAAAGAAATTCTCTCTCTTTCAAATTGTTTAGGCAGAGAAAAGTCTACTCCTTAAATTTAATTTCCTGTATTGAATTACAGGAGATTTGAAACATTTTCTTGCTTCATAAAACGTAAAAGATGATCTAAACTAAATTAAGTGTAGATGTTGGGGAGGGAGGAAAAAATTAGAAAAATTGTTATTAAAATTTAATTTTACCAGTTTTTTCTTCTTTTTTTTTATAGACAACTTCATATGAAGTTAATTATTTGTGACTTCCTTGAAAATTTTTTATTTATTTTTTCTGCATTTGGAAAAATTATTGATGAAAAACTGATTGAAACATCTATAAAAATCTAATGTAAATGATGTTTATAAAAAAATGCAATTATTTTAATTAGAAAAAAATATTCTTTTACATTGGATTTTCTTTGGCCACATCTGTGTACATAAAAATATTTTAGACAGAAAACTATTAATAAGTAAGATTATATTCATCATTAGATATTAAAATATCTAATTTTATATATAAATATTAAATATATAGAGTTTAATGAGTTTTAATGTCATGTATACTTTTATGAAATATATATATATATATCAGCATCAGGTGTAGATATAGAAGAATCCAAAGGAATATCTTGTACATACAGTGATAGGATAACTCTCTAAGAGAACTCTAAATATATATGTGTATAAATATATAGAGAGCAAATATAAGAAAAAGATTTAGGCAGACACCTTATTTCATGATAAATTGGAAGTATAGGCCTATTTCAGGCGAACCATCATCAGCTTCTGTATTGTATAGAAGGTTTTACACAAATCGTGTAACATCTTCTCTACAGTAAAGATGGAAGCTGATGATGGTTCACCCGAAATAGGCCTATACTTCCGAATTACCATGAAACAACATGTCTGCCTAAATTTTTTCTTATATATACAATATTACAAGAAAGTGGAAGAACATGTAGATTAAAACCCATTGTTCAAGCATTTACTTTTAGAGTGCTTGATACAGAATAGAGTTCAATATTGTAATTTTGTTATTACAATGGTTTATAAAAGCATAAAAACACGGATAAACTGCAACTTGGATTTATTTTAAGCAATGATGTTCAGTAGATAGACTAAACTATCGCCCGGTTAACACTCCACCCACATCTATTGAACAGGTGAAGAGGCTCATCCCTTGTTCCCTGTTTAGGATGTGGTTTCCAGCTTTCTCTTTTCCAATCTCTTCACTCTTACGTAGCCCCCTGCACATCAGTGGCATTACCGCCTTGCTTGGGGTGATATGATTAAAAAAAAAAAATATATCACTACACAAAAATTTTTATGTTTCAGCACAATACTGTTCTCTTCAGGTGATATTAGGGAGTTACTTTTCAATCACCGTATGTATGCCCTGTACCAGATCACCCCATTTTTAAGTGAGAAAAAGTAAAGGAACGGATAGTCTTAAAGTAAGTAACATTTAATATTTGATCGTATAACCCTTGCTTGCAATAACTGCATCAAGCCTGAGACTCATTGACAATACCAAACTGTTGCATTCTATTGCCTTGGTTGGCAACCAGTCTATTGCAGAAAGAAATAGCAACCTAGTCTTGGAAACCCTTCTGCCTCGTCATGAATCGAAAGAGACATGATTGCCCAAGTGTTAATCACATGTTGCTTAACTGATTGACTGATATGCTATTTAGTTTCAAAATTTTATTTTTAATGACATGTAAAAACAGAATAATATGTAATAATTGTAATAATATATGTAAAAATTTATACAGTTCCCTTCAAAAGTATTGGAACAAGAAGGCTAATTCATTTGTTTTTGTTTTTCAATGATGACATTTGGGTTTAAAATCAAAAAATGAATCTGAGGCAAGAGTTCAAAATTTCAGCTCTCATTTCTTGGTATTTATATTTAGATGTGTTAAATAGTTTAGATCATATCACCTTTTGTATCAGATCACTCCATTTTTTGGTCAGCAAAAGTAAAAAACAGACAGTCTTAAAGTAAATAACATTTAATATTTGGTTGCATAACGCTTGCTTGAAATAACTGCATCAAATCTGTGATTCATTGACATTTTAAAAAAACTTTTTTATAATCATTTCACCCAAAGCAGGGGGTTACAGTGAGAGAAAAATCAGCGTACAGTTGATGCTGAAAAAAGGATAAAAGATAGATCAGATTTAGTGAAGTGGTTGGGATTTAGGGAGATAGAAGATGTTAATTGGCATTGCCTTTAAACATAAGAATGGAACAATTATTTTGGAGAAAGAGGAAATACTCCAACGATGGGAAGAATATATAAAAGATCTTTTCCACGACAAGAGAGAGCAACCAATAATACGCAAAGATGAGGACGGACCGGAAATATTAAAGTTTGAAGTGGAATCTGCAGTAGCCAAACTGAATAGAAACAAAGCAGCGGGACCAGACGGCATAGTCATAGAGCTGCTGATAGCCCTGGAAGAATTTGGTATAGAAAAAATGACTGAAATAATAAATTAAATTTATAATAGTGGGGTAATACCAGATGACCTTAGCAAGTCTATCTTCATGTTTAGACTGGAGGTCATTCATGGTCAAGAGGTCTAAAACGTTGCCTGATCACATGATAGCTTCCCCTATGTGGATAGGGGTCGCAGGTTCGAATCCTGCTAAATGACACACATTTTCGTAATAAAAATTTATCGCAAATAATCAGGCCGGTCGATATAAATATATAATACTGTTTAATTAAAAACAGAATATCTACTTAAATATGAGTATTGATCAAAAATAATGTTCAAACAAATCATTTCATATATATATATCAAACATTTTTATTATTTCAAAAGTTATTTTTGTAGAATCCTGTATTTGAGCAATTGCGTGATTATTTTTTAACAATATGTATTAGATCTGCCAGCCTATGCACTCGAGAAATCTTGATTTTGAACCTGCATCCTCCTTTGTACAAGACAACATTATCTGATCAGGTGTGCTTTCGACTGCTCAGCCATGGAGAGTGTTACAGCCTATCAAAGTTCTATTTACCTTTTTAATGAATACACATCCTCTTCAAATATTCTTTAAAGCCTATACATGTTTAGTTTCATATCTAAGATGTAAACAAAGTAATTTATAAAGAATTAATGCCACATTTTTATTGAATAAAAATTAACAAAAATAAATATTAAAATAATTATTTAATTATATCATACATTCGACTGAGTTTTTATTAAAACAATTCATCTTGCCTCCACTGTTTGCAGTACCAGTAGATCAAAGAGGAAGAATAAAATTCGGAAAATGTCTATAGGTCACTAACATTTGTTTAACAAATAAGAAAATGTTGTTAATTTAGTTATTGATGTTTTGAGAATGATGTAAATAAAATAATGATAAATAAAACCTTGTCAACTTAGACAATCAAAAAAAAAACTTGGAATTCAGAGTCGTTCTAAAAAGTCCAATTTATTAAATTAATATTTGTTGAATACATTGTGTTTAATATTTAAAATTTCTTCAAATGATAATTAAAATATTAGCTGAATAGCCTGGTGTAAATAGAATTAAATAGAATAAAGGTTATTAAAAAAAAAATTATGAAGATGATATCAAGTGTGAAGAGGGAAATAGTTCATAGCCAAGGTTGAAAACAAGTTGACCAATAAATAAACAGCAAATATTCACTGCTCTTCATCTGACTTCAATGATATGCCTGGACATTTAAATATAAAAAATAAAACAAAGAAACATACTAATTTTTTTTTTTAATCAACTGTTAAATATTTACAAACATTTGTTTTAAATTTTCTGAATTTTAAACCTTTTAAAATATTAATCTTTGACTAATTTTAGTTTCATATTTTTTTCAATTTAAAAATTGTATTAAAGTTATTTTGTAACATAATTCTAAAACATAAAACAATTCTCTTTCAAATAATTATATATATATATATATATACAGAACGAAAATCGATTTTCCCTGACGAGCTGTTAAGCGAAACCATGGTAGGTTGTTGGCTCACCCTTAGATTTTCGTTCTTGTTTGCTCAACTTTCGCGTTGGGTACTTCTTGTACTCTGCTTTCGTATTGAGCTCTTTATTGTTAAGGTTTTCATATTGGTTTTTTTTTTTCTTTCTCACAAATGCTTGACTTCTTGTTCAAGTATTTCGTTGTTTCTTTTTTTCTTCCGCTTCTTTTCCCTCTGCGTTAGTTCCTGGTGGGTTTCAAGATGTTCTTAGTTGTAGTTTAATTATTGATAATCTTGACAGAATTAGTTTTGTCGATATTGGTATTATATCTATAATTAATATTAATCACCGACTGATGCCAATTTGGTCAGGTTTCAATCCTGGGTAAAAAGAGCAATCGGAGTCTAACCGTACTGATGAGGTGTTATTTTTTTTAATTTTTTTTTAATCATATCACCCCAAGCAAGGCGGTAACGCCACTGAAGCGCAGAGGGCTATGTAGGAGTGAAAAGATTGGAAAAGAGAAAGCCAGAGACCATATCCTAAACAAGGAACAAGGGATGAGCCTCTACACCTGTTCAAAAGACGTGGGTGGAGTGTGAACCGGGCGATAGTTTAGTCTATCTACTCCAATTACAATTATTTTACATTTACAACATTCTAAAAGGTCATATAATGCAATATTTATCATTTATCAATTTAT
The DNA here is from genome assembly GCA_037127315.1 of Ascarosepion bandense. NCBI lineage: Eukaryota > Metazoa > Mollusca > Cephalopoda > Sepiida > Sepiidae > Ascarosepion > Ascarosepion bandense. Next base: position 2,907,783 of record JBBBDQ010000632.1, read on the forward strand.
GAAGAAATAAATATGAAAACAATTTTTTATTCATAAATTTATAAACATTTACTAACTAGAATATGTTAAGCAAATATGAAGAAATCTTTATTGTTTACCATTTTATAAGTTTGAACCAGTTGACAATTAACTGGTGTTTTGTCAACCATTCCAATGAATAATAAAATAGTGTAAATAAATAATCTAATAGTGTTTATTATTTTTGTTGTCATTTCTCAAGAACAAAGAAAATGTATAAATTGACTTTCATGTTTAGGTTTTATTCTAATCATCACTTCAAAAAACAAGCATCGCTGAGGAATGAACATAGTTAAGAAAAGTGGTGTTATGGGTGAAACTGTCCTTTTGACACTCCTGCTTATTGCAAGCATGTCTATCCATGCCTGGCATTTTTTTTTTAAATATATAATGACATGCTGAAATGATCATGTGAATTATTTCAAAACTGGTCATGAATGTCTTCTCAAATAAGATTTCTTTGAAAAGAGACACTTAAAAAATATCTCTTTTCTATGGTATATGATGGTGTATGCTTCTCTCTTGTATATAAGTTTTGTTGATTAATACTGACAGTATTTTTTAATAGGTTTTTCCAACTTCTAAGTTGTGTTAGAATTAAAATTAGTAAACTTTACAAATTATATATGACTGAATATAAAAAAAAGGCTTAAAATGTTGGGGCTGTTTCAATACGAATGTATTAAACATTAAACAGGATATAGATTGTATATTGAAGGGTATATATATCAAAATAAAGTAAAAATTCAGTTTGCCACAGTAAATGGCATCACCTTCAAGTATATTAGTAAAATTAGGGAACACTGACTTTCATAAACAGACTAAACATGAAATTCATGGTAACTGTAGGGACAGTCAAATGTATCCAGATAAAAAAAAAAAAAAAAAAAAAAAAAATTAAAAATATTAACTCTTAATTCTGTCATAAAACAACTGGAAGTTGTGATACAGCAAAACAGATCTGTCTGTGGATGACAATATTTACGCTCTCACACCCTGATTGAGCACTCTGGAAGAATGGTAAACTTTGAAAAACAGTAGCTACTCTGGCATGTACACATTGCTCATTCAGCACTCTGGCTATTGGGCACGTATAATGATAATATACGTGCTAAAAAGTCTGGCTTCTTCCACCGAACGCCCATAACCCAGAGGTAGAATCGCCGACTGACGCCAATTCGGTCGGGTTTCAATCCTGGGTAAAAAAGCAATCGGAGTTTAACTGTACTGATCAGCTGTAATACAGCGAAACAGATCTGTCTGGGGATGACTATATATGTATATATATATATATATATATATATATATATATATATATATATATATATGAGATAAAAACTAAGTCTTGAAGTACTCTATATTTATGGGTAAAAGAGCTCAATATCTGGGATGTAAATATCAATATAAAAGTGGACATTAAGGTCTACATCAAGTAGCAACATAATAAAAAAATTATTATAAAATAGCTACAAATAATCACATTTGAACCACAATTATTTTTAATCAATAGCTTTTAGAATAATTTGAAAGATAATCTCACGGCCTACCCAATAACTGCTAGGATAATACAACAGACCTTACTACCCAGAAGGCACCATTGGCCATCATTATATAGAGTGCAAGGGTTAAAGTATTGCCAATTTAGATTTTTAATTTCACGTATGTACAGATGATTTTGTTAACTGTACAGTATATTTTTTAATTTCACGTATGTACAGATGATTTTGTCAACTGTACAGTATATTTTTTTAATTTCACGTATGTACAGCTGATTTTGTTAACTGTACAGTATATCAGGATGTGCATTGTGGTACAGTGGATATTGGCTCGGAATGAGAAACTGGGAAGCTGAGTTCAAATTCCAGTTGAATCCATTGTATTCACTTACGTGCAAATACCCTTGGGAAAGGTATTAATCCACCTCTTCCTTCCAGTTATGGGTTAAATAGCAGGACAGATTGGGTTCTATAGCCTTGGTTGGCAACCAGTCTACCGCAGAAAGCAATGGCAACCTACTACGGGATAATCTTCTGCCTAGTCAGTCATGTCTCTTTCAAGACATGATTGCCCAAGCGTGTTTCACGTATGGCACTTAACTGACTGACTGACAGTATATCAGGGTTAGTTGGGCACCATCTGTAAGAAAAAGGGTATCATGAAGCAATTATTTTTGTCAGAAATTTGGATGCTTAGCATTCATGTTGAAAACTAACATGAACATCTCAGAGTATTTGGGTATTAATCTGAGGTTAGTGCAGAGGATTAGGAAAGAGTTGAACGAGTCTAATGGTGATTACGAATGTTTTTGGAGTGATCACTAGTAATGGTGAAGTTATGCCTCCATTAATATTCCCACAGGACCTCAGACAATGACACAGAAGTCTGTATCAAGTGTATTGATGATGTACTGCTGCCATTGGATAAGAGGGTGGCTGATGGAAGACCCTACATCTAGCAACAGGACTCTGCACCATGTCACACAATCAGAAGACAGACAATTTCTGCAACCCCATCACCCCTTATATCTAGCCATTTTACTCCCCAGCCTGCAATCCCCTTGACTATTATGTGTGGGGCACAGTTGAGTGAAAGACCAACAAAACTCCTTATACCAAAAATGAACAAAAATTAAGGATTATGCCAGGATTCACCAACTTAAGCAAAGGAGACTGTCCAGTAGAGATGCAGGACATCCTGAAGTCGTCCGGAGGCTGTGATTGAAGCCAATGGTGATTTTATAGAATAAATTAACTTTTAAGTTTTCCTAGTGTTCTTACATATTTTCCATTTAGAGAGAGAGTATAAAACACTGTCCCTAAACACTCCCCAAGTGCTTCTGACCAATTCTTCAGTCATTTTCAAGTGGGTTTTGTTTTTTGGTGTTGTTAGTTTCTTTTTATATTTTGACTGTAATGTATTATTTTGTGTAGTTTTTAATCTATATCCATAAAAGTGATGAGGGTGGACGTTATGCAAGTATTTGATAGATAGATAGATAAATAGATTCGACTTAGTGTCTGTATTTTTACGGTCTAGCTCGACACTAGTTGCGCTCAGATGTAGTTCAAAACTTTAGAATGCTAACGACACTTTGAAATTTTTCAGAAAGCCAAAATTAGGGGTAGAAAAATATATTATCACCTCACAAAATCAGGGATCAGTTTATGTATTGATTATAATGTACAATTGATCACCCCACTTTATATTATCTATACATGTTGCCCCTTCCCCTCCCACCCTAATCCAATAGACACATTCTACATTGTTATCTATATCTATAAAAGTGACGAGGGTGGACGTTGTGTAAGTATTTGCTATGTAAATTCATCATATGTTTTTTATTCTTATTATTTCTTAAAGTACCCAAATGAAACCGGGCTAAACTGCTAGTTCTATTATATATACATATGTTCCTAAGGATTTAATGGATTTTATATTTGATTCAATATTGATTTCTTATTACTATAACTTATTTTTGTTAATAACCATGTTTTTTAAACAGTGCAAATTATGTCTAATAGCAGATTCTAGAGATTTACTAAAGAAAATTTGCTCTCTGACTGGGTTCAAACCTATATCCTTGCTGGACATTTACTTAAACACAGGCATCCACAAAAATAATGTTTACAATAATGTGTGTGTGTGCGTGTGTATATCAAAAATACTTTCATAAACTTTGAGAGTGAGTTCCTCACATCAAATCAAGGACAAAAGTTCATATAAACATGTCCACAAATCCTTTGTTTTTGAGTTATTACTTTTTAAAGAAAGTTTATGGTAGATAGCTATGTTGCTATGTAGACTAGTGTACATTTGTGGCTAGTCTATCTTCAGCATTTAATGTGTGTAGTCGTGAGTCAACTGAGACGTGTTCTGTTTAACAATGGCCAAATATTTATATCATGAGCAGGTAGATATGGCTTTTAGATATGACTGCTAATGGTAATGAATGTCAGACTTTCTTGAAACTTAATAATGAAGGATTTGCGGACATATGTTTATTTGGACATTTGTTTTTGTTTTGGTGTGAGGAACCTGCTCCCAATGTTTATAGAAGTATTTTTGATATACCCTCTGTGTGTGTGTGTGTGTGTGTGTATATATATATATATATATATATATTGCGTAAGACCACAGTAAAATACACATTTTAAATTGCTTAGTGAAAAAATTTTTAATTTATGTACTTACTTCAAATGCTAGCTCATTTTGCTTGCAGATAAATAGGTAGGTATATATATATATATATATATATATATATGTGTGTGTGTGTGTGTGTGTGTGTGTGTGTGTGTGTGAGAGATAAGCTTTCTGTGCCTCCCCCCACAGCACAGCTTCAATAATTATTCCTACTGAAAATTACCACCCCCACTTATATTGATAATAGATTAATTACGTGATAAGAGCAATTAATCAAGCCCGAGTAAATTCAGGATAAATTGTTGATCATTAACGTTATAATTTAATTAAAAAACACAACCATCGGCTACGAAATAAACTTTTATCAAATCATAACAACAACAACAACAACAACAACGAGTAGCAGAAACATTGGAGTTGCATAACTCTCTGAAATAATTGAATTCCTTTGCAAATAAAGGTGATCAATAATACAAACAAATGAAAGTCCTAAGTAAACACATGGCAATAAATGACCGAATTTAACTATTCTGTAAATCTAGCTGCAGCTAAATAAATCCCATTGTAACTATTATTATTAATAATACTACTGCATTTTATTACACAGTTCTTGGACCCATTGTAAGATGTAACCTAAGATGGATACCAATGGAAAGAGAATTAAAAGATTATTAAATCAAATTGCCATAAAACTGACATGAAAATAACAAATTAATTCAGTTCACAACAATGTGAGAATCAGTGTTGCCTTCACATTTGAAACAATAGATATTGAAAATTGATAATTGTAATAATTATTAATTTTATAATAATCATTATTATAACTTCGACTGTTTTACATGCTGGTATAGCTTAATGGTTAGAGTCAGGGCTGGATGAGCCATTCTGCTTAATAAGTCAGTTCTTGGATAGGAAAAAAAAAAAAGAAATAAGACCATCAAAGGTTATTTTTTTTTTTATTCTTGACATATATCATCTTTTTCAGCAACCTCCTATAATCTGAAATATGTTTCTGTTTTTCATAATCCACATAAGCAATGAATGAAACCTATCATCCAGGCATCAATTTAAACGGATGACTTCTTTTTATGATGTATTGTAACGATTTCACTTAGTTTCTACTTGCATACAGTGAAACCGATAAAATGCAGCCGTAACTTCTACTCCAAAAGTTTCTTTCCTTGCACTTCCCGACTGTGGAATTCCCTTCCACACGATTGCTTCCCCGACGGCTACAATCTCCAGGAGTTTAAATGTAAGGTCAATAGACACCTCCTAACACACTAACCTGCTCCTATTCTATCAAACACTCTTCCCATCTGCCCAACCCTCATCCTCAGTATCCTTACTCATCTGTCACCTTCCTCCTGACATTCCCTATGTCTTACCACTCCTTCTCTTTACCTTCCCCTATGTAGCCCCATGCGCGATAGTGGCAGTGGAATGCCTTGCTTGGGGTGAGATGATTAAAAAAAATTAAAAAAAAAAAAATTTCAAATGAAAAGTTGAAACTTCTCAAATATGTTTCAGTGAAATTTCCACTTTCCAAAAGTTTATAATTTTATTTTATCTGGAAAGGAGAAAAAGAAAAGGTATGAGTTGAAACTGAAGCTAGGACAACATGGCTTTAGGTATTGTATTTACTATAAAAATTAATAGGTTAGTGAGAAAATTTTGTTTTTAATGATTTTTTTTTTTGGGGGTCATATCTTAAACCAAGAACACACACATGTATATATCTTTTACAAAAAAGTGGCATGTGTGTATGATCTGCCATGATTACCAGTTAGGATGCAGCTGATATTGTTTTTTGGTGATAATAACATTTATAATCCCTTCACTTCATGACTAAAGTAGAAATGAGATAACCAATAATAAGCAGTAAAAATCTACTGAGAAAATCTCTTTTTGGTATTGATAGATTTGTTTTGGTGTTCTATTTTAGTATACTACTTTGAGAGTTGTTTTTTTTTGTGTGCTTTATATATATATATATTCAACTCCAACTACAGAACAAATAACAGCACCACATGCACACTATCCAACTGCCCTATTGCAGGCACCAGTATATGCCACCATACAATGCACCAAATGTGAAGCATTCTATGTCAGCAGCACCACAAGACCATTACATATCAGGATACAAGAGCATTTACACATGCAAGCGTCGTCTTTTCAAAAACATTTTAAACAATGCAAAAATACGAACAAGATCATAACCATCAACATTGTGGCTAGAGAACGCAACATAGGTAACCTGTGCATTAAAGAATCCCTAATAATAGCTAAATTACACCCGCCAATCAACGGTCGACAAGAGCTAAACCTAGATTACATAACAGAATAGACAACGCTAAGACGCACATGATGACACACACTCACCACAACAACAAAGCCCATACACACACGCAATCACTAACACTAACCACACACACACATTTCTCCCTTCCAGTGTAGTAGTGGAGGCACTTATAACAAACCACAAACCAGGAAAAAACACACACACACATATATATATATATATATATATATATATATATAAAATAAAGTAGATTTAATTACAACACAACATGCATGACACGCACAATGAGCAAACACCACCAGATAAATCAGATAGATAAGACAACAGTAATGAAACTGATACTCTTTGACCCAGTCAAAAAGTCATGTTAACTCCCAGATCGCATTAAGGTGAACCACACAGATGAGCGGACTGATATCATCAGACCATAAAAGCCCCAACTAGAATACACACACACACACACACACACACACACACAGAGCAGCTAGAATACATGCACATACACATGCGCGCACACACACACTCACACTACAGCAGCAGTGGACAAAGCCAGCCATTCATAGAGGGACCACGACGAAGTTTAGACAGTTTAAGGGTTTCTCTCCCATTCTGAAGATGAGATTTTAGTCTCGAAATATTGATGTAATAAATAGGTTATACAAACACTTCCTTAGCTTCCTTTATTTCATTCAATGCATTGTGACAGCCTTCAAGACATAACCCATACAACTATTTTACGCAATGCTTCAAGCAAATTACAAAACTTTACTATATATATATATATATATATATATATATATATATATATATATATATGTGTGTGTGTGTGTACTCGCCCACTGACAATTGAGCACTCTAGAGAAGAATAGATTTTATAAACAGTAGCCACATATGACTTTACACAATGTTCTTTGACTACAAATTGAGCTATCAGGGCTATTGGCAGGTGTTTACATTCTGTAAAAAAAAACACTATAAAATCTGCCTTTCTCTAATGTGTGCTGATAGCTTAGAAGTAAAATCTTTGATGACAAATCAGTCAAGTTTCAATTTCCGCTTGAAGCAATTGGTTATTTAGCTGCACTGATGAGCTTTGATACAGCAAAACAGTCCTGTATGCAGATGATTATATATTCACACACACAAAGGGTATGATGGATTTTTTTTTTATTCTAGTGTTTCAACTTGTCCATTGGGATTCTGTCCTATAAGACTTATTTGACATTAAATAACCCAACAACAGTTAAATCATTAAATTAACCAACTATATCATCTTTTTTCCTCCTTGAGTGCCATGTTTCTTCAGAACATAAACAGTCATGGTTCACCATAGCCTTCTTTTTGTAAACTGTGCATTGCCATGACTATTAGAAACAATCTTTGTGACATTCAGAAATGAATGAGAAACAGCATGGGAGTCATTTATCATTGAATTCTCTACATTTGGAAATCCAGGGCCCTTGTTCACCTAGACTAACTGCCAATCAAGGCTAGATTATTCATTAGAACATTAACATGAAATGAACAAATTGCCTGAGCTATGATTTGAACCCTGCTTACCAATTACTTTTTCTGTGTTCTTTTCTGTAAGTTCACTTACATCTCAAATGATAGAAATATAAAAATATTCCATCTGTAAATTATATAAATACATATTTAAATTTGATTTTACAAAGAATTGTTAGGCTTTCTTCTTTACCTATGCAAATAACAGCGTTCTTTTTATACATTACTGTTTCTCACTGAGAGACAAGATACGCAGAGAAATATTTTACATATTTAAAAATGGCAAAGCAAATAGTCTAATAATGATTTTAATACCTGATGATTCATGAGTTTTCACTTTAGGAAAATGGAAATGTTTTCATTTTAATTTTTGTCTTTGCATTTTATTTCCATTGCTTTTAAATCTTACCTCCCTACAGTTTCTTTGTCACTACTCTCCATGATTCGCTCTCTCTCTCTTTCCGACAAGATAGGCTTAATGCTGGGTTACAAAGGATACATTAAATAATATCTAAGAATAGAGTACATAAATAATTTCCAAGGAAGAATTACTTGAGGAAATAATAGTAAATTCCTCAATTAATTTAGTTTAGAAAATATCAAAAATTAAAAATTAAAATGGCAACAGAGAAAATGAAAATAATATTTAAATATAAAGTTAAGAAATAAAAAAAAAATGACAAATTATTTTTAAATAATTACAAATTTAAAAATATCACTAAAAATACAATAAAAGAAAAAATATTGTGATACATGCAAGGAAGAAGTTTCAATTGTAACAAAAGTAGTTGGAAATATAAATTATGAAGGAATTTTTTTTTTAAATACTGACAATCAAAAAAATTTCTCTTTAACAAAAGAAACAAAACAATCTCAAAAAGAATATGATGCTCCAAAATTAATGCCTCCCATTTATTTTGACAGAATCTGCAACAGAGACAGGGAGTAAAATAACACCATTGAATGGAGATGATGGTTTTCACTCCTCTAGGCCCACTTCTTATGGCCTGTCATTATATACAGAATTTGCAAATCACCCAATAATATACTCATCACAAGAACAATCACCTTAGATATCTCAAAGGTATAGCATAAGGGGTTTCTACACAAATTTTCTAGCTATAGTATATATGGAATAGCCTTTGCAATTATGAAATCATTCCTATTGGATAATTTTTTGAAGGTCATTGTTAATGAAGCTTATCAGATCAATGCAAGCATTTCTCAATATTTTCTCCTTGGTCTTACTCACTTCCTCGTTTATATTAATCATCTGTCCAGGAACATTCTCTGATCGTTAATAAATATCTATGCTAATGATACACCAGGATTTATAGGTCAGTCAGTCAGTTAAATGCCATACGTGATACACGCTTGTCATGACTGACTGGGCTGAAGATTATCCTGCAGTAGGTTGCCATTGCTTTCTGCAGTAGACTGGTTGCCAGCCAAGGCTATAGAACCCAATCTGTCCTGTTATTTAACCCTTAACTGGAAGGAATAGATGGATTAATACCTTTCCCAAGGGTATTTGCATATAGGTGAATGCAACGAATTCAACTGGAATTTGAACTTGGCTCCCCAAGTTGTTGTTTCGAGCGGATATCCACTGCACCACAACGCACATCCAGGTGCACCTCCAAAAATCTAAATGACTAGAAACTTGCTTCCTCTGACCTAGCTTTGACAACTCCATGAGAGAGGGAGGAGACTGGCTGTGATATTCAATATCTCCAAAAGCAACGTTTTAATGTCCTATCCTTACCAGGAAGACCTTGAATTTTCTCCTGTTATAATGAAAGGTTGTAATCTCAATGATGCTTCTTGCCTTGAACATGTATTAAAACAAGCACTCACCCACAGATCTCAAGTGGAACTTAGGTAAGATCTGTTGCTAAAGATCTGGAAAAAAAGTGCCATTTCCTTGTGCCATTCCAGAAGGTTCCTAAGTTCTTTATGCCAAGTGTCAATGCTTATTATATCTCTTGACCAGGTTTCTAAAAGATTAATCTTTTTTTTAAATGCCTATAGTAGTCACTGATTGCAAAGATGCTACTTGTTGCATTTTAGATGACAAACTAGAAAATTTTATTGGTCATAAATATCTTCTTTTTTTTTTTTAATCGTTTCACCCTAAGCAAGGCAGTAATGCCACCGATGCACAGGGGGCTACATAAGAGAAAAAGATTAGATAGGAAGAGAGTAAAGAGAAAGACAAACCAGTTACAGGGGGTGTCAGAGAAGGGAGCAAGAGAAGGATGGGAATACAGATGTGATAACAGTTGTAAAGGTAGAGAGAAAGGAAAAGATATACAGGGTGATGTAGAAAGAACTGGAGTCAAGTGGTTAAGAGATGGGTGTTGACATTGAATTTAAGCTCCTGGAGGTTGTAGCCATCAGGAAAGCAAGAATATGGAAGAGAGTTCCACAGGCGGGAAATGCGAGAAAAGAAACTGATGGAGTAAAATTATCAGCTGCATTTGGTTGATCTAGCTGTGAATGGGTGGGACCTAGTTAGGAGATTCGCTTGGTCTATGCTTATGGGGAGGGGAAGTGTATGTTCATTAGTTGAGTATTTCCTGTGCATTTCCTATCAAATTTAACTTCATGTTTGTTAATGAGCATTTTTGTGTAATTATTTTCAGACAACATAATGGGTGAAGAACAAAATTAACAGATCTTGAGTCTTGTAAAATCTCAATAAGAGAAATTGCTGATAAATTGAAGAGGTTGTCAAAGGTTATCCACACATTTTTCAAAGATCCTGAAAGCCTTCCTTCTTTAGGTACCATGCGTGATACATGTTTGGGCAATCATGTCTCTTGATCTTTTTTTTTTTTTTAAATCAATTCACCCCAAGCAAGACTATCTAATCTAAATCTATCAAAACTTATTTATGAATGGAAGTTTGTCTGTGGGTGTGTGTATCCGTTACCTATAGACTCTGAAATGGCTGAACCGATTTTCTTGAAAATTTACACAGTTGTACTATAAGCATCTGCGAGTAGTCTTAGCTATGTTTTATGTCAAGGTACCCGCAATAAATATCAAAAATCGATAATCGAAAAGATCGGGTTATAGAAGGAGTGGTCCGATTTTAATCAAATTTCATACACTCATAGACAAAGACATAAGAAATGATATTCAGAAGTTTCAAGGTTGCAGTTCTTACAATAGTGCAGAAAATCGATAATATATATATATAAAAGGCAAGATGTCTGTGTGTGTGTGTCTGCTTATCTGTCTGTATGTCTTTAATACAAATTCACAATTTTTATCCGATTCTCACCAAACTTCACACAAATATTCTTTAGGCTGAGTCTGATCTCCAGGACCATGGATTAGTTTTAAAGCTTTCATTACACCCGAGCAACGCCGGGTTATACTGCTAGTAAAGCCATAAAGACACAAGGGGTTACCGTGTGTGAAAGGACATAAAAAAAAAATGAACAAAAACACTATTAAGCAAAAAAAAAAAACAATAAAAGAACAGGAATTAAGAATACATAAAATAATAATAACACTGAATTTAAATTTTTGAAGGTCAAAGTTGATTATGAAGCAAGAAGTTGGAAGAGATCTCTAATTGACAGGTGCAAGAGAGGAAATTGTTAGCAGGGAACTTAGGGATACAGTTTTCAATTCATGATTGGCTTGGCAGAAAAATTCTTACAGAATGCTGCCATTATTTTTTGAAGTAGGCTGGTTGTCAACCAAGGCTATAGGCCCAGTCAGTGGGCAGAAGAAATGAATTCATAGCTTCGACAAAAGTAATTTCACTTAAAGGAACGTAACAAACTCAAGCTCATATGAAATTCAAACTTGGCTATCTGATTTTTCATTCCAAGTTGTTCTCCATCACATAAAATGCTGAAAAGAGATTCTCAGCAAGATTTGAAGCTATGAGCAACAACATTATTAGAATGACCAAATCTACTTGTGGCATTTCTAGTACTAAAATAAAAGGCAAAAATATCTTGTAAGGTTTGTGTGGGAATGATTAGATATGTCTGCTTTAAAAAGACTAGGAAAAGGTGTATGAAAAAGTCAAGGTGGAAATATCTTGTGAAGTTTTTGGAAGAATGATTAGATGATATATCTGCATCAAAAAGGGTATGAAAAGATTTATAAGAAAGCAAAGACCTTTGCCAATGAAACCACATAAAGAAAAAAATACTTGTTTTCACTAAAGATTCCGAAACCTGGGAAAAGGACTGGAAGTTTGTATTGTTTTCTCATAAAAAGCAATTTAACTTTGATGGCCTGCATGGATATTAATATGGCTAAAGTGACTCTAGCATTCTTCCAGGATCTTTTTTCTACTTGAGCAAGTGGTGGTGTAAGTGTAATGCTATGAGGGTGCAATGTCAGTTTTTTTTTGTTTTTTTTTAATCATATCACCCCGAGCAAGGTGGTAACGCCACTGATGTGCAGGGGGCTACGTAAGAGTGAAAAGATTGGAAAAAAGAAAGCCGGAAACCACATCCTGAACAGGGAACAAGGGATGAGCCTCCACACCTGCACAACAGACGTGGGTGGAGTGCGAACCAGGCGATAGTTCAGTCCATCTACTCCAATTGAAACAAAAATAACTCAATAAATAAAAAAATAAAAATGAAAATAAAAGTAGGGGCGTTGAGTTAACTAAGTTTTAACTTAGTTAAAGTCCAGTAAAAAAAAAATATCTTTGAAAAAAATACAAAAAAATGCACTCGTTCAAATAACTATGAAACTTTTAAAATTAGCCACAACAAAAAATTAAAATAAAATAAAATCAAAGCAAAATCATTACTTACTAGTAAAGTTGTTCCCAACCCCCCCAAAAAACACGTACTCAACAGAAGAATTATTTTATCTTTTTGGATACTACGTGAATGTATGCGGGGGTTGGGGGTATGGGAGTCAACGAGACAATGGCCGAGCAAAGAAGACGACCAAGACATTTAAGAGGAATTTTAAAACAAAATTATCCCCCAGTAAAAAAAAATTTCTTTTAAAAAAATACAAAAAAAAAACCGCACTTGTTCAAATAACTATGAAACTTTTAAAACTTTTAGCCACAACAAAAAATTAAAATAAAATAAAATAAAATCAAAGCAAAATCATTAGTTGTAGGAAAGATGAACTTTCAGGGAGTTGAGGGATTCATGACTGTACAAAGGTACAGTAAAAGAAAATCAGAAAACTGAATTTTTCAGCAGTGCAATGTGCCTATCCTTGATTTGAGAGAAGACGGGACATTTTTTTGAAGAGTAAAGGATTATAGTTTGGGACTGGATGGTTAATTCTCCTGATTTGAATGTCATAGAAAATGCTTGAGTGGGGGATAGCTTTCTCAGCAAATTTACGCAGTAAGCCAATTTTTAAAGCTTTGAATGGCATGCTATATGAGTTCACTGAAGGTATACTTATTTTTGTCTACTGTCCTGAATATTCAACAAATCTTATTAAAGAAAAATATATGCCCTCTGACAGGATTCAAAATTGTGTCTCCTTGGCATCCTGCTGAAGTGTGCATATTTTTCTTTAATAAGATTTATCATTGTTCACATGTTCTGTCCATGGTATTCTCATCATCCTTTTGGAAACCACAATTCTATCCCCTCAAGTTTCTTCTTCATCTGTTTGGAGATGGTCCAGAATTCACTGCCATATCAAAGAACTGATATTCTGCCACAATTAAGTACTCCTTTTTTTGTTTCTTATGAACAATCTGTTTGCGCTTTAGTGAATAGATATGGCAGATCAAGGATTACAAAGAAGTTACTTAAAGCAACAAAAAAAAAGAATGTGACATATGAAAGAACATTTTTTTCTAAAAGAGAGAAGGTAAGAAAAAATGCAAGGAAAACACTATAAAAGAGAAAAGGACACTCAAGAAGTGAGAGAGAAAACTTAAAAGAGAGAGAGAATGAAATGAAGAAATTATTGATAAAACATCATTGGAAATGAGCAAATGAAAGAGGCAGACTAGATATGAGAGAGGAAAATGAAGGCGTTATAAGTAAAAGAAAATAAGAAAAAAGAAAGGCAATTACTAATAAAAAGATATAAAAATATGTTTACAATATTGAAACAAATATATATGAGTCTGGTGAAGGTGCTAAAAATTTCTCAGACCAAACCATTTCTTCAAATTTGAATTCCAATGCTTGTTCAATGAAATACAGATTTTTAGGAGGTGGGTCAAACCAAGAACTTTAGAACAAAATTGGCTCACCAGTTTATTCTACAAAATACTGGATTGGTTAATTCTTCTTTTATGGGTTGTATTCTTTAAGGATGACTCTCTTCAAATTCCTGCCCTTTGATGCTCTTAGAAATATGTTCTTTTTTTGTTTTTAACTCCCCTTTCCACTCTTTGGGCTACCATTCATTTACACAAACTAATTAGATAGGTTACTAGCCATTTCCTTCTGTTCTTCTTGCCTTCAACATATCCTACGAGTGTCAAATTCTCCAAGCCCCGTTTCTGCATTATAAAATTTGAATTGTGACATAAAAATTTGAATTGTGTCTCTGTTTTTAAGCAGAAGCATCCTTTTTGTTTCCATTTTCCTTAAAACTAACTTGTTACACATACATTCAGTTCATGGTATTCTCAACATCCTTCTGTAGAATCACCTGTTATCAAAAGTCTATCTGTGAAAAAAGTTTCCAGCATTCATTGTCATATAGGAAGATTGATATTACATAACAGTTCAGCAGTATTTCCTGTTTCTAATGAAATCTTCATATTGCTTAATACTTTGCTTAGCTTTTGGAAGGTACCTTTCACTATTCCAATGCCCTTTAGTTAAATCCATTAAAGAAAAAGAATAAGTGAGAGAGATTATTTTCATTTCTTTACTAAACTTTTGGTATTCACTGCACCTCAAGATGGTATGCTAAAAATGACTGTTTTGTGATAGATTACCTTTTTGCATGATACACGATGTGCTTATAATCTTTAGTTCTTATAAAATGTTGTCAGAGTGTTTCTGCAATTTTACTATATTTCAAAAGAACAAAAGAATGTATTGGTTTTGTTCATCTATTACAAGTTTGAAATGAAGTCTTAAAATGGCAAAGGTCATTTTGACTTAATTTCTGATTCCTAGAATGCACAGTAAGATATGAAATTGGATGAAAAAAATAAACAGAAAAAAATAAACAGAAACAAAAACGAGCAAAAAAAAAACAAAAAAACAAAACAAAACAGAAAAAAAAAACAAAAAAAAACAAAAAACAAAGAAACCACCATCACTTTTCCTAAGAGTCTATCAAAGATTACCAAAATGAAGACAATATATTCACAACTCCACAGTAGGAAATATTAACAAAAAACACAAATTTACAAATTGATAAGGCATCTTTGCATTGTTTTCATTTTATATATGTGTGTGCATGTGTAATGCAATTTTCACTATTTTCTGCATGTCACTCTCTCTCTCTCTTTTATATATATATATATATATATATATAAAGCTGGGGAAAATTTTTAGTGATAATTTTTTACTGCTATTAAATATTGAAACAATGCACATCAGTTTTTTCTTCTTTTTGAATAATGAAGTTATACATCTAATTTAAAAAATTAAAAAAAGTATCCTTTTTTATATCTGACAATAGATGATAAATTTTCAGAGAAACAAAAAGCATATCTTGAGAGATGAATCTGAATTTTTGTTCTCTCCTTTCACTTAGAAGCATTCACTGTAATTTTCATATATGATTAAAAAAGAAAAAACTTTTAAGGAAAAAGTAACCATTTTTTCTCCAATTTTTTAATTTTCTTTTTTTACTCTCTAATTCTCTTCATATGTCTTTAAAGACGCAAATAGCTGCAATTTCAAGAGAATCTTTGAAATTCAAAAGAAGACAAAACAAACTCATATTTCTTCTTTCATAATTTGTTAACATGTGAAATTGGTTATTTTTATGGTGAAAGCCAAAAGAAAACTTTTCATAATTTGAAACAATACACAATAATATCTAAGAGATCCTTCTCACAGTCAAAATATTGATTGGAATCCTCTTAGATGATTTTAGTTGACTGTTTTAATGTTATCACATTTA
Source organism: Ascarosepion bandense (assembly GCA_037127315.1). Lineage (NCBI taxonomy): Eukaryota > Metazoa > Mollusca > Cephalopoda > Sepiida > Sepiidae > Ascarosepion > Ascarosepion bandense. The sequence continues at coordinate 2,923,807 of JBBBDQ010000632.1, forward strand.
AGACCACACAGGAAACAGGCAGAATTTTGGTTTTCACAAAGAACAATTCCTTTAAAAAGTGTAAAAAGTCTAGACAAGGGATCAACTTTCCTGATAGGATGATTTCCTGAAAGGCCTAAGAAGAAATAGAACATTTGCAGAAATCAAACTTAGAAACCTGACTTGGTGTGGGCTCTTTGAATTCTGGCCATTGAAGCAGAAAAGACAATAGAAAAAACTTTTACTATCAGAAGAAGAACTAATGTACACTTCCTTATAAGAGGTAAAGTATTAAGAAAAGAAAATCTAATCAAATGATTATTGGTAAAAGATTCTTTTATAAACATGCTAGCATATTTGCCAAGGAGAGTAAAGTAGCTTATGAATAAAAGAATTAAAAAAAAGTTGACATTAGTTGGATGGGGGAGTTAAAGACATTGAAACAAGAGGATTTTTTTTGTCTCTTGTATAGTAGTTTAACAAGTTAGTTATGCTAGAACCAGTCAGCCATTATATTTAAAAGTCATTTGAGAGATATTTTTTCTAGCCTTTCTGAAGCCAATTGGTTTGAAAGATGAAAAGCATTATAATGACAAACAGATCTTCATTTTCATCCTTAATATTATCACAACAGCTTTTCATTAATTAGGACAAGAAATACTTTATATTTCTGTAGCAGAAGACACATTTCATCACATAAAATATGCACTAAAATATAATTTATGCATAGTTAGAGATAACAAATTAAAGCCAAATTAACACAATTATTAGAAAATATATCTCCAACTACACATACTAATATTCAATTAGCTAAGTCACATATATGCCACACTCAACTTAAAACAAATTTTAGATCAAATACAAACATACCAGAGTGCTGGTCATTATTGACAGGATTCTCACTAGTCACAGGTGCCTACAACTATGTTCACGTGTTTCCTTTATATAGGTTATAAGAGAAGCTATATATATATATATATATAGAGAGAGAGAGAGAGAGAGAAAGAGAAAGAGAGTGAGAGATAAATAGATACATATATACATATTTATATACACACATATATAGAGAGAAATAGAGAGCATTCACACACACACACACACACACATATATATATTGAGAGAGAGAAAGTGAGCCTTGATACACACACACACACAAATGTGCTAACAAAAGAGGCTTCAAGAGAGCATGACTGACTGCTCGTTCAACTATCAGTTAAGTGCCATACGTGATACACACTTTTGGTGATCATGTCTCAAAAGAAACATGAGTGACTGGGCAGAAGATTATCCCGCAGTAGGTTGCCATTGCTTTCTCGGTAGACTGGTTGCCAGCCATTCTGTCCTGTTATTTAACCCATAACTGTAGAGAAGAGATGGATTAATACCATTCCCAAGGGTATTTGTGTGTAAGTGAATGCAAGCAATTCAAATGGAATTCAAACTCGGCTCCCCGATTTGTTGTTCTAAGTCGATATCCACTGCACCACAATGCACATCCTCATCCAACTATGAGGCTGTGAAAATGACTACCTGTAAGCATAGAAAGAGAACAGAGTCTACTATCAATGCAACAAGCCCAAATAGATAGCCAACTAGCAGTCAGCCATACTAAGTATATTCTCTTTCACACCCTCATTTTTCGTCTCGTATATAGTACACCCAAACACTACACTGTACAACTTGCCAAAGACATTTTCATATTTTGTAAATGAAAATAAAACTTTGGTCATTTCTCCAAACTAGTGTCTAAATTGTTTCTTTACACCAACCAACTTCCACCCCGGATCAATTTTACATGTATTATTAGTACCAGTGCTTGGGTCTCATGGGCACCTTAACCCCATCATACAGTAGACCTATCTCTAATACATGTCAATCTTTATGAAGTAAATTTTATATAAAATACTGATTTTGTTCAAAGGTAATTACATACAATAATTGTCATCATATCAAATTAGAAATAATATTGTGAGCCATTTCTATCATTGGTAAAATAATAGTGGTGAACGTTTGTACTTTTAACATTGATGAAAAAGCATCCAGACTTCTTTGAGAAATTGGAGATAAAACACTAACGTATTGTAAATAAGTCTATATTTTTACATTTTAGTATCATAATTATATACAAATATATTTAGAAATATCAACTGACTTTACATAACATAAAATCATTTATTTTTCAGTTTCTTTTTAACAAAAATCCATGCATGTATAAACATCGATAATATGTATAAACAGATATATGATATTGTAATTTGTGAGTGACAATTAAATATAGAAATAGTAAAGGTTGAAAAAAGTGAATGAAACCCTTCCTTCTAGGGCTCCTTGGCTTTAAGTCATGGAGTTTGTGTTTGCTGTGTATAGTGTCCATTGTAACTCTGCATTGCTATTTTTTATCAACATTTTGAATTGTGTTATTCTTAAATAAGGAAAGAAATCATTTTATTTGGCTTTGCTTCATTAGAACAAAAAAAAAAAGTTTCAGTCCAAATGTCACAAAATTTCACAAAGACAATGATGCATTAATTTCTATTATTTAATCTCTCTTGGGATTGACAATTAAGCTACTCTTGATGATTGCCCAAATGATAATGACAATTCAGTATCGAGTAAATTTTGATTTAATCATGCACAAACACACACACACATTTATATATATATAAAATACATTTGTAAAGTGACAGTCTGTAGCTGAGCAATGAAGAATGTTAGATCAAATGGTGTGTAAAAAAATGGTCGTGGTGTGTAAAAAAAAAAAAGAGGAAGGCAAGATATTGAGGGGTGAATATTATGCTGTATAAAAGAAAGTTTTCTGATCTTGAGAGTAGAAAGAAAGAAACACAAAAATGGTTTCTCCTACAAAGTGGGATGCAAGTTGGATCCCTGCTGGGGAACACATTCTTTTTTTAGATATTCACACTGCTTAAAATAAAAATAAAAATGAGGCAATTATTTAAAATGAGTATCCACTAATAACAATTTTATTATATATATATATATATATATATATATATATATATATATATATATATAAATTAGTCATCCACATATAAGCCTGTTTTGCTGAAATGCAGCTCATCAGTGTAGCTAGACACATCCAGTTGCTTCTGGCTTGTATCGAAACTCGACCATTTTCGTGTCAGTCGGAGTCACTACCCCCTAAGCCATAGGCACATGGAATCAGAGAAGGGAAATTTTAACGTGTTGTATATAATGTGTGGTCTGAAGAAGGGAACTATATAAGCAGTGTATACACATGCTAGTCACCAAACAAATTCAATTGATTTCTGAAGAGTCACGCATATATTGCAGAAGTGGAATCTGTTTTTAAAATATATATATATATATATAAGCAACTTTTATGAAATTCAACTTACAGAATATCTGTTTAATATATTTTATTGCATTTTTCCAATTTTAAAATCAAGTGTTGCAAATTTGTGAATAAACTGCACAAATTTGCTGCATTTAATGTTTCTGTTTGAGTATTTTTAAGCATCTAAGTTTTTATCAAGAACTGAATGTTGTTAGTTTTATAGCCAAAAATTTAAATGTAACTTAAAAAAATAGAAAAGAAATTGCTAACATTAAACTCAAAATACTGCAAAATGTTATCTTGACGTCATTATCTAGTACTGCATTTAAATTTATAAAGTCTAGTTATCAGAAAGGAAAATTCATGATAACAATAATTTGATAATGCTGAATCATTGGTGAAACATGTCAAAGTAAATATATTTTATTTGGCTGGAAATGTATGAAAATTGATGTAATTTTTAAGTCTCCCAACAATTATTACATGACAAGGCTATTTCAAATATTTTCATTTTTTTTACTCAATTAGCACTGAAATAAGGGAAAATGTTTGAAGCCAAAGAACTGAGTGAAATTAGTTAAAATAGAATTTCCATAGTGATACAATGACATTTAAAAGTAATTTGAAAGTTTAGACACTTAATGTAAAACAGATTTCATTTTTATAATGTGAATTTTGTTTTTTCAAATTGTCTGGTGATGGACTTCTGGCAAAACATGTCAAATTAAAATTATTTCCAATTTAACCTATCTATTTCTTATTCCACTGAATTTTATTCAATTTTATACCCTCTGTGAGATGTGCGTTGTGGTGCAGTGGATATCGGCTCAGAACGAGAAATCAGGGAGCCGAGTTCAAATTCCAGTTGAATTCATTGCATTCACTTACATACAAATACCTTTGGGAAAGTTATTAATCCATCACTTCCCTCCAGAACAGAACAGAACAGACTGGATTCTATAGCCTTGGCTGGCAACCAGTCTATTGCAGAAAGTAATGACAACATAATGCAGGATAATCTTCTGCCCAGTCAGTCATGTCTCTTTTGAGACATGATCGCCCAAGCATGTATCATGTATGGCACTTAACTGACTGGCTGGGATACAGTGTGTGATAGGAAAATTATCCCCATTTTATATTTTTAATTTTGCACATGTGTGTTGTTTGTTTTTGTTGAATGGCTAGGACAGTAGAGGGCACTTTTGCCAATGTATGCAATAAAGAGTACCAGGATGCAATTCACTGCCACAAGTTTGGAAACAGCATGTTGTACTCCCTGGTACTCATGCCAGAAACTTCACTACAAACAATTGAGAGTGTTTAAGTGTCAATCTGAGGACAGTGCAGAGGATTCGGAAAGAATTGAATGAGTAATGATGATTATGAAGGTATGACAGCCTGGAAAACTCTCACTGCTTATTCTGGTGAAAAAAAAAAACAAAAAAAACTCCTCAATCTGCTTGTGAGGGCCTCAGACTCAATATGGAGGCCTATATCAAGTATCTTGAGAAGGTAGTGCAGCCCTGTGTCAATAGGTTGGCTACTTGAAGATACGATATCTGGCCATAGGACCCTGCATCATGCCACACAAGCAGGAGAATGCAGTCATGGCTGCCAGATAAATTTCTGTGACCACATTACTTTTGTACGTTTGGCCACCTAACACCCCAGACTGCAACTCCCTTGATTGTTATATGTACAGTGGAGCTGAGCAAGAGACAAACACAAGCTTTTTTAATGCTATAGATGAATCAAAGGCAAGGATTATGGCAGGATTCATCAACTTAAACAAGCAGGCCATGCACAAGAGGTGTAGGAGATTCTGAAGTTATCTGGAGGCCATGGCTGAAACCAATGGCAATTTTATTGAAAAAATTTAGTCTTTAGTATTTCAAGATATTTTTGTGTAATTTTAGTAAATATATCTGTTAAAATGAGATTTCAGTGTTATTTTAATTTTTGCGTAATTCAGAAGACAATTTACTCATCGCACACTATATATATATATATATATATATATATATTTGTGTGTGTGTGTATCTGATTACATGATATATTACACACTAAAAGGCTGCCTTCTTCTACTGAGCGCCCATAGCTCAGAGGTAGAATCGCCAACTGATGTCAGTTTGGTCAGGTTTCAATCCTAAATAAAGGCAATCAGATGTCTAACCGTACTGATGAGCTGTGATACAGTGAAATAGATCTGTCTGCGGATGACTATAAATAAAAAGTTATTTTAGTAGGTAGTTTTTTAATTCCCATGTTCATTTTGTTAGATTTTGATAATCTTATCCTGATCCAAATGGATCAAAATGAGAATTTTACAGCACCTCCTTGTTAACAGAGAACCTCCTTCTGCCTCTTGTAGTTTGTGTGTGTTTGAGTTTTGTTTTATGGCATATGTGGGTTATTTAATGCCAAAAATGTGGGGTTTTAAGTTTTTTATTTTTAAATGTTTAGTTATAGTGAGAAGGTTGATTTAGTTAGATTTTAATGAAAATTTTTTTGTTTTTATTCTTTTTTATTTTAGAAAACTGAAAATGTCTTCTAGTTTTGTATTCAAAAATGTTTTGCTGAGAAGAATTATTTTTCCTTCAAAAATGTGTTATGATAATATTTTTTTCTTCAAAACTGTATTATTGGTAATAGTTTTCCTTAAAAAATGTATACATTTCTATAGAAGTATTTTTATGCTTTCATAGTATTTTGACCCTAGTTTGGTGGGGGTTAACTATTTGCCCATATCTGGGACCCTAACAGGTGCTACCACTCTGGGTCAGGGTGGACCTGAGAACAACAGCAATTAAGAAGTGGTTCCATGCTCCTCACAACCTCCTGATCAGAGGCCTTGCTTCCGGATGCAGTTTACCATCATGCCCAGGACCATGTAGTTTGTGTTTATTTTGCATTAGTGCTGATCAGTATTAACTCGATACCATGAAATGAAAGAAAATGCACCAGTTTTGGGTAATCGATTAGAGAAATTAAAGATTCTTTTAGTATTCTGCCAATATGATAAAAGATTGACTGATCTTTTGTTGCTCTAAATACTTTAGAGTTTAAATGCACAAACTTTATTTCCTGCAGAGGAGTAAGACACCACCCAAATGGGGGGCAGCTTTTGGGTAGGTACTTGCAAACTCTGGTATAAACCCAACCAATTTCTACCTCACAACTACCTCTTAAGTGAGCTAGTGCAAACTGGATCTCCACCCTTATTTTGGAACTCGAGTGTAAACTGCATCAATGTCTATCTTTCGGGACTCAAGTATAAATTATATTAATGCCTAACTTTCGTCTCAAATGTAACCCTGACCTACGTCTGCATTTTTACACAATAATACTTTCATTTGACATTAAATAACCCTACAAAGGCTGACATTAAATTGATGAACTTAACCTTCACTCAATATTTTCTAACAGCACTATTGATTAAATTCTGAAGTTTAAAGTGTGAAATAATTTACGTTTCTGAGAAAAAATTCTAAAAATTTCCTTTGCAAACTTTGGTAGATAACTACTTTGTGTTCACTTATAGAAACATCTAATTGCATACTGCATTTGCAGCAAATATTACTATCACACAATTAAAAAGGATTAGTCTGTGTAGTTGATTTAACAATGCTACATAAGATATAATTAAAGTATCATGGTCCCTCGTATATAACAACTTACAAAAAATGTACATGTCACTAATTAGGGAACCTTAAAATGTTTTTCGACAGAGAAAGAGAAAAAGACAATAGAAAAGAGTGACAATGAAAGAAGGACAATCAAAGAGAAAGAAACAAACAAAGTGAATGAAGCAAAAGGAAAAAGAGAGATACAAAGACAAAGAGAGTGAAGAAAAAAGAAAGAAACAAAAGGAAAGAGAAAGAAACAAAAGGAAAGAGAATGAAACGAAAGGAAAGAGAATGAAATGAAAGGAAAGAGAATGAAACGAAAGGAAAGAGAATGAAACGAAAGGAAAGAGACCAAGAATGAAACGAAAGGAAAGAGAATGAAACGAAAGGAAAGAGACCAAGAATGAAACGAAAGGAAAGAGACCAAGAATGAAGCAAAAGAAAGAGACCAAGAATGAAACAAAAAGAAAGACAAAGCTTGTGAAAGAAAAAGAAAGAGAAAGTGAGCAAACAAAAAGAGAGAGAAAGAAAGAGAGAGACAAGGAGAAAAAATGAAAGTTATGATAGAGAATAAAAATAAATATGGGAGATTGAGCGAGAATTATGAAAAATTTAAAAAAAGAATGAATATTGTGCAATATGGGAGATTGAGCGAGAATTATGGAAAATTTAAAAAAAGAATGAATATTGTGCAATATGGGAGATTGAGCGAGAATTATGGAAAATTTAAAAAAAGAATGAATATTGTGCAATATGGGAGATTGAGCGAGAATTATGGAAAATTTAAAAAAAGAATGAATATTGTGCAATATGGGAGATTGAGCGAGAATTATGGAAAATTTAAAAAAAGAATGAATATTGTGCAATATGGGACATTGAGCGAGAATTATGGAAAATTTAAAAAAAGAATGAATATTGTGCAATCTGGGAGATTGAGCGAGAATTATGGAAAATTTAAAAAAAGAATGAATATTGTGCAATATGGGAGATTGAGCGAGAATTATGGAAAATTTAAAAAAGAATGAATATTGTGCAATATGGGAGATTGAGCGAGAATTATGGAAAATTTAAAAAAAGAATGAATATTGTGCAATATGGGAGATTGAGCGAGAATTATGGAAAATTTAAAAAAAGAATGAATATTGTGCAATATGGGAGATTGAGCGAGAATTATGGAAAATTTAAAAAAAGAATGAATATTGTGCAATATGGGAGATTGAGCGAGAATTATGGAAAATTTAAAAAAAGAATGAATATTGTGCAATATGGGAGATTGAGCGAGAATTATGGAAAATTTAAAAAAGAATGAATATTGTGCAATATGGGAGATTGAGCGAGAATTATGGAAAATTTAAAAAAAGAATGAATATTGTGCAATATGGGAGATTGAGCGAGAATTATGGAAAATTTAAAAAAAGAATGAATATTGTGCAATATGGGAGATTGAGCGAGAATTATGGAAAATTTAAAAAAAGAATGAATATTGTGCAATATGGGAGATTGAGCGAGAATTATGGAAAATTTAAAAAAAGAATGAATATTGTGCAATATGGGAGATTGAGCGAGAATTATGGAAAATTTAAAAAAAGAATGAATATTGTGCAATCTGGGAGATTGAGCGAGAATTATGGAAAATTTAAAAAAAGAATGAATATTGTGCAATCTGGGAGATTGAGTGAGAATTATGGAAAATTTAAAAAAAGAATGAATATTGTGCAATCTGGGAGATTGAGTGAGAATTATGGAAAATTTAAAAAAAGAATGAATATTGTGCAATCTGGGAGATTGAGTGAGAATTATGGAAAATTTAAAAAAAGAATGAATATTGTGCAATCTGGGAGATTGAGTGAGAATTATGGAAAATTAAAAAAAGAATGAATATTGTACAAAAGAGAGAGAGAGAGACAATGCAAAGTAGTGAGAAAAGAAGAGTGAAAATTGAAAGAAGACATCGAACCCAAAAGACAGTAAAGAGAGGAGCAAAAGTCTGACATGGTTCATCTAATTGTGGATATCTTGAATTCTGTGATGAAAACATTCTTTGAATAACTGAAGTAGGCGGAGACAGTAAATTTAAAAATTATTTCTTTCGAGTCATCATGCTGAAAAGTTCAACTGATTATCTGAAACTATTTTCAGGAAGGAAGTTCAAAGAACAATGCTATTTGTTCTTATTTATACCATCTGGCTATTTCAAGGAGTTGTATTTGCTCATCTAACACCTTGTTCATCAATCTAGCTGCACTGACAAGGAAGGAGACACTAAATTAGCTACTTATACAGGGATGAGACAAAATCTTACAGCTACCTCTCCAGTCAGATGCTGCATTTCCAGGTACCTGCAAAACATTTTTTCACCAGTTGGTAACAGACTGTACAAGACCTCAAGAGTTTTCCTGTAGGATTTGGTACCAGGATTTTAAAGGCGGGTCATTCAACTGTAGAAAGTTACATGGTGGAGGTTTTACAGAGTTAACGTTTTGGTCCAACACATCTCCAAAATGATGCTGACCTGGGTTTGATAATAAACTACATCTGGCAGCAAGGAACTACCTCTTAATTGCTACTGTTTCATGGTCCACCCTGATCTGGGATGGTAGTACCTGTTAGGGTCTCAGCTATGGGCAAATAGGGCTCAAGATGCTATCAAAGTATAAAAATAGATTTTTATAGTAAAAATATCAGTAATACATTTTTGAACAAATATATATATATATATTAAAAAAGATTTTTGATTTACTACAATTTCAATGAGTAATACATAGTTCACCGCATAATGATGTTATTATTGTGACTCGTCTGACGAGCCACAATAATAACATCATTATGTGGTGAAATATGTATTGCCCACTGAAATTGTAATAAGTCAAAAATCTTTTCTAAATTATATTACTCTGTTAATGTTAAATTCATTTATTTAATTTGAGTTCTTTTGAGTTTGTCTCTATCGAAATTTACCTGGATAGTATACCAAGTGTGTTACGTCATATATATATTTACCAGAAATACATTCTTCAAAGAAAAAAAATTACCAGCAATACATTTAGAAAAAAAAAAAAAAAAAATTACCAATATATTTTTTTGAAGAAAGATAAAATACCAGCAATATATTTGACACTCAATAAAAAATCACTTTATAAAAATATGTCAGTGAGACCTGATCTACAAATTGATTTCTTACAAAGAATACATACAAACCTGTCCTAAAAATCTTGTAGGCATTAAATAACCCATTGAGGTTTATTTGCTGTAAAACAAAATAAACCAGACCAAATCAAAATGATGAGATGTCAGTGAGCTTTGTTCCCAAGCCAACATAGTGAAATCCTTTTTATATTTCTGAAACCATTCACACAAACTTCATGTAGTACGTCAGGGCATAACCATGTAAAAATGACAAGATCATCATAAAAAGCAAATCCTATTAAGAGGTGTTCTTCAATTATCTCAAGGTTGGTGAGACATAATAAATGCATGCATAGAGCTGCACTTATTGGCATAGGATTGAGGTGTTGAGTTCAAATTCCAGTCCAGATCATTACATAGCTTTGATTGGCAAGTAATTTAAGAGAAGGATAATTCAAAACTAGGTGGGCCTGAGCTTAGTAAAACCACCCTGTGACATTTTACTTGCTATAGAAACTATAGTAACAATACCTGGTGTAGTGAGTCTGTGGTCCTATATTCCAACAGTGGAGTATATGGGGTTAACCACAACATCTGTATGAGAGGGCATTAAAAATTGTTGGTCTGCCACGTGTTGATTTTTTTCTCCTCAATATCAGCAACTATTTACCATGTCTGAATATGAGCAATCCACAAAAATTAGTTTTGGAAATACACTGGCCTAACACAAGAACCATCCAAGTAGAAAGTCAGGAGTTTTCTGCTAGGAGAGAGTTCAAGACTGCTTACTCGAAACAAACTTCATATACTAGTACAAATTTCAGCAAGTTTAAGCAACATTATATTTCTTGATTGTGTCATCTTCATTCATTGCAATCGAGACATAACAGAGGCAATGTTATCAAAGATTTTTGGTGAAAAGAATCCACTTTTTTTTATACATGTTGGTGCATGAACTTTACTAAAAACAAAGATGAAGATTTTGTCCTAAATGCTGGTAAAGTCAACTGTGAATAGGAGAAATTTAAACTGAATGAACTATCTCTAGACAAATTTGAATGTCTAATCTTTCTTAACCCTCTAGGGCCATTCGTATCATATTTGATACAGTATGAAAACAAGCCTTGAAAGAAATATTTTCCTGAAAAATTTTTTAAGAGAAATATTTTATAAATTTCAAATGAAAGCAGTACTGACTGCTCAGTCAATGAATATCAAATGTTTCCTTATAAGGAAATACCAAATGTTTCCTTATAGGGAAATACTGTATCAAATATGATACGAATGGCCCTAGAGGGTTAAACTTTTAATATCAAACAATTATATGAAAATATTCTCTTGAATTCTTACAAAAGAGGATTCAAAATTAATGATACAGAATGTTGCAGAAGAGTGAAAATATTGTCTACTTAAGGTTGTGAAAAATCAAACAAAATGGTCCATTAAAAATACAATATGAAATATAAAAACTGTAAAACTCCACCCATGCTATGACTGTGGTATGCTTATTTTATAAAAAACTGTCCATTTAATACAAAAATTATTTAATTTTGGAAAAATATGTCACAAACAAAGTTACTGCAAGTTAAAAAGAAATACACAAACTTGCTGAAAGTAGTGCTATCAGCTAAAAACCTAGAAAGGTGAAATAGAAAATTCTCGATTAATGCTACGGTAAGATTTCAATTGCACACTGGTAGAAGTATCCATTTTATAAATGAACAAACTTAGAGCAGAATTGGCAATCCTTAATTGCTAAAAAATGAAAGTTTTAAGAGGAATATTGGACAAGAAATTAATTTTTCTCGTGAAAATTATGTGCATCATCACTTTTGTGGGTAAAACTAAGAAAGCAGATGTTTAGGAATTTAAAAATTCCAAAGCCAATTTACTAGGCCTTGATTGGGTAGAATTATTTGAACTGTGGAATTGGCCATTCTGTGGAAAAGTTGATTGTCTGTCAGAGAAAAAATTACAATCTAAGAAACACTGAGTCAGTTTAATTCACAAATATTTTCCCAGCAGAATTGGAAAAATGTACAAAGTCAAAGGCATTTTTCAAATTAAAAGAAAATGTGATACCAGATATAAATTCAAAAAGAAATATATCTTTTGCTGTGTTGGAGTCTGTTAACACTGAACTTGATAGGTTAGAAAATTGTGGAGTTATTGAAAAAAAATAGATTATTCAGAATGTGACATGTTAGCAGTTTATATAACAGAAAAATAACAAGATTCATTTATGTGCAAATTTTTTGATTGCCTCCTCCCACGTGTATATCTCTTACGAATTCCAGAGAATATATTTGCTAAATTAGATGGTGGTGAATTTTTTTTTATTTTCTAAATTGACCTGTCTGAGGCAAGTTTTCAAATTGAAGTGGATGAAGAATGCCAGAATTATTTAACAATTAATACGCATAAAGGACTATTTTCCAGCAAATAATGTATACTATATTGGCTGGACTAGATGGTACTGTCACTTACATAGATAACATACTTATTAAGAGTGCTCTGAAAATACAGCCCGTAAAACTGATTCAACAAATATTTTAGAGACTACAAAATTATAGGTTCAAAATCAGATAACAGAAATGTCAATTCTTAATAGACAAAATTGAATATATATGTAAAATAATTGACGAAAAAAGAAGGCCAGATGAAGACAAGCCTCACCCCAACAAATTTGATGGCCCTACAATTATTCCTTGGATTAGTAAATTATTATAATATTTATGTGTTAGATATGTAAAAATTGCAAGCACCACTGAATAATCTATTAAAGAAGGGTACAATATGGAATTTGTTAGCGGAATGTCAAAATGCTTTTGAAGAAATTCAAAAACTACTGACGAGTTATTGCTGACACATTATGACCCACAGTCACAAATAACAGTAGTGTTGGAGGGGGAGTGAATATGGCAAAGGGATGATAATATGCAATGAATTCAAAGATACATTGAAAACAGTCACCAATGCTTTTTTTAAAATCATTTCCTCATAAGCAAGGTGAGACCCTAACTAGTATACAGGGAGTTACAGTGAGAGATAAGACTGGGTACAGGGGTATTGAGGAAAGAACAAAAAGATGAACAGGATTCAAGAAGATAGAAGATAGCAATTGACATAGCATTTAAATTTTTGGAGATTCTAGCTAACAGGAAAGCAAGTAAATGGAAGGAAGTTTCATAGGTAGGAATTGCAATAAAAGAAACTTTAGCTAGAAATGGTGGTTACATTTAACTATTTCAGTAGTAAAAGGGTGGGGCCTAGATGCCAACCTAGTCAGTCAGTTAAGTGCTATATGTGATACATGTTTTGGGCGATCATGTCTCGAAAGAGACATGACTGGGCTGAAGATTATCCCACAGTAGGTTGCCATTGCTTTCTGCGGTAGACTGGTTGCCAGCCAAGTCTATAGAACCAAATCTGTTCTATTATTTAACCCATAACTGGAGGGAAGAGATGGATTAATACTTTTCCCAAGGGTATTTGTGTGTAAGTGAATGCAATGAATTCAACTGGAATTTAAACTCAGCACCCCAATTTGTTGTTCTAAGTTGATATCCATTTCATCACAATCCACATCCTTGCCAACCGAGTGGTATTCTTAAATTCATGTGGTTGGGGCATCAGGGAAATGGAAGGAATTTCCATCGGTAGGAAGTGCAGAAAAAAGGCTCATCAAGGCAGTTGCCATGAAAATATTTGTAAAAAAGACAGAGGGAAGACACATCACATTGGTGAGAAAGTGACTGAAGTCGGGCTGCCATGTCAGGATTGATTACATTGCAGATTCTTTAGTTTTTTTCAAGAATCTCAAGATGAATAGCAAGAATACCTGATGAGATATGGTAACAGTATTCAATGAATGATGAATTTATATATGTTCAAGAAAAACTTACTGGCCAGGCAAAGTGACCAAACCTTTCTAGCAACAGATGTGTGACACTATTTGGTTGCTGGTTATTAATTATAATTTTTAATTTGAATATAAGTTAGAAAAAAACTGTATTGATAAACTTCTCATCAAAAAGGTTAAGATATGAAAAAACGTTCCCAGAGATTGAAAATTATGAGAACTAGCCAGATGTATGGCTGAGAACAATATCTAATTTAGGTGTTGACAGTTGGCTGATAAAAACCATTAACACCCTAGGTGCCAGTTAAAAGGTGAAAAGTTTACTCAATGAAAAATCAGGCATTTAGTATACAAATAGGATTCAGCTGATGAATTTGTTCTGGTGAAAACAAATTGCAAGTGTTGAATGATATAGTTGTTTTTTTTTTTTCAAGGAAGCAACACAAATGAAGTAAGAAGACATGCTTGCAGCCACTAAGGGATCATAGGCACAAGCAGTCCACTGAGAAAAGAGGAAGAAGTTGTGGGAGAAGTGTTGCCTGCAACCATTGCCTGAGAGAAGAGAAACTACCAAGTTTGGAAAATAATTTTTTTTCCAGGACTAAAAACAATGAAAATGATAGGTGGGAAAAATACCAATTCTCCAACCACCTCATACAGCTTTTGGCTGACACCAATAAAAATGAATGCGTGAAACAGAGAGAGAGAGATCAGAGAGAATGGACAGAGACTTCAGTGCAAGATCGCCCAAATTTGCATCTGACTAACTGCCTAAGCATAACTTCAACATCAGCTTTGAGCCAGACATACCAAAAAAAAAAAAAAAAAAATAATAATAATAATAATAATTAGCAAAATCAACTAAACAAACTACTTTATACATACACCAGCCAACTTTTACCAGTTGAACTGGGGACAATTTAAGTTGACAACCTTGCATGTGAAACACTATTAACAAAATCATTATATATATTATACTTTTGATTTTTTAATCTTCATTCTTTTCTGAGTATTTATTTTTGTTTTATTACTGTACATCTTCACTGTTTGAACTGACCTAAGGTGGGGACACTGATGATGAGTCTTGGCCTGTCTGCAATCAAACTAATCACATGTTGGCAGAACAGACTACTAGGCAGTTGAAGAGACTACTTCATTGATCAGCCACATTATTGAACATTTTGGATGACTGAAGAAAGAAGGAAGTCATCTGTGGTTTCAGTGAACCATAGGCTATTAAAGAGGGTGTCACAGATGCAACTACAGATTTGATATAGTTCTTTCACTTTAGGTCTGTTGAAAATATGAGGCCAAAATGGCGCAGTGTGTTGCTCTCCAGGAGACAAGCATCAGCTATACTGATGGTAGACAGGAAAGTTTCTCTGTCGTGGTTAAAGGAAAGCAGTTTCGTTTTGATGGCATTAAAATTTACAAGTCATTAACCCCTGATTGGAGGTTGGTTTTAAGAGTAGCAGCCAGGTTTACTCTGACAGATTTGCTATTGATGTGGGCATAAATGGTGGTGTCAGTATTTACATTATTCAGACTATTGTCCTCATCTTTGTTGTCATTTGTATGACATTCAGCCATTGTACACTCCAGCCTTCTTCAGATGCTAGTAATTTCAAACCGAAACCTTTATTACAATCACTGGAGCATAATTCATAACTTCTAGAAGAGGCACGAGGCAAGGAATAGAGTGCATATGCCAAGTGATTGTAATAAAGGGCTCGGTTCAAAATTCCTACCTGAAGAAGGCTGGAGCATACAATGGCTGAAATGTAGTACAAATGGCAACAAAGATGAAGACAATAGTCCAAATAATGTAAATACTACGTCATCTCAGAAATATAGACAAATAAATAGTGGTGTCATCTATATAGATACCTACTTGGCAACTGATGATATCAGAAAGATCATTGAAGACCAAAAACAGTGTAGGATATAGGATAGAGTCTTGAGGGACATCCGCACTCATGTGAAAAAATCTGGAAGGATCATTCAACCAGATTTTGTATTTACCCACCCAATATAAATATCAATTAGCAAATGTTTCTGATTTTAGTTTTTCTATTCTTATTTTGATAATAGCTTCATTGTCAAGTAGAAAGAAATGGCTACTTACAAATGGGAGTATTGTCATTGATAAGTAGGAAATTGTCAGCTGGTGCAGTATTTTCATGAGGAGAACTCTTAAGTTTTCTAATAATGTTCTATGAATTAATGTCATTTTTTTCCTTTTTAAATATCCAAAGAATAGTAGCAGTTTAACCAGTGAAAGACATCAAATAAGTAATTAAGCTAGGTTCAGCAACATGTCAAATGAAGTTAACACTATTATTCCCAACAACCATGTTGACATTATACAAATGAATAAATTGGTTGTCAGGAGATATATATATATATATATATATATATATATATACACTCTTATATAATGTTCATATTATTATATATCAAACATGTTCTATGTTCACAGTATTTTAATATTTAGGAAGTACATATTGTTCCTGGAAAAATAGGTAGTCAATAGTTTAGTTAAGATAAAGCAAAAACCTCAAATAAAAAAAAATGAAAAAAACTTGTCATGCTTTTAAATGGAGTAGAATGCTGGGTCATATATCAGCGCCACATTTACTGATCGAAACCAAATTCAGCAACACTGCTTTTGCATAATTCTCAATGTACACTAGAACAAATTCCTTACCATCACCAAAATCTTCATAACATCCAAATCCATATGAATTGAGGCTATAGGGTATGTGTGTGTGTGTGGGGGGGTGGTTAAAATAATAGTTACCTATGGTTGCAAACCACAAAATAATAATAGATTGTCATTTTTCAAACCATGTCCTATTTGAAGAACTTGTCTCTGGTTAGTAAAGAAGTCTGTGACACTAAAAAGATTCAAGGATTCTTAAAGAATCCTTGTCTCCTGTGAAATCGACTATAACAAATCAACAACAGATAGACATAACAGCATGGTATATCTTCAGAAGAACCTCTCCAAATGGAACTTCCATCCTACCAACATATAGAGGGAATTTTACCCTATATACATGGGTCCTAGGTATGACTGTAGACTAAACTGTATCTGGCAGCAAGGCTTCTGATTAGGAGGTTGTGAGGAGCATGGAACCACCTCTTAATTGCTGTTGTTCCCAGGTCCACCCTGACCCAAAGTGGTAGCAAGGCCTATGATTGGGAGGTTGTGAGGATCATGGAACCACCTCTTAATTGCTTTTGTTCCCAGGTCCACCTTGATCCAGAGTGGGAGCACCTGTTAGAGGTCCCAGCTATAGGCAAATAGTTAATCCTTAAACTGGGGTCAAAACACTATGAAAGTATAAAAATAATCTTTTATAGAAAAATATACATTTTTGAATTAAAACTGTTACCAACAATAGACTTTTGAAAAAAAAATATTGCCAAAATACATTTTTGGAAGAAAAAAATATTACCAGCAATACATTTTTGAATACACAATCAGAAGACATTTTCAGTTTCTAAAATAAAAAACATTTCATCAAAATCTGACTAAATCAACCTTCTTATTATAACTGAACATTAAAAAATACCTTAAAACACTACCTTTTTGGCATTAAATAACCCATAGAGGTTGATATGCCGTTAAACAAAACTCAAACCTATATACATGGCATTAGGAGGGGGTCGTAGTTGTAAATATCTGAACTGGTGGATCTAGGGAATGTGGATTGTCAGAACTCATCATGGCAAATCAGTAAGTCTGTTACCTGATGATGAAAATATGTAATTACTAGCAGTATAGCCCGGCGTTGCTTGGGTGTAATGAAAACTTTAAAACTAATCCATGGTCCTGGAGCTCAGACTCTTTGGATGTTGGCACGAAAGACTGAAAAGCAATAGTTGTTTCCAGTTAAAGTGAAACCGCAGACTGAAAGAAAAATGAATGGATGTAAGTCAAATTTTGATTTCCTGGTATCGATATCAAATAAGTTTTCTTCGTTGTAAACTGAATTTTGAAGTCCTCTGCGTAAATGGTATCATGGCTGAGACTAAGAACTACAATTATAACTACTTAGAGCTAAACCCAAAGCAAAAACTAAAATAAAAGGGCTGAAAAAAATACAGACATACAGGCAGATAAAAAGACACACAAACATATTGCCTTATATATATATATATATATATATACATATATAAAATCGATTTTCTGCACTATTGTAAGAACTGCAACCTTGAAACTTCTGAATATCGTCTCTTATGTCTTTGTCTACGAGTGTATCAAATTTGATTAAAATCGGACCACTCCTATAACCCAATTTTTTCGATTATCGATATTTATTGGGGGTACCTCAACACAAAACCTAGCTAAGAACACTCGCAGACTCTTATAGTACAACTGTGTAAATTTTTAAGAAAATTGGTTCAGCCGTTTCGGAGTCTATAGGTAACAGACACACACAGAGACAAAGTTCCATTTATAAACAAGTTTAGATAGATTATACACAAATACCTATTTTTCATTATAGTCTGAAGATTGATAGGGAACATTTGAGATCAAAATTTAGTCACAACCTGTCAGTTTATAAGTTATTGATCTATCCTTGTACACCCATATCTCCTCCAAAGTTGCTAACTACCTTGTTATTCTTAGCATTTTCATAACGATTAAAAAGCTTTTACACTTTGGCTTTTCTCACCTTTTTTAATTAGGATATTTCTAGGGGTGTCATTATATTTAAACATCTCACCTCTCTTTAAATGTGTGTGTGAAAAGTATAGCCATTATCAAGTCTTTATACAGTTTTATATATTAATAATTTGTCTTCTACAGGTGATGAAATCAATTTACAGAGAGATTAGAAAAGTGATTTAATCAAATTCTTTCTCTAAAGAGTTGTATTCACTTATTGGAAATGATTTTCTTTGATATTTTTTTGCAGGAAAATTAGCTATCTTTGACAGAAAATAATTTCACATCTTTTGTGAGTAGGTTGTCAACTTCAAATTTTTGATTGGGTTAAAAAAAGATGTACAGTAACAGGGATTATTACTGTTTTAAATCCCTTATTGAGTTCTTTGGAAGGTGCTTGTAAGAGAACTCCAACCTCACCAGACGTAGCACATTTTGCATTTCAGCTATTATAAAGGATTTACTTTTTAACACCTATATCAAGTACTGCTGGATAATATGCTATCCAGTCATGTCTCTTTCGAGACATGATTGCCCAAGCGTGTATCACGTATGGCTCTTAACTGACTGACTGAGTATCTTTTATAACAGCTAATATTGATTACTCTCAAATAACGTGATAATTTGTTTAGAACTGTAGAGAAATGTTCAATGATAAGTTTTCAATATACTTTAAGTATTACTTTCCTTACTATGATTATACCTATTTTCCAAACCACTTTTGTCATACTTGATCATTCCCAGAACCTTCTCTATAAACTATACAAACCATTTTTATTGTGAAGAAGTAATATTTTCTCCTTTCTTAAACTAATAAAAAAAGTATAATATATGAAAATGTTGCTCATATTTTTTCTTCATTGCTGATAGACTCAACAAAGACTATGCTTGTTTTGATAAAGAATTTTATATGCATACTAATATGACAGATTTAAGAATACAATGAAAAGTGTAGTTAAAGCTAAACACTTCTCACAACCAAAATAGAAGGAAAATTATTCTCAAGCAATCTCTTCATTTGATGATTATTGTAGATCATTGGTCAGTGAGGTTTTCAGCATGAAACCTCATCTTTATCAATTTGGTAGTGAATATTACTCACATAGATCAAACAATATAGCTAGAATTTCAGAGTAAAATTGAGTGAGTAATCACATCAGCCTTTGAACTTGCTGATATCCTCTTGTAAACCTTTGTCAATTTTACAAGCAATTTAGAGGGAGTTATCTACTTATAAGTGAATTCTGAAGTATATGTTATAAACCTCATCAAAACAATTCCAAAAAAATTAATCAACATTACAAAATAAATTAAGCCAAAATTATTTATAAACTTAAAAGCATGACAGAAATCACTGACAATCACATGATTTATTTATCAGAATTTTTTAGGGTTATTTGATATAACATACTTCCATTCAGTCAGTCAGTTAAGTGCCATACGTGATACATGCTTTAGGCGATCATGTCTCGAAAGAGACATGACTGACTGGGCAGAAGATTATTCTGCAGTAGGTTGCCATTGCTTTCTGCAGTAGACTGGTTGCCAGCCAAGGCTATAGAACCCAATCTGTCCTATTATTTAACCCATAACTGGAAGGAATAGACGGATTAATACCTTTCTCAAAGGTATCTGTGTGTAAGTGAATGTAAGGAATTCAATGGAATTTGAACTTGGCACTCCGATCTCTTGTTCCGAGTTGATATCCACTGCACCACAATGCACATCCCACTACTATTCACATACTTGCACAACAAGTAAACATTGTGACATTGAATTCTTTCTTTTTCTGACATGTAATGCAAGTGATGGATGTGCATTGTAGTGCAGTGGATATCGCCTCGGAATGAGAAATCGGGGAACCGAGTTCGAATTTCAGTTGAATTCCTTGCATTCACTTAAGCGCAAATACCCTCCAGTGATGGGTTAAATAATAGGACTGATTGGGTTCTATAGCCTTGGTCTGCAACCAGTCTATCACAGAAAGCAATGGCAACCTACTGCGGGATAATCTTCTGCCTAGTCAGTCATGTCTCGAAAGAGACATGATCGCCCAAGCGTGTGTCACGTATGGCACTTAACTGACTGCATACAAGTAACTGTTAAATATTGAATTTTTTCAGCTTTCAATGAAATCCCAAATTGTTAATAAATTTTCTTTTAGGTTTTTTCTTTTTTAATTATCTATGCCGTCAAAAATTATCACTTACATTTTGTAATAAGATTCTGCTTACAAAAGAAAACAGAAAAATGTGACTGAAATGTGTTTTATTTGTTAAAATTAATTTTATTCACACCATTTTCAGTTAAAAGAAGTTTTAATTTGAGCAGCAACAAAAATCATTTGCTTTCATTTCACTTCCAATTAAAAAAAAGGAAAACAAAGATATTTCGTTTGGAAGGGGTTAATATGTTTCCCTCCTTAATTTTCATTGCTGCACAAAAGCTTGATACCTGCAAGAGTTGCTGAAGAATGTTAATTAATAAAATGGTGGAACTCAGGTGGTTGGCAAGGAGTGTGGAGAGGAGGAACAATGAGTTTAATTGCTGCAGAGAACTTTACCTATGCTTCTGAGCAAGGTAATCCTTGAAAAGGCCATTAGGTACATTCTGACTAAGGTCACTTGTAGAGGTTAAACTATGAAGGAACATGGTCTTAATTTATATGAATTGCTTTCTAGTAGAAATACAATATTTTAAAGTAATTAAAAATCTGTCTTTATTCCTTAGATGAGATATTGTAACTATTTAAACTATTTACATTGTTCAGATGATTGTCCTCATCTTTATCACCATATTCACAACATTTCAAATATTACCTGAAGAAAGCTGGAGTGTACAATTGTCGAAATGTTGTGAATATGGCAATAATGATGAGGACAATAGTTCAAACAATGTAAATAATTAAAAAGAATTTTTGTTTTTTAATATCATCAGTTTTGCTTTTACAAATAAAGATCCAAATGGGGTTTCAAAAGTTTGTCGTAAGTTTCTTGGTAATTGGCAAAACCTGTGCATAACACATGTAGAAAAGTACAGTAGGTAGTTGAAAGTATTGCTAAGTGTATGGTGGTAAATATTTCTCAAAGTACTAGTAATTGTTTTGAAACGGGTGTAAACTCCAACATAAATACTTCAAGTTTACAACAGCAAGACTATTTTGAGAACCCTAGATGTTATGCCAGGATTTGTCATCAGAGGCCACAATTTGAACAACATAAAATATGCAGATGATGCAGTGCTGATTGCAGACACGGAAAGGAAACTACAAGATCTCCTACAGATGGCAGCTGAAAAGCGTGACAAAAAAAAGACTACAAATAAACTGCAAGAAAACCAGCCCAAAATGCCAAATAAAGGTGGGGGATACCAAAATCAAGCAGGTACAAAACTTTAAATACTTTGGAAGTGTTCAAACAGAAGACGGAAAGTGCAACACAGATCCGAAGGCAAATTGGCATGGTGAAGGACACATTCCAGAAAGTGAGTAAACTATTAAGAGACAGGGAAAATTTTCACTAGAAACAAAGAAGAGAGTACTAGATTGCTATGTGATGTCAGTTCTTCAATATGGCAGTGAATATTGGACAATTTCATCAAAGATGAAGGGATAACTTAAAGCAACTGAAATGTGGTTCTACAGAAGGATGCTGAGGATATCATGGAAGGTCTTTGTGAGCAATGATGAGATTTTGGAAAGAATGAAAATGAAATGGAAATTAATAGTGAGTATCAGCAAAAAGTGACAACTAAAGTTCCTGGGACATGCAACGAGGAAGGAGGGCTTGGAGAACGTGATACTAACAGACCAGATAGAGGGGAAAAAGAGACAGAGGAAAGCAGTGGATAACCTATTTGAAGGGCCTGAGCAGGTGGATGACAGAACAGGGGTTGCGAGATGTTACAGGAGAAAGTGTGCTAAGAGCAACCAGGGATAGAAGAAGTGGAAGGCCATGATCGTATATGTCCTGAAAGGACAAGGCACATAGAAGAAAAAGATATAGTTTAGAACACCTAAGTTCAAATTTACTCTGGTGCAAACAAACACAAAAATATTTGCATAGTTTTCTGAAGTTCTAACCTGCTTTTTCTATAGATTTTAAAGAAATCTTAAAGAATAAATTTTAAAAATGCCTCAACAATTACAGAAACTCAAAAACTACAAGAGGATGTAGAAGTAAAAACAGTGTCAATTTAGGATGAAAGAAAATAATTAAAATTATAAATAATTAAAATTATAAAATGGAACACTATATAGCTTGAGAAATTTTTAGGGATTTTTTACAACAAATCTATGATAGGAATTGGTGGTTAGAATATGTATTTGAAAAATATCCTGATAATGTAGAAGTGAAATTCATATGAAAGGCTTCTTCCCATTCATTACATCAAGATATATTAATTTTAAATTATTTTCTTATTCTTAGTTCAGTTGATCCAATGACTGACATTAGAAAAACTTAAAAACTCTCAATAATTAGATAGAAAATACTTAAAATATTTTAGGAAATAGAATTTCTTGAAATAACCTTAACTAAAGATACAATCATGGTTGGCCATCATCAAAATTTCAGTGAAAAATTAAGTGGTTTGCATATCCAAATTTTTAATTTCTAGTTTAAACATGTATACCAACAAACAGGAAAATAAGTTTCCTTGTTAATTTCTTTGTAAATGTTAGGAATTGTTTTTAAATTTTCGTTTAAATATATCACTTCTTCAGATCAAAACTTATTTTTCTAAATATGTAAACAAAAATGAAAAGTTGATTGTTTCATGCATTTAGTGTACCATGTCTAATGTCAACAAAAATTGGTTAAGCCTTAACATCATTTGTTGCATATTTTCATATTATTTTACGTTAACATTAATTCATGACACTTTTATAAATAATTATTTTCAATGTCACTTTTTCATATAAAAATTATTTGTTGTATAATAAAAATGTAAACAAAACCAAAACTAAGCTTGTTTATTTTACACCAAATTGGTTATCATTTAATCAAAAATAACACAAATTCTGTTGATTTTATGACTATAGTTCTGACATGAATGTTAATCAGCATTTAAAGAGTATTCTAGAGATATACAACTTGAGTATATTGGGAAATAGGAAAATGTTAGCATATAGTGGCAAAATCTACTATTTTAAATTTGGCTCAACTCAATGCATCCATAAGGCAGACAAATTTGTCATCAAATTTCAAAGAAGAATTACAGACACACTTATTATCATATTAACCTTTAAACAAAATAAAATATATCACCTTAAAATGGTAAATTATTTGAGTTTGTAATTGGAAAAACAACTAAGATTCATATTTAAAGTTTGTGACTATTTTCTAAAATTCATCTTTTTCACAAAGGTCAAAGGGTCATATCTCAGGACCCTTTGACCTAGAGATGTAAAATACCATTTAATTTGTTTCATAAAGTTCTATAAGTGTATCAAAGTTGAAAAAAATATGTGTCAGTGATGGTCAGACCATTGTTGATTTGACATGGAATTATATATATATATATATATATATATATATATATATATATAAAATAAAAAGTGTGAGAAGCCATGAACATTTTCTTTAAAATATATATTTATCGTTTGTTTGGTATTCATACAAGTTATGGAGTATTAATTTGTCATGGCTTGCGCTACATGTGTTTCGAGTCTAAAATTGATTTCCTTCAGGCAAACAAATTCGTTGTTTTACGTTTGGGTTATCTCAGAGAAACAACGAATTTGTTCGCCTGAAGAGAGTCAATTTTAGACTCGAAACATGTGTAGCGCAAACCATGACAAATTAATACTCCATAACTTGTATGAATACCAAACAAACAATAAATATATATTTAAAAAAAACGTTCATGGCTTCTCACACTTTCTATTTTATACTAATTACTCTCGTTGGAACAACCCTATTCCTTTATTCGATATATATATATATATATATATAAATTTGTTTTCTTTATTTAAAATTAATTTACATTGCGACATGGAAATTTCTATGTTTTGAGATTTAAAGTTTTTATATCATCATCAGGTAATGTTAGATAACTTTGATGAAATTCTTCTTTTAATAACAGTAAGTACATAAGAACACCCCTATTTAAATATTTTTGATACTTAAAAGAAACCAATAAAACCCCCACAATAAGATGGAAAATTTTCAAAAAAAAGAAATGAGAATATCCAAGTCTTTAAGTAACCCATGCTTCTTGTGCCTATATGAAAAACTATGCATTGTTTCTTAAAAATAAGGATCTATTAAATAAACATAACGAAATTACTGTCATATATAGACATTGTATATAGTTAATAATTCTTCATGCTTATATGAAGAATTATTAACTATATATTTAGATATATCCCTTACTTTATTTTGTAGTATAATATAGATAATATTAATTTGATAAATTTTAGAATTGATATAAGTTAAATGTTTATGATAAATTGATAAAGAAATGTATTCTAAAAATATATATATATATATATATATATATATATATATATATATATAAAAATATTTTAATCATACCAAAAGTTTCCTTAAGACAAGTCTAAAAGAAAGGATTCTTGTTTTTTTAAGAAAACAAAGAGCAGGGATACATATAACTCTAAGAGTATTTCTTCATAACTAAAATGTATACTTCTTGCTGGAAGTAAGTAGTATAGCCGTAAATATGACAGTTTTCCTTAGACATGTATGAATAACTCACATCTCCTAACATCTAAATTCTCAAAGTTGACCTTCATTCTGTTAGTTAAATTAAACACACCTGTAAGATCTAAATTTTCTGTCTCCACCCTCAATCAGTCAGTTAAGTGCCATGCGTGATACACGCTTGGGCGATCATGTCTCTTTCGAGACATGACTGACTGGGCAGAAGATTATCCCGCAGTAGGTTGCCATTGCTTTCTGCGGTAGACTGGTTGCCAACCAAGGCTATAGAACCCAATCTGTCCTATTATTTAACCCATAACTGGAGGGAAGAGACGGATTAATACCTTTCCCAAGGGTATTTGCGCGTAAGTGAAGGCAATGAATGCAGCTGGAATTTGAACTTGGTTCCCCGATTTCTCGTTCCTAGCTGATATCCACTGCACCACAACGCACATCCCTCCACCCTCTATAATAACTCTTTAATAAGCAAACATATTCTTTTCTATTTTCAAATGTAAATAATTTTTTAAGTTATCTAACATTGTCTGATGACAAGATAAAGACTTTAAATCTCGAAAACAGGAATTTCTGTGTCACATTGTAAATTGATTCTAAATAAAAAAATTTAGTTATGTTATGTATTGAGCACTTTTTAAAAAGGAAATGCTGGAAAACTTGGGATTCTAAACTTGTTGGTTCTCTTCATTTGGATATATATATATATATATATATATATATATATATATATATATATATATATTAGAAACAGAAATAGGGTTGTTCCAATGAGAGAAATTGGTATAGAATAAAAAGTGCTTGAAGCCATGAATGTTTTCTTTCAAATGTAGATTTATTGTTGTTATTATTATTTATATTACTTGCTTTTTGTATGATACATTCTTCTTCTAAGTGCCCTGTCCCTTCAGGACGTAGGCGATCATGGTTCTCCACGTCTCTCTATCCCTTGTGGCTCTTAGTATGTTTGCTCCTGTTGTTCCTGGCAACCCCCGTTCCGTCATCCACCTGATCAGGCCCTGCAAATATATTATCAATTGCCTTCCTCTGTCTCTCTTTCCTTCTATCTGGCCAGTCAGTATCAGGTTCTCCAAGCTCTCCTTCCTCATTACGTGTCCCAGGAACTTCAGTTGTCTCTTCCTGATGCTCAGTATTAATTTCCTTTTTGTTGCCATTCTTTCCAACACCTCATTGTTGCTTGCATGCTCAGTCCATGATATCCACAGCATCCTTCTGTAGAACCACATTTCCGCTGCTTCCAGTTTTGTCCTCATTTTTGATGATATTGTCCAGTATTCACTGTCGTATTGAAGAACTGACATCACATAACAATCCAGCACACTTTTCTTTGTTTCTAGTGAAATTTTCCTGTGTGTTAGTACTTTACTCAGCTTCTGGAATGCATCCTTTGCCATGCCAATTCGCCTTCGGATCTCTGTGTCGCACTTTCCATCTCCTGTTAGAAGACTTCCTAGGTATTTAAACTTTTGTACTTGCTTGATTCTGGTATCCCCCACCTGTATTTGGCATTTTGGGTTGCACCTTTTGCTGATGACCATGCATTCAGTTTTCTTAGAGTTTACTTGTAGTCCTTTTCTGTTGCTCTGCACCATTACCTTCTGTAGGAGGTCTTGTAGTTTCCTTTCTGTGTCTGCAATCAGCACTGTATCGTCTGCATATCTTGTGTTGTTCAAGTTGTGGCCTCCAATAACAAATCCTGGTGTGTCCTCTAGGGTCCTCAAAATATTCTCGCTGTATAGGTTGAACAAATCCAGTCAAAAGACACATCCTTGTCTTACGCCTCTTTTTATCTTTGTAAATCTACTGAAATCGTTGCCTGTCCATATGTAGGACGTTTGCTGCCAGTAGAGATTGTTGATTATTCTTATGTCTTTCCCGAAAATGTTGAGGCTGCCAAGCATCTCCATCAATTCTTTGTTATATCTTGTTGAACGCCTTCGCATAGTCAATGAAGCATAGGTACAAGTCTTTCTTCATTTGTATTGCCCTTTTGGAGAGCATCCTAATCATGAATATGGCGTTCCTTGTTCCAGTGTCTTTGACGAACCCGCACTGTTCCTGTCCTATCTCTGGCCTGATTCTGCTTCTTGCTCTATTCATCAGGATTCTGACAATCAGTTTTGTAATGTGACTCATTAAGCTGATAGTTCTGTGTAGTTCCCACTCGTTTGCACCTGGTTTCTTCGGCAATGCTCTAAATATCGACTTGCATAGATCGTCTGGTACAGGGGCCCGACAATATTTTTCGGACGCTTTGAAAAAAGTACTTCAAGGTGGTTACTAGTGCCAAAAACTTTTGAGATTGTAAGTACGTAGTTGAGGAGTGAAAATCCACTACTAGTGTAATCATTTTTTTAGTTTGGCTTTGATAATTTTAGTTTTTTGTGATTTTTGCAAAAACTTGCGCGACACTATTTTTTGGACATGACAAAAAATCCTATTTTATTAAGAGTTAAGTTCATGTATATGTTGCTGTATGCAAATTTTCTGCTTGTACACTTAGCTGTCATCATTAGAATCAATTATCTGTTCTGTTTTACTGGCAAAACAATTAAGTTTAATGAGGTAAAATGCAAGTCGTTATAAAGAAGTCGTTTGTTTGGCACAGAAGAAGCGGGATGATGGCCTCAGCATCAGAAGGATCGCCATGGATTTGAAGCTGTCGAAATCAACGGTCGAATACATGCTGAAGACAAACTCCGAGTGGAAAAAGAAGAGAGGACGAAAAAGATCAATTGGCAAGAGGACTGAAAGGAGAATGAAGAGGACTGTGACACAGCTTTTGACATCAGGAGAAAAAGTTACAGCAAGAAAAGTGAAGGAGAAATGTGAATTGGATGTAAACGTCCGAACAGTACAAAGAATGCTGCATAGGATTGGTTTGAAGTATGCAAAGGCTAAGAAAAAAATTACACTAACAAAGAAACACAAAGGAGCAAGACTGGAGTGTGCTAAAAGGTGGTTAACAAAGCATGTTGACTTTAAGAAGGCTATATTTACTGATGATAAGTGTTTCAAGTTTGATGGACCCGATGGATGATGTACTTGGTCGAGAAGAGGTGAGCCTGCTGTACTGAACAAACGACAGATCGGAGGAGGAGGAGTTATGGTTTGGGGTATGATCTTTGCTAATGGAAATATATGGTTGGAGTGGCTGAAAGGACGACAGAACAGCGAAAGCTACAAACAGTTGCTGGACG
This sequence comes from Ascarosepion bandense, assembly GCA_037127315.1. Classification (NCBI taxonomy): domain Eukaryota; kingdom Metazoa; phylum Mollusca; class Cephalopoda; order Sepiida; family Sepiidae; genus Ascarosepion; species Ascarosepion bandense. The sequence goes on from JBBBDQ010000632.1 coordinate 2,952,295, forward strand.
AGAAAGCCCTACCAAGGATAAGAAGAGAGATAGGGAATGATTTTGTTCTACAGCAAGACAATTGCAGCATCCATGTGTCAAAACTCATGAAAGAATGGATGGCTAAAGTGAATATGACTACTTTGGAATGGCCTGCAAAAAGCCCAGATCTAAATTTAATAGAAAATGTTTGGGAAATGCTTGCGGAACTTGTCTATGATGGACCTGAAATAACGAAAGAGGCTCAACTATGGGAACGGATACTAGATGCCAAAAAACAACTAATAGAAACACGTAGAGATGTTATTGTGCATATGTTTGATCGTTATGAAGAGAGATTGATAAAAGTTATTGAGAAGAAAGGTGATATTACAGACTATTAACAGTTTTTCAACGACGTCCGAAAAATAATGTTGCGTGTGTTTTGTAAAAAATGATGAAAAATAAATATTTTTCCTTACCAAATCGATTTTCTTCCATTTTTATTACAGGTATTGTCTTTATATGTTTATGCTATTCTATTGAAGGAATTTCGCCACTCTATGGTACTCGGAAAGTCGAATACTAAAGTGTCCAAAAAATATTGTCGGGCCCCTGTATTATTCCACTGCTATAAATTTTGTTTATTATGTCGGTAATTTTTTTTATGCCATATTCTTCTAAGGCTATCAGCAGCTCTATCACTATGCCGTCTGGACCAGCTGCTTTGTTTCTATTCAGTTTGGCCATTGCTGCTTCCACTTCGGATTTTAATATTTCCGGTCCATCCACCTCCTTGTGTATTCTCGGTTGTTCTCTCTTGTCACAAAAAAATCCTTTATATACTCTTCCTATCGCTGGAGTATTTCCTCTTTCTCCAATATGATTGTTCCATCCTTGGATTTTATGCATCCTGTTGAGGAGCAGGTTTTTTGTCCTGTCAGTTCTCTTATCTCTTTATGCATCTCTGCTTTATTGGTCCTGCTCAGTCTCTCTAGTTCTGTGCATTTGTTGTTGAGTCATTCCTCTTTAGCCTGTCTGTATTTGTTCCTTATCTCCCTGTGAATTTTATTGTACTCTGCTCCATATCTTGGTGTTATTTTTGTCTCCTTTGCATCATGTGGAGAATCTCTTCGGTCATCTACTCGTTTTTTCTTCTGCGTCTGATTTCCTTTGGGGCTGTGTTGTTCGCTGAGGTCACCATCGCTTCCTTTAGTGTATCCAATTTTGAGTGCCCTTTTCCAATTTGTTCTTCATATTTCTTTCTCATGCTGTTATTGTATTCTTTCTGCAGGGTGAGGTCATTCACAAGCGTGTTATATTGCAGCCTTGGTGACGTTCTGGGCTTCTTCAGTTTTCGGAGTTTCACTCTTAGTTTGCAGATGACTGGGATGTGGTCGCTTCCGCAGTTGGCACCTGGATATGTTTTGCATTAAAGTGTCCATAATGTTATTTGTGATGCTACAGTGTTTTTGTTTTTATAATGGGCAAAGAATCCTGTATAAATAGTTAAGTCAAGTGGTGACCAACCAGGTCAAAGTGTTATATGCCTATGGAGTTGGGGGCTTTTCACACTAAGCATGTTAAGTTTCTTTCTTCTGGTGCCTTCCTTGTCTGTAAAGAATTCCACCCACCCCCACTGACTTGTGGAATTTGATTTCATCTTCATACTTATATATATATATATATATAAATTACCAAGTTTCTACTTCTTTTTATTCAGTTACACATTTCAAAAAGATAATTTCTGAACTACAAGAAATTTTGCAAAACTTATTTTACAGTTGTTTTTTCCATATAACTACAACAAAAAGAAATACTTTGAAACTTGGTGACTCTTTAACAATAAAAGACATATTAAATGACAATTATGTCAAATATAAGTAATATTTCTGAAAACATTGTCAGATATTAATTAAGCAAAATCTTTATCAGTTGTTGGAAATCAGTCTCAAGTAATTTGACGCTTCTTTTAGAATTTCATAAGAAAAACACAAAAAACTGTTTTTTGAACCAGAATCTGGTGGAAAGGACTGAGCGACATTTGAAAATATCCTATTTTCCCAATACTCCAAAAAAGAAGTTAGCTTAATCACAGAGAACATCTTTGCAGTTCATTTTTATTTCTTAATTTGAGTATATTTCTGCAAATTAAATAAGAAATATTTACTTAAAATAAAAAAAAATTAAATTTACATGCCCAGAACATGAATATATGTATATCAATATATATATATTTAAATCAAATGAGAAATAAAATATTTCTATCTAAATAAAAAAACAAAGAGTCAGTGATTTCCCCAGTGCCTCTTTACAAATATACTTCAATGAAATATAAAAAAATAAAAATTTAAATCACTTCACCCATTGAAATATTCTTTTTTTGTTTTTGTTTTACAAAAAATGAAAAAAAAACAAAAAAATACTAATTCTTCTCCCAACGCCATTCAGTAAATGTCATTTTTAACAATATAATTTGATGATGAAATATAAAATTACAGGATAGATTAAATTTTTAGAATCTTTATTTATTAGAACATGTATGTGTTATCTGAAAATGCAACAAAAAAAATTTCCAAAATATTAAGTAAAAAAAAAACAAAAACTAGGACCGAGGTAAATATAAGATATTCCACTCCATTAGAAATAACTTAAATTAAATCTTTGTCATCATTATATAATAAATAAAAAGAGACGAACATAGATGATTATTTAGATTAAAATGAAGACCCAAGGAAAATTTGAAGACTCAAACATTCTACCGTTTAATCCATTGCTTCAGCAAAATGTCAGGCAATTTTTAAAATTCCTTTTTCTTCTTCATTTTTCTTATCAGGCAGATTTTTTGAAGTCCTTTTCAAAGAAATATTTATTTTTTAACAAAGCTGGGATTAAAAAAAAGGAAAAAAAAAGCAATAAGATTAGGAAGCTGTCTGTGAAAAGAGGAACTCATTTTGAATCTCAATTCCAAGCCTTCTGTCTAAATTTGCTTCCCTTTTGTTATTTCTTTGAAAATATAGAAAAAATAAAATCTGTCAACAAAAGTTAAATGGCTGTTTTATTTCACAAAATATGATTTTCTGAAAAAATTTACATGATCATTATATATACATATATATAACATATATATGTGTGTGTGTGTATATATATATATATATATATATATATATATATATATATATTATTATTAAAATACTTTAATCCAAATGGAAAAGTAGGAAGATAAATCCCAAAACCTGATCCTAATTAATATTAAATTTTTTATATATATATATATATATATATATATATATATATGCACACACTTTTTTTTTTTTTTTTTTTTTACAGTAGGGTTCATCATGTACAAGTCCCAAGAGTCATTCAAGGTAGTGGGTTACGTGAAGGGGTAGTTTATATGGACAAAAGAAGAGAATTATTAACTCTAGACTTGAATAAGTTAAGATTGTAGTGATTAGAGAAATAGGGCAGTGGTTCATGGCAAGAATCTGTTTGAGAGAGTCTGGGTGATTTGCTTCTATGTAAGTAGCATGGTGGGTCCTAGCAGTGAAGGTTAGACTTGGTGGAACCAAGAACTGTGATTTGTCCAAGCACTTTCCATGCTAGTAACTGATGAAGGAGAGGCTTGAGGCAGCAGAAATGTGATTTTACAGAAGGATGCTGAGGATACCATGGACAGAGCACATGTGAGCAATGATGAGGTGCTGGAGAGGATGTAAACGAGAAGAAAACTGAGAATAAATATCAGGAAGAGACAAATGAGGTTCCTGGGACATGTAATGAGGAAAAAGGGCCTGGAGAACTTGCTACTCACAAGTCAGATAAATGGAAGAAGAGACAAGGGAAAGCAGCGTGAAATGTACTTGTTAGGTCTAAGCAAATGGTTGACGGAGCAGGGCTTGGAAGAGATACCAAGAGAAAAATAACTGAGAGGGACAAGTTTTTCTTAGATTTTCTTTTTTTTATAATCATATGACTCCAAGCAAGACATTTTACTGCCACTGTTGTGCAGGGAGTTACATAAGAGGAATATTATAAGAAAGAGTGACAGGTTAGAGAGGGTGTCAAGAAGAGAGTATGAGAAGGAAGAGAATACTGATAAGTGAGGTGGACGGAGAAAAAGTGTATGAGAGATAGGATGTAAGTTAGTGAGACAGGAGGTGACTATTGACTTTACATTTGAATTCTTGAAGATTGTAGCTGTTGGGAAAGCAAGTATGCGAAAGGGAATTCCACAGGCGGGAAGTGCGAGAAAAGAAGCTGCTGGAGTAGAATTTGCATTTACAATTTATCGGTTTCACTGTAAAAGGGTAGAACCTAGTTGCTAATTTTGTGGCTTGAGGAAATTCATATATAGTGGGTACCAGCGAGCTAAGTTTGTCAGAGCAGAAGCTGTGAAAGTATTTGTAGAAGAGACACACGGAAGCCACACTGTGTCAGTGAGAAAGCAACTGTATCCTAGCTGCCAAGTCGGGATCGATCACATGACAGATTTTCTGTTGGATTTTGTCAAGGACATCCAGGTGAATAGCAGGAGCACTCGACCAGATATGACAGCAATATTCAATGCACAGGCGGATGGTAGATTTGTATATGTGCAGGATTATTTTGGACGGGAAAAACTTCCTGGTCCTACACAGAGAACCGACTTAGCAGCAGATTTAGCTATGGATTCTCTAAATCTTTGCATTGTACCTTATCTGTAATAAAAGAGAAAATCACCTACCTCGAAAAAGAGTTTGTGTTTTGTGCATGGTCCACCAAAGAAAATTGTTAGCACAGCAAGAGCTGCTATAAGTATCAAGGGGAAGGTTGGATTTCTGACCTCATTTATGTTACTACATGGCCTGCTGGACTGTTCACAACAGATTTGCAATTGAACTCAGCATTGTCACATGGAGTTTTTGTTAATGTTTGTTTCTACTGACCACATTGGTTAATACCCAATTACATTATCAAATGCTGTTGAATAGTCTATAAAACCTAAGTGTACATCATCCTACATTTCTATTGCTCTCTCCAATATCATTTGAATCAGAAATATCACATTTCTTGTTCAAGTGTCCCTGAAATAACTGCACTGTTCTGGTCCTAATTTCAATCTAATTCTGTTTTGTACACCATTCATCAGAATTTGGATTATATAATATGGCTCATTAAACTGATTGTTTAATGATACTCGTATTCATTTTTACCTGGTTACTTAGGTAATGGGATGTGTGTGGTGGTCCAGTGGATATCGGCTTGGAACAAGAAATCGGAGAGCTGAGTTCGAATTCCAGTTGAATTCATTGCATTCACTTACGTGCAAATACCCTTGGGAAAGGTATTAATCTGTCTATTCCCTCCAGTTATGGGTTAAATAACAGGACAGATTGGGTTCTATAGCCTTGGCTGGCAACCAGTCTACCACAGAAAGCAATGGAAACCTACTGCAGGATAATGTTCTGCCCAGTCAGTCATGTCTCTTTCGAGACATGATCGCCCAAGCGTGTTTCATGTATGGCACTTAACTGACTGACTTTATTGCTTATGACGATTATTAAGATGGATTTACTATGGTCTTCCAGTATGTTGTTGCATTTTTCATTTATTATTTGTTTCAATGTAGAAAATGACTGCAAAAACACCTTAAAATTTATAGACAAATCCTATAGGTGAATGCTGGGATTTCTTAACCAATAAAAATGAACCACTGCCGTGTGAGTGACCATAGTTAAATGTAAAATAAATGGCAGAAATACCCAACAAACAGAATTGACAACGTTTGTAATAAGCAATAAGAAAAAAAAAGAAAAACAGATTGCTTGCTTTATATTACTTCCCCCCCCCCCCCCCCAAACAGTATACCCAAGGCAAATTAAGCCAAAGCAACATTAATATGGTAAAAAGTTCACTAAAAAATTGGGGTTGACACATAAGAGCAAATTCTGAAAAGTGAAGATATTGTTCTGACTTCAAGATAAGAGAGACTGGGATTGGGTCATATGAAGCTGAGAACTGATCTGTTTTATTGACTAGAAAGAAATCCCAGCATGCATTTGTGTAATTCTACCTATAAATTTTGTCCTGGGCATGAGGGTAAGCTGTATCTGGCAGCAAGGCCTCTGATTGGGAAGTTGTGAGGAGCATGGAACCACCTTTTGATTGCTGTTGTTCTCAGGTCCACTTTGACCCAGAGTGGTAGCACCTGTTAAAGTCCCAGCTATGGGTAAATAGTTATCCCCAAACTGGGGTCAAAGCTCTATGAAAGTATAAAAATATGCTTTTATATAAATATATATATAAAAATAAACTATTATAGAAAAATATACATTTTTGAAGGAAAAATATTGCCATAACATATTTTTGAAAAAAAAAAAAATTCTCAGCAAAACATTTTCAGTTTTCTAAAATAAAAAAATAAAAACAAAAGATTTTTATTAAAATCTGACTAATTCAACCTTCTCACTATAACCAAACATTAAAAAAAATACCTTAAACCCCTACCGTTTTGACATTAAATAACCCACAGAGGTTGATATGCTGTTAAACAAACTCAAACTCTACCTATAAATTGGGAAGGTGAAATTGTTTTGCAGTTATTCATAACTATGAGTTTTGTTATATATTTTAATTTGTTTTGAGTATTCAGCCCTTCCCCTCTCATTTTCATATATCATATTTTTTTAGATATATTTTTGTAAAAACAAAAAACAAAAATAAAATTAAAAAATATTGTGTATAAAACAAATGTTTACATCATGGGTTTTCCCCTTTCTTTAGGCTTCCCTGTGAATATGTGGTATTATGGTTCTATGTAGGGTTGTAAACTGATGGACGAGTTCTTGTGGTGAAGGAGCATATTGTAATGAATGATTGGGTAGTGAATCTAATTAGCTAGGTATAGGATAGAAAGTATTGACCAGCCTCACCCGTTTTCTTTTTCGGCCATGTACCAAAATTTATGTATTTAAAACATTAATATTCATTCCTACCTATGATTAGTAACAACATCTTCCATATTTTTGTCCTTTCTTGTCTTTCATTATACTTAACCATAGCCAATTACACACAATTTTTATGATCTTGTCAATGTCAAAAGCGTTCAATGAGGCTGAGGAAATTTCTACTCCAATCACACCTCGTTCTGCTGTTTTGTCCCTGTGTATCTTTTCTAAACCTAATCCTACTTTAGAGATTTATATTTTGGGTCCCTCCATATTTTTGTGTTGCAGAGTTTTTTTTCTCGTTGTGAAATGATTCTCTAACTGCATCTTTGGAGTATTTTTCTTTTCCTATTGAGTGTTCCTTCCATTGATTTTAACAATCTATGAATGAAAACTTCTCTTGTCCTGTTAAGTCTTTTGTATATACTGGCCTTATCTGTGATGCTAATTCTTTTGATTTCTGTAAACTTTTCATTGAAACATTCCTCTTTACCCTGCCTACATGTTGTTTTTAATTTCCATGTTTAGTATTCTGTACTTTTCCTTTGCATTGTTTATGATCTTTTTTCCTCATTTCAAGAATTTTATGTTTTTTTTTTCTAGTCTTGTTTTTCTTGAGTTACTACATTAACTAGATAAATATCTATACCTTCTTTTTTCTGATGTCTCCAATTTATAACTCACAACTTGGCTGTCCCTTTTGCTAACAACTATACATTCTGTCTTCTTATAGTTAATAGTCCTTTCTTTTCTCTTTCTTCTAATATTTTGTCTAGCACTGCCTGTGGCTTCCTTTCTGAATCTGCCTTCAAATTACTCACATAGTATGAGTAAGGAGAGAAATGTTTCGTGCTGAAAAAAAAAAAGAAGTTTGGGAGAGCTATGACTGCCGTTGCATTGAAAAATCTCTTGGCAGCCAAGATGGAGTAATTCTGCCATGGCATCTATTTCAGCCTGTAAGATTTGTCAAACAGAATTATGGGTCATTCTGTTCAAATTTAAATCCAAATGATTTGTAATTTGCATATACATATGTAGAGTGAAATAAACTAATATTACTGTGTGGCACAAACTGATATGTAAAAATAGATGATTAGAAATCATTTTAATATTAATTTGAAATAATGTAGTGTGTAAATGCAACACCTCATATGCCTAAAGACTAAGTTCCCCAGAGAGGAAGTGAATTGAAGGTTAATTATAACATCCATTTTAAATTCATGTATTAATCAAACAGCAATATAGGACATTTTGTTTAAATTTAAGTCTAAATGATTTCTAACTTTAATATACATGTGTAGCATGAAATAAAAAAAATATTACTACTGCATGGGACAAACTTAGATGCAAAAAAAATTTTAAGCTCTAAAAATTACAAGCTTTTGCCATTTATGTTTCAAAAACCTTCTAGATAAAGTCAAAAGAGGGGACAGAAGATTAAAATCATTAAATACATGTTCTGTATAAATGATGTGCTTGGCAAACTAACGTGAGAGTTACTTTATTGTTAAGTTTTCTGGGAGAATATTAAAAAAAAAAGCTCTTAAAAGCATCTTGAATTCAAATATTCATAAGATTAAAATTCTAAAAAATCAGAAGCTTGTGAAGTGAAATAATTTTTGAAAAGTTAAAAATTGATACAATCTGCTTAGTTTTATTTGAATATTTTTTTATTATATTTAATTGGTAAGATTTACAGAGTCCTGTTTTTTTTTGTTTTTTTTTTAAAGAAAAAAATGGAGACACTTACTTTTATCCAATGATACAAAGAGAAGAATAAGAAAATATATAAATAGAAAGAAACAAAACAGCAAAAAAAAAAAAAAAAATGGTGGAAATATAATAGATAATTTGTAGTGTTGTCTAGATGAGGTCCCTTCAAAATGGAGGCCCAAGCAACACAAAACTCATGATATATAATTAGATATCAGAAGACTAAGTATCTTTGATGTTTGCAGAAATTTCAAGTTCTTTCCTGCACTAGCATTTGTAATCTTTTCCTGGCAAATGCAATGTCAATTTTAAGTTTGTCTTGATAAACAATAGTTTATATTTTATCTATTCATTGAGCATTAAAGCGTAAAGAGATGATACATTTTTATGCCCTTAATCCATGTCATTAATGCATCACTCACTTATTTTATGAAGGATAAAATCAAGTAAAAAAAGAAAGCCGGAAATATTTTCAAAGCAGAGTTAAGTAGAAGGGCATAAAAAAAAATGAAGGAAGGAATAAATAAAAAAAAAAAAAAAAAAAAAAAAAAAAAGAAAGAAAGAAAGAAAGAAGTGGGGAAGGCATTAAATATGAACGAAAATGCCAATTGTGTTTTCAAGATCTGAAACAGTTTAGAATTGTTTTGTTTAGAGCTGAGCAGAAAATATATTTTTTCCTCTGCAAGCATTATGGGGTTTTATGAACCCTTGGTGATATACACACACAGACACACACACATATATATTATTGCATAAATGTGTTTTTTATAAAAGCAAGGGCTAAAAACATTTTTTGTTTATCCTTATCTATATACATTTACTTAAAAAAAATATGTGTATCTATCAATTTATATATAATCTGTATCTTTAATGGTAGTATCAGCACAATATTGTCAAGGTTAAAAACTGTTTCACACTTAAAGAAAAAATGAAATTAAAAAGAAGTTTTTTTATTATATCTATCAATTTATACATTTAGCACTATATATATATATATATATATATATATATATATATATATATATATATACTTACAGAAAATAAGATTTATTTTTCTCTATCAAATTATATGTAATCTGATGTATTTAATGGTAACATCAACACCCTCATAATATTGCCAATTTTCTTTCTGTGAAATAAAAAAAGAAATTTTTTTTTTCTAATACATCTATCAATTTATAAATTTACCAATATATAGATTTACTGACAGAAAATAATTGTTTTTATTTTCTGTAGCTATTAATTTGTATGAAATATTTACATTTATGCAAACACCAACACCCTCAGCTTATCAAATGTAAAACCTTTATCACATTCTTTCAAGAGATTACTAAAACAAAAAAAAAACTCAGTATATATTTTTTCTGTATTTTATATTCAATTTATTTCACTTTAAGCACCAGTGCACCTTATGAAATGCAAAGTGTTTTTCCCACCAGAACTTTAAGAGAACAACCTTATCTAACAAATAAATAGTGTTTATTGGGAGAAAATTAAATAGCCTATACCAAATTTAAGATTATCTGGAAATCACTTATTAATAGCAGAGATGAACTCAGTAAAAAAAAAAAAAAATCACTTTACCAGTACAGATCAGAAAGTGATTTTTTTTTTTTTTGATGTCGGTGTACCCCACACAAAGTCTTGACCTAACCCTCATTGAAAATTTTTGGGCATATTTGAAGAAAAATTTAAGATAAAAAAGTCCTTTGAATTTTGAGGAATTAGAATCTATTGCCAACGAAGAATACAGCAAAATACTTAGTGTGTGTTGTTATTTTGTCAGGAATTATCAAAAAACAAAGTTAGATATAGTAGTTGCACTATTGATTATTGAGCCAACAGGGGCAAGAATTTTGTTCTCCGTTAAATGTATTTTTAGTGTTTTTTTTACATCACTCACGTCTTTTTTTAATTTTTTCATTATTGTTTGACATTGAAATAGGGACTTCCACCTTTTTTTAAATACCTAAATACAAATTGGATATTTATAAATAAAAAAAATTTTCTTGAAGTTTAAATTTTAGCTTTAAGTGAAAGCCAAGAGATTAAATTAACTAATTCAAGTAAGCAAAATACTCTGGTGTATTTCAAACTGAAGTTATATTGATTGGAATCTAACATTTTTCAGATTTGAAAAAAAATTTTTTTCAGTCAATTTTGATTGATCAATACATTTTGTAAACACAAGCCAATTCTCAGTTTTAAAAATCTTGCAAAAAAAAAAAATAAAAAAATAAAAATAAAAATACAATTGAAATTTTTTTACATTGCCCACGGATGAAAGAAAAACCAGATGTTTTACCAAAATTTTGAACGTGTTAGAAAGAAGTAAAAAATTTAAAAAACATACTTTGATTTATCCTCCTTATAATAACATGAACATTTTGCCAATAAAACTGTTTTTATTTAGTTTGGGGCCTTTTTTCTTCATAAAATTTGTGGAGGTACCTTAAAATAAAGATTTTGTTGCAGGCATCAATGCACATTCTTTCAAATATGTTATCATTTGTGAAAAATGCACAGGAAATTTCCATGTAACTTTGAAATATTACAGTTTTACTTGTAATTATGGAAGGGAGGGATGAATAATTCTGTCCACAACTGTGTACTTATATATATATATATATATATATATACACACACTTTTAGTCTCTTGAAAGGTGAAGAAGAAACTTGAAGCAACAGAAATATGCTGAGGAGACCATAGCCTGAACATGTGTGCAACACACACACATATCTATCTATATATATATATATATATATATATATAAATAAAAGTGACGAGGGTGGACATTGTGTAAGTATTTGTTTGATAGATTTGATTTCATTTAGTGTCTGCATTCTGTGGTCTAGCTTGATGGGAGTTGCACTCAGCTGTGGGTCAAAATTTTAGAATGCTAACGACACCTTGAAGTTTTTCAGAAAGCCAAAATTAGGGGTAGAAAAATATATATTATCAAAGTCAGAGATCAGTTTATGTATTGATTACAATATAAAATTGATCACCCCACTTTATATTATCTATATATGTTGCCCCTCCCCCTCTAATCCAATAGAGAGATTCTACATTGTTATCTATAAAAGTGACGAGGGTGGACGTTGTATAAGTATTTGCTATATAAATTCATCATGTGTTTTTTATTCTTATTATTCCTTAAACTGCAATGTGCGTTGTGGTCCAGTGGATATCGGCTTGGAACGAGAAATCGGGGAGCCGAGTTCGAATTCCAGTTGAATTCATTGCATTCACTTACGTGCAAATACCCTTGGGAAAGGTATTAATCCGTCTCTTCCCTCCAGTTATGGGTTAAATAACAGGACAGATTGGGTTCTATAGCCTTGGCCAGCAACCAGTCTACCGCAGAAAGCAATGGCAACCTACTGCGGGATAATCTTCTGCCCAGTCAGTCATGTCTCTTTCGAGATATGATTGCCCAAGTGTGTTTCACGTATGGCACTTAACTGACTGATTCCTTAAACTACTCGAGTGAAACTGGGCTAAACTGCTAGTTTATATATATATATAATTGGAGTAGATAGACTGAACTATCATCCGGTTCACACTCCACCCACGTCTATTGAACAGGTGTAGAGGCTCATCCCTTGTTCCCTGTTTAGGATGTGGTTTCCGGCTTTCTCTTTTCCAATCTTCTCACTATTACATAGCCCCCTGCACATCAGTGGCATTACCGCCTTGCTCGGGGTGATACGATTAAAATATATATATATATATATATATCAGTGGCGTTACCACCCTGCTCAGGGTGATACGATTAAAAAAAAAAAAAAAAATATATATATATATATATATATATATATATATATAAAAAGGACATATCAATTTTATTTTTTAATTTTCCCATTTTCTCTCAAGCAAGTGTTAAAAACCATTGAATAAGGAGAGAGGACAATAAAAGAACAGATTTTAAAGAGACAGAAGATTATAGTTGATATAAAAGCAGGAAGCTGGAAGAGTGTCCCACAAGTGAGAAGTGCGGGAGAATAAACTATTGCCAGAGAAATTTGTCAAGTTGATGTACCCAAGAAGAAAACTCATCAAAAAAATTACTATATCATAGAAAAGGCACAGGGAAGATACTTTATGTAAGTGAAGAAAATGACTAAAGCTGAGATGTCATTTTAGATTCTTTTTTCTATTTTGTTAAGAATCTTAAGACATATAGCAGTAACACCAAACCAAATGTGGTAGCAATATTGAATAAATGGACAAATGGTAAACTTATGTTTAAAATATACTAGCAGTATCGCCTGGTGTTGCTCGGCTATAATCCATGGTTCTGGAGCTCAGGCTCTTTGGATGTTGGCACGAAAGACTAAAAAGCAATAGTTGTTTCCATTTAAAGCGAAACTGTAGACTGAAAGAAAAATGAATGAATGTAAGTCAAATTTTGATTTCCTGGTATTGATATCAAATAAGTATTTTTTGTTGTAAACTGAATTTTGAAGGCTAAATAAGTCCTCTGAGTAAATAGTATCATGGCTGAGACTAAGAACTACAATTATACCTACTTAGAGCCAAACCCGAAGCAAAAACTAAAATAAAAGGGCTGAAAAAAAAATACAGACATACAGGCAGATAAAGACACACACACACAAACATCTTGCCTTATATATATATATATATATATATAAAATCAATTTTCTGCATTATTGTAAAAACTGCAACCTTGAAACTTCTGAATATTGTTTCTTATGTCTTTGTCTATGAGTGTATCAAATTTGATTAAAATTGGACCACTCCTATAACCTCATCTTTTCGATTATTGATATTTATTGGGAGTACCTTGACACAAAACCTAGCTAAGAACACTCGCAGACGCTTATAGTACAACTGTGTAAATTTTCAAGAAAATCAGTTCAGTCATTTCGAAGTCTATAGATAATGGACACACAAACACACACACAGACATATACAAAGTTCTATTTATAAATAAGTTTAGATTCAGACAAGAAAAATTGTCTAGCAAACCGACTTTCCTGGTAATGTGTATCAGTTATTGTCAAGTACTATTCAGCTATAAACTTGGTCTCAAAAGCTATTCAAGCTGTTCAGTGTATTTTGGAAATTAAAAAAAAAATTTTTTACTTGCGCTTCCCTTAAACTGGTTCAAGCATTTTAAGGGTGCTGTCTTACCACATGGAATAAAGACCAGTTGTCAAATCAGTTGTTCTAAAATGGCAAACAGTTGAGAGCCAGCAGCCCTTGAAAATTTTTACAAGAATTCAGATCATTTGTAGATAAAACACTTTAAAAACACTTCAGTTTATTATATCGATATGATGAGATAACTTCTCTTATTACACAGTAAATAAGAAGCTCCCACACTACCAAATTGTTTGTTGAGATTGGGAAGTTAAGGTTTAGTTTTCTTATCTTAATTTGCTAATCATATCCACTTTATGTGCAGTGTACCTTCAAGACAAAAGCGATTATGGCCCTCCACATCTTCTTGTCCATTGTAGCTTTTAATAAGTGTCTGTCCTCTGAATATCAGATTTCCCAAGCCCTCCTTTCTCATTACATGCCCCAGAATTTCCAACTGCCTCTTCCTGATGTTAAATATGAGTGTCCTTTTTGTTTTCTTTTTCTCTAAAACCTTCTTGTTGCTCACATGTTCAGGCCATGGTATCCTCAGCATCTTTTTGTAGAACCACATCTCTGTTGCTTCAAGTTTCTTCTTCACTTTTCAGTAGACTTAAAAAAAATAGGTTGAAACTATAACTAGAAGAAAAAAAAGGAGTAGGGGTTGAATCGTCTTCATTTGACACACTGATAATAAAATTTCAGTTTTAAAATCTGAAACTCATTTAGTTTCTCAAAAGAGACATGATCACCCAAATGAATAGGTAGAAGATTTTCCCACAGTAGGTTGCCATATCTTTCTATGGCAGACTGGTTGCCAACCAAGGCTATAGAAGCTAGTTTGTCCTGCTATTCAACCCATAGCTGGAGGGAGAAGAGATGGATTAATATCTTCCCCAAGAGTATTTGTACATAAGTGAATGCAACAAATTTGACTGTAATTTGAACTTGGCTCTCCAATTTTGCCTTCCAGGCCAATATTCATTACTCCAAAAGGCATATCCTGTTATCACCCCTAAAAAAGCAAAAAACAAGCAATGGCTTAGTTATAAAATGAAATGTTAACCAGAGTAAAAAGAAAAAAAAAGTTTCTTTGTTCCAGTCAGTCCAACCACTTCCTGTTGATGTAATAGTCAGTAAACTTGTTTTTCTTAGGTGGCATTCTTTGGAAGTTGTACAAGAACTAGAGAAGAGCAATGCAAGGGCCGTCAGATTCGGGAGAGGCGGGCAAGGGTATGGAAATTGTTCACTCAGAGGTAAAGTATTTACATGGACGTTAAGAAGGATATTGCAAGTTTTGACAAAACGAGGAAGTTGAGTTTGGTTAAGTCTTTCAATCTATTCAAGATTCTTAAACTGATCATAGCAAACTGTTGGAAATTAGCCATTTTTTTTTTCTTTTCTTCAACATTTTCTCATTTTACTTTTCTCTCTCTCTCTCTCTCTCTCTCTCTCCATCAACCACTTTCTCCCTCTCTATCTCTCCTTTCTAATAACTACCATTATATGCTTGTCAAGTCAAGCATAATGAACCACAGTTAATATGTAACACAGATTTTGAGTTAACTTTGAGTGTTGTCATGTTTTAATGGTATAAGAGGATTTTGCTAGAAGACTTACCTTAGTGAGGATCACAAGGAGAAAAAATAAAAAAAATTGCTAAAAGCAAAAAATTTTCTTTACACATCCATTAAAGATGATGGAAACATTCAAAGATCAGAAGTTCTTACTTTAGGATTTTCAAAGAACCTAAATTCTTTTCTAATAAGAGTTTCGTTGGAATATTTCCACTAGAATTGCGAACATCTTGTTAGGATTTATACCAGTAGAAATTTTTCCTTATTAAAGATTCCGTACTCTGGTTTTCACTCGACTGGTTTTGTTTCATTTTGATTTAAATTTGTGTGTTTGCTTCAATTTTTGTAACTGCCATTCCTTTTCTGACATCTTTGAATGGCAACATTTCTTCCTAATACAACTCTTTCCACTTTTAACAAGTCGTCATTATTAATGGTTCGATACACTGAAACATATCAGATATGAGAGTGATTTCCATCAACGAGAGGCTGACATTTCCATTTTATTTTCTGATTAGCTCAACCAAAATTCTAACTACATTTTCTCTTATGGTAACACATCGAGAAAGAGATATTAATATTGCTCGATCTTGTAAAATATTATGAGCTACTGATCAAAGTCGAAAAAGACAAGAATACGAATATATAGATATAAAAAAAGAAGATTTAATTCGAATATCAATACAAAGCTTGAATGACGTTTTAGTTTTCCATCTGCTAAAAGATAATATTAGTAATTTGTAAAGGCTTGCTGATCAATAAATGAATGTGAAATAGGAAAACTGTCAACACAAAATTGTTCAATAAAATGAAAATTGTTTTTAATATTCAAAAATAAATTAAGAGATAAAAATTTAATTCGAATATATGTCATTTCTTCTTTGACAGAGTTGTGGAGATTCTTTCAATCAATCAATCAATATAGATATAAATAAATAAATAAGTGTTGTTCTAATTGCAAAGTCCTTAGCAAAATTTCAAATTCTCTTTTGATTTTCCCTGAGGAAGTGTAAGGCCTAGTCCTTTACTGACAGCTTATTCATTAAGTATACAAGATTCTAGTCAGTAATGGTAAATCGCAACAAGACTGAGAGAATCTCCGGAAGAAAGGCAATGTATGTCTGTGAGTTTCATTTCATTTTCTTCTTTTGAGAAATCAGGTAAAATGAAATTAAAATACAAAATGGCAGGCACGGAAGATGTTAAAAAAGAGCCAGAAAAGAATCTATTTTTATTTTTTTTGATCTTTTTTTTTTTCCTTTTGCTGCCACAGAAGTCTTCCCATACATGCAAAATGGCAGTACCATATCGCTGATGATATATGAATTAATGGAGACATTGTCAGTTGAGAAATGTTTCTGGAATATATTATTTTCATTTGTCAAGGAAACAAAGACTGAAAATAATTTAATAAAAATTTATTAGCATGTACATTTAATGTCAATTGTAATTAACTGCAAGAAATAATTACTTCAGTCAGTTGTTAAGTCTGTTGTTGGTTTCTTTCTTTTTTTCTTCTTCCTTACTCTTCGAACCCCCCCCCGCACCCCCCACCCCCTTTAACTTTCTCTTGACATCTATGTCAGGGAATGAAGAAAAAGCAAAAATTTAAAAGAAAAAAAAAAAAAAAATGGAAAAAAGAAAACCAAAAACAAAGAATAAAGTGAAGAGGGGAGAAAGAAGGGAGAGAGGGGATGAGGATAGAGAGAGAGAGAGAATAGTGAGAGGATGAGGATAGAGAGAAAAAGAGAGGAAAAAGAAAAAATAACAAAAAATAAACTACTGGAAAGAATTTGCTTCTTTAAGATGTACTGTGAGATATTTTGCATAGTCACAAAGTGACAATGAAGAAAAATAGTGTAACTGCTTCGTTCAAGTAATTAAATTCAGACAATGTAATTATAAGGGAAATTATATTGAAAATAATACCAAAAGGCATGTGCACTAAAACAAGGCTTATTAAACTGGTACTTCCATATCAGCAAGAGGAAAGTTTAAAAAATTCCTACAAATACAAAAAATAAAAATTTTTAAAACAATTAAAACAAGATAAAACAAAACACTATTGTTATCTATCAGGTTCATTAGTTTGCAACGACAACTCAAGTCGGCTTAACCTGGTTGTCTTGTCCAAGTTTAATTTTCTCTCAAGTCCTTTGTACTCTCACAACAAAATGGATTTCAAGACAATCTTTAGTTGTATGGACTGAATTTAGGATACACAATAATTGCTGCAGAATCCAATTAGAAAATACTTTTATTTAAAATGAACTTTATGTTGAAATTCAGTTTCTGTCTTCAACTTCCGCCTTAAAGATTATTTCTGTGTAAACCATGATACTACGGATAAGATTTCTTAAAAGTAAAAACGCAATAATGATGTATATAGTGGTGTCGAAAAAAATATTTTGTTTTATTATGGCAACTACAGTATTTGAACCTGGTAAAGAGAAGCTCACGGATGTGCTTTGTGGTGTAGTGGATATCGACTTGGAACGAGAAATTGGGGAGCCGAGTTTGAATTCCGGTTGAATTTCTTGCATTCACTTACGCACAAATACCCTTGGGAAAGGTTTTAATCCATCTCTTCCCTCCAGTTATGGGTTAAATAACAGTACAGATTGGGTTCTATAGCCTTGGCTGGCAACCAGTCTATCGCAGAAAGCAATAGCAACCTACTGCGGGATAATTTTCTACCCAGTCAGTTATGT
Organism: Ascarosepion bandense; assembly: GCA_037127315.1. NCBI lineage: Eukaryota > Metazoa > Mollusca > Cephalopoda > Sepiida > Sepiidae > Ascarosepion > Ascarosepion bandense. The sequence continues at coordinate 2,970,290 of JBBBDQ010000632.1, forward strand.
CTCTTTCGAGACATGATCGCCCAAAGCATGTATCACATATGGCACTTAACTAACTGACTGAATATAATAGTTGAAATCATGATTAAGGCTTCTACTGAGCATAAAGTGGGGGGTCAGTTTTCTATTGTTATGAAGTAATAAACCGATCCACCATTAATTACTACTTAATAATATAATACATGACTTCCCCCTCTAACTATGAGTCAAATAACTGAACAGATTGGGTTCTATAGCCTTGGTCGGCAACCATTCTACTGCAGAAAGCAATGGCAACCTACTGCAGGATAATCTTCTGCCCAGTCAGTCATGTCTCTTTTGAGAGACATGATCGCCCAAGCGTGTATCACGTATGGCACTTAACTGACTGACTAACTGAATAATAATAGTTGGAAAAATGATTAAATCTTCTACTGGGCATAACGTGGGAGATCGGTTTTCTATTGTTATGAAGTAATAAACTGATCCCCCACTAATTACTACTTAATAATATAATACATATCTTCTCCCTCTAGCTATGAGTTAAATAACAGGAGAGATTGGGTTCTATAGCCTTGGTCGACAACCTGTCTACCGCAGAAAGCAATGGCGGGATAATCTTCTGCCGAGTCAGTCATGTCTCTTTTGAGAGACATGATCGCCCAAGTGTGTATCACGTATGGCACTTAACTGACTAACTGAATAATAATAATAGTTGGAAAAATGATTAAATCTTCTACTGGGCATAAAGTGGGAGATTGGTTTTCTATTGTTATGAAGTAATAAACTGATCCCCTACTAATTACTACTTAATAATATAATACATATCTTCTCCTAGCTATGAGTCAAATAACAGAACAGATTGGGTTCTAGAGCCCTGGCTAGCAACCACTTACTACTTAATAATATAATACATATCTTCTCCTAGCTATGAGTCAAATAACAGAACAGAGTGGGTTCTAGAGCCCTGGCTAGCAACCACTTACTACTTAATAATATAATACATATCTTCTCCCTCTAACTATGAGTCAAATAACTGAACAGATTGGGTTCTATAGCCTTGGTCGGCAACCATTCTACTGCAGAAAGCAATGGCAACCTACTGCAGGATAATCTTCTGCCCAGTCAGTCATGTCTCTTTCGAGACATGATCACCCATGCGTGTTTCATGTATGGCACTTAACTGACTGAAAGAGAAGCTCAGTTTTAACTTTAGGCAGAAAACAAATTTTCGCAATGCTTTACTAATTATATTTTTGCCTAGCATGTTTCACAACTCAATCTTTATGTAGTGCCTTGAGAATCGGTAAAATTGAAGAAAGTGTTACTAACAAAAGAGGATGATTTTTACATATGATTTTGAACATGAGGATTTATTAAATGAAAAAAATGTTGTCCATCATCTGACAATATTTTAATATACATTTAATATAAATAATTTTTGGTAAATGGCCGGGGGGTCCTGTTTTTACAAAAAATTAAATTGATGATTTAAATTCTCAAAGGTGTTCTACTTTTACCTAATATAAATATTAAGCAGCACAAAAGTTAATTTCTTGAAATTTCATAAAATTAAGTGGGTTAACAGAAAATACATTTATCAAGTGTTTCTAAAAAAAATTTAAAAAAATTCCTAAAATAATTTAATTCATTGATGAATAAATCCTGAAAGTTTTATAAAAATCTGACAATTATTTGAGTTTTGCAAGAATTTTCAAATCATTGTTTTTTTACTGCCAAAAAGAGATGCTAAAATTTCCTATATTATTCTTAGGCATAAATTATTAATATCTGACTGCATATATACAAATCAACCATTCGTCCGTGCATGGAATACTGCTGCCATATATGGTCAGGCGCTCCTACCGTTCATCTCAATGTTCTTAACAGGCTCCAAAGGAGAATCAGTAATGTGATAGGTACCGACTTGGCGGCTCGACTTCAGCCACTTCCCCACCAATGAGATGTGGTCTCCCTTTGTCTGTTCTAAAAATACTTTCATGGCTTTTGCGCCAACGAACTTAAGTCACTGGTGCCTCCTCAACAGGTGTTTAGTCGTGCAACCAGATTGGCAACTGGGTCTCACCCATTCACAATTAGATTAACCAAACGAAGACGACAATTCTACTCCTTCAGCTTCTTTTCTCGCACTTCCCGCCTGTAGAACTCGCTTCCTTATTCTTGCTTTCCTGGCGGCTACAACCTCCAGGAATTTAAATGCAATGTCAATACTCATCTATTAACCACTTCACTCTAGTTCTTTCACCACCCTGTATATCCTTTCCTTTCTCTCCACCTTTGCAACTGTCATCACACCTGTATTCCCATCCTTCTTTTGCTCCTTTCTAACTAGTTCGTCTTCCTCTTGACTTCTAATTAATCTTTTTACACTTATGTAGCCCCCTGTACATCAGTGGCATTACTGCCTTGCTCGAGGTGATACAAATATATATATAAATGAATAAAAAACAAAGAAAATAATTGCAACGTTCAAAACATTAATTTTTTAAACAGGGCTCAATATAAAAATAGGGCAATTAATATTTATCAACAATTATTACTATAGAAAAAAAAAAAAATATATATATATATATATATATATATATATATATATATATGCATGTGCGTGAGGGCATAATTCTGCTTTTGCTGTGTTATATTGCCACTGATTTCTAAAACAGTTTTGTTACTAACCTGCCACAATAATAGTCAAAAAGTTGAATGGAACAATCCTCACTAGTATCAGTACCACCTTTCCCATAAAAGTCGCCTTGCTCGGGGTGATATGATTAAAAAAAAAAAAAAATTATATATTTTGGAGAAAGTGTATACAAAAAAAAAAAAAAGAAAATAACCTAGGTATTTTGTCTCCACTCTTAGATAAAAAGCAAAAACATTAGCTTGTCTTGTTTTGTATATTACAAAACAGTGAATATTAGATTTTACATGTACAGAGTGGGGAAGCAAAACATGCAAAATTATTGCTATCTTCGAAACCCATTTTTTATTCATAAATAAGTCTTTTAATGCAAAAGGATATTAATAAAACTCATAAAATAATATGGCTTCTAACACATCGTTCAATAAGTCCCAGGCCTGACATCACCACTAATAAAATATCCATATAATTTTTATGAAGTACTAAACTTCAAATAACATCACAAAATTTGGGCCCAATCAGATTATTAGTTTACAAATTACAGCTATTTAAGTGAAGCTACTGTTACAAATTTTGAAAACAATGAAAGAATCTGAATTTTGTGCGTTGATAAAGCATTTCTTTCTGATGGGAAAAAAAAATACCGTTCAAGCAAAGCAATGGCTTGATAAGTGTTATGCAGACTTTGCTCCATTAGAAACAATGGTTAAGAGGCAGTACACTGATTTTAAATATGGTTGTACAAACACAAATGATGCTGGATGCTCAGGTTTCCCAAAAACAGCATTTGTCCCAGAAAACACCCAAAATATCCACAAACTCATTTTGGCCGATTGTAAATTGAAATTGCGTGAGATAGCAGAGGGGTTGAACATATCAGAAGGCCTTTTATTCACAATTTTACATAAACATTTGTCAATGAGAAAGCTGTGTTCAAAGTGGGTGCTGCGTTTGCTCACACTCGATCAAAAACGATAACACATCGACAATTCGGAGTGTTGTTTGCCACTGTTTCAACGCAACAAGAAGAAGTTTTTACATAAATATGTGATAATGAATGAAACATGGATCCAATAATTCACTCTGGAGTCAAATTGTCAGTCAGCAGGTGAAAGCCGTCCAAAGTGACCGAATGGGCAAACATCAGCAGGTAAGGTTTTAGCCTCCATATTTTGGGAAGCGCAAAATGTTTTGTTCATCAATTACTTTGAAAAAAAAAGAACCATCAGTAGTGAATATTATATAGCATTACTTTGAATTTGAAGGAAAAGAATGAAAAAATGGCTACAAATGAAGAAGAAAAGAGAGATCTTTCACAAAGACAACACACTGTGTCACAAGTTGATTGCAACGATGGCAAGACTACATGATTTGCACTTCGAATTGCTTCCACATCTACCCTATTTATCAGATTTCGCCCCCAGCATCTACTAGCTGTTTGCAAGACTCAAAAGAATGCTCCAGGGAAACAGATATGGCTCCAATAAAGAAGTGATATCAAAAACTGAGGCATATTTTGAGGCCAAAAACAAATTGCTTTACAAAAAGGGGCATTGGAATAGATAGATCTATCGCCCGGTTCACACTCCACCCACATCTATTGAACAGGTGTAGAGGCTCATCCCTTGTTCCCTGTTTAAGATGTGGTTTCCGGCTTTCTCTTTCTAAATCTTCTCACTATTACGTAGCCCCCTGCACATCAGTGGCGTTACCGCCTTGCTCGGGGTGATACGATTAAAAAAAAAAAAAAAAAAAAAAATAAAATAAAATTGTTAGAGAAGCAATAGAATCAGTGTATCACCCCCAAGAAGTGTGAGTTTCTGTCTGTTCTTTAAAAACTATTGAAACTCCATTTCCACTGTTAAATAGTTTAAGGTTGATGGTAGGACAAAATTGTTTGATATATAGTGCCTCTCTTAAAGCTCACACAATGCTCCACCCCATCTGTCATGTGACAGCTTTAAAGAACCCTCATTTTCAAAAAACATTGTAAAACAGACAAAAATTACCCTTGAAAATGGCCTGTGAAGAGGCTAAAAGCACTTGGTAAGTCAAAAATTATGGAACATTTTTACATTCCTAATCTGCAGCAAAAAGAAAACATGTATGAATACTAGAAAAAATTAAATTAAAAATTTATCAGATCTTCCTTGTCGGTTGTTTTTAAACAAAACAAGTTTAAATGAAAGATTGCTGCCCAAATATATAAATAAATATACATATTATCCGATGTCTATAGCATGACATGGAGTTTTATGCTTTATGCAATCATCAGGTGCATATTTCACACTGGTTTGATTGCATAACACATGAAACTGAGTTGTGCTATGGATATAGGATAATAATACAGCTCTGTTCATACACTGAGCACTGTTTTATTAACACCTAAATAATAGTACTATACATATGTACACCCTCCTCATATGTACATTTCTTAATTTATATATATATATATATACATATATATATATATATACACTACTGGCTATAGTTATTAGGCTACCCTAGTGTTTTAAAAAGAAATGATGTATATCATACTATCTTTTAGCATTTGTTGCCAAGTGAATAATTGTAAATGAAAATAGAATGGTTCTTTTGTTAATACTGCACAATAACATGTGCAGCAAATGAATTTATAAATATTTAATAATTACCTATATTGCAGTTTCATCAATGAAAACGAAGAAAATTTACGGTGATTCGAATGAGTTCATCTTTGCTTTCTTGCCTTGTAAAATTTTGCAAAGCAATAATAACAAAAGAACCATTCTATGTTCATTTGGCAATAAATGCAAAAAATAGTATGAAATACATAATTTCTTTTAAAAAATTGGGGGTGGCCTAATAATTATGGCCAGTAGTGTATATATTACTTAAATATTTTAATAGATACAATTGTTTGCATAGATGCCCTGTTTAAAAAAAAATTACATTTAACAACCTGTGTATTCCAGCAGGGTTAAAATCTGTGTTTCTTTTATAGGAAAAATGACAGTAATTCACACTAAAAAGTTTACAAAAGAAAAAAAAATGTCAAGCACATCTACTTGAACATCTGTATCCATTAAAATATGTTTCACTAATAAGAAATAATGTTAGATTAAAAATAAAATTCCATTAATTCGTTTATTTACATTACAGATATAGGAATAAAATTAGTACATATGGAATTTTGAAAAGAGCTAAACAAAAAGAAGTGTATTTCTTAACAGGATTAGTTCAGCCCTGCGAGGTTATTTGTGATCTGGTAGTCTATAAATTGACAGATCATAAGGTGGTTTTCCTCCTACAAGAGAGATGCAGGTTTGAAATCTACCAGAGGGCACATTTTCAAGATAAGAATACACAGAATGGTAGATAAAATTCACAGTATTTAAAACAAAAAACATGTGTTGTCACTAAAATATATTTAAGCAATAAGAAGTAAAGTCAGAATAAAAATAAAATCCATTAATTCCTCGTGTGCAGAGATGATGAAACAAAGTGGAAAATCTTGGAAATGAAACATTTTGCTGAAATTGTCAGGAAGGAAAATGTTGCTAGCATTTTTCGAGGCCAATAAATTAAATTACCTTATAAGATCCAAAAACCAGAAAACACAAACTGTGTGCTTAGTGTTATTTACATATATATATATATATATATATATATATATATATATATTAAAGCCATTTGGATTTTGTGTGTGTGTGCATGTTTTTATGTACAAGGAAGTGTCAAAAAGCTTTTGGTTCAATATATTATTCAAAATCTAACAAAATATTTGGGGTGAGGAAAGAACTTGAACATATATAATGGATTCTCCCGTCGCGTTCAACGTATGAGGGTCCAACCTTTTTCCAGCAAGACAACCACACAGAGATTTGTTTATAGTGGTGAAGGCATTGTGTAGTACCATCTACACTTCTTGGAACTGCTGATAACAAACAATTGGTGCAGATGACTGCCACAAATTGCACGAACAGCAGACCTCAATTATTTAACCCATAATTGGAGGGAACGAACGGATTAATACCTTTCCCAAGGGTACCAGTGCGCAAGTGAATGCAGCGTGCTCGACTGAAATTGGAGCTCGGCTCACCGATTTCCCCCTCCAAGCCGACATCCACCGCACCCCAACGCACATCCGTGAATGCTAACAGCACCTGGTATTCCCAAGTGGTCACCCACCTAAGTACTGACCAGGCTCAACGTTGCTTAACTTCGGTGATCGAGCGGGAACCGGTGTATCCAACGTGACATGACCGTTATATAAACGTGACATGAACATATATATATATATATATATATATATATATATATATATATATATATATATATATATATAAAAAAAAAAGTGTATATATGTAAAATCCCAAACACCAGATCCTATTAATATTAATTTTATCAATATTAAAAATGACCCAGGTGGAGGGGCTTGATGTAAATAGTATTATCCATTTACAGAGCCAAATATCTATACCCATATACATATATATCTTTTCCCAATTTCTTAGTACTTTCAAATATCAATAAGTTAAAACTGTTCAAATGACTTATTGTGTGACCGACTTTAAAGTTTTGGACATACTGAACATTCATAAATTTATTGATGATTGCTGCTCTAATTTTTATTGAGAACTTCCTTGGTAAAAATTCTGCTCAGCTTGAAGACATGAAATTCCAGTAGTTTTATAAAAACAGTTGTTATTAAATTTCACCAACAAAGTCTATCTATTCAAACTTTTTATGATTTATTTCCATTTTCTGAGTAATTTTAACTATTCATTGTCAAGTACTGCGTATTATCAGTATGGTAAGTAAGATTTATTTAAGTAAATTATAATGTTTTTCAATTGATGAAATTTGCATAATTTACTCAAATATATCTAATAGTACTTAATTCTTAACAATGACTGTGATAGCCAAAATACTTGAATATAAGAGAAAAAAAAATATTGGGCAATTCATTTACAACTTCAATCCTGACTTACAAAATATCATTTGGAAAATAAAAAGACAAGATAAAGAGCTAAATAGACTGAATTTGTTGGTGAAAATTAGAAAAATTACCACTGACAAGGTTGGTCTATTCAACTTCCATCATGTTTTCCCAATTTCTGAATGAAGTTTTGTAGATTGGGATTAAATTTTTTAATAATTTGTCCAATTTTTTAGTTCTTTTTTCTGTTTTATTTGAGAACTTTCAACTATCACAGTCATTGTCAAGAATTGGTCAGTATTCTAAGCAAGAAATATTTGACTAAATTTTGATGTTTTTAGAATGGTGGAATTAGAATTTAGTTGAAAGTGATATCATCAGCAACAGTCAAACAGAAAAGCATGTATTAAGCGTTTATATATAAAAAACAAAACAAACTTTGGATAATTTATTAACAACTTTAATCCCAATGTACAACACATTCAGAAATTGAACAGACAGATCTTATTAGTGGTATATAATGAAATTTGTATGAATCCTTGCTACATACACCTTTTATTATATATATATATATATATATATATAGAGAGAGAGAGAGAGAGAGAGAGAGAAAGAGAGAGAGAGAGTGAGTGAGAGAGAATGTAACAAGTGAGAAGCACACTTAATTTTTTTTTTTAATGTGATCTTTTCTTTTTTATAAGTAAAAATAAATCAAAACCAAATTAAAATTAGGGACTGAGAATTATATATATATATATATATATAGTGATGATTCTAAGGTGGAGAGGGGCAGAAGGAGTCAAAGCCCCCTCAGAATTTCAGCTGGCTCCTTGGTTGGCCACCCCCACATTTAAAAGCTTCAAACAACTTGAGCGGAAAAGAAGTGCAAGAATAGATTAAAACTCCACTACTATGAATGAAAAGTTATTCCGCTTAATTTGTGTGAAGTAACATACTTATGGCAAAATAAAGTGGAAATTTTTGGTGAATGAGGGAAAGCTATGGCACATGTTGACTCAAGCATTGTGATTGAAAATGGATATATGGAATGGTTAGTGGGTAGTACAACGTCATCATGACCAAGGTTTTAAGTATACTAGCCTACATCAGCAAAAGATACAACCCAAAATGCCAAATACAGGTGGGGGATAACAGAATCAAACAAGTCCAAGAATTTAAGTACCTAGGAAGTGTTCTAACAGGAGATGGAAAGTGCGACACGGAGATCCGAAGGCGAATTGGCATGGCAAAGGACGCGTTCCAGAAGATGAGCAAAATACTAACACACAGGAAGATCTCAATAGAAACGAAGAAAAGAGTGCTAGACTGCTACGTGATGTCAGTTCTTCAGTACGGCTGTGAATGCTGGACAATATCATCGAAAATGAGGACAAAACTGGAAGCGGCCGAAATGTGGTTCTACAGAAGGATGCTACGGATATCGTGGACTGAGCATACAAGCAACGACGAAGTGTTAGAAAGAATGGCAACAAAAAGGAAATTGATGCTGAGCATCAGGAAGAGACAACTGAAGTTCCTGGGACATGCAATGAGGAAGGAGAGCCTGGAGAACCTGATACTGACTGGTCAGATAGAAGGAAGGAGAGACAGAGGAAGGCAGCGGATAACATATTTGCAGAGTCTGATCAGGTGGATGACGGAACGGGGGATGCCAGGAGCAACAGGAGCAAACATACTAAGAGCCACAAGGGATAGGGAGACGTGGAGATCCATGATCGCCTACGTCCTGAAGGGACAGGGCACATAGAAGAAGAAGAAGAAGAAGCCTAGTCCAACCTGCCTATTATGCCAGGTGACATGCTTTCTTTCCAAAAAACTAACTAATGCAGTATATATATATATATATATATATATATATAGTAATATTTTATATGTGTTTATAATAAAACATACTTGATTGCAACACAACAGCTGTTGTGTTTCAGTACTACTTGTTAGCACCTCATCAGGCAGTAAATTATTTTTCAGAATTGATATATAATGAAATTTAAAATTTAGAACCAATAATTGTTACCAGGTTCAGTCAATTAAGGGGAGGGGTGGTTATGGAATTCAAAGGGCCAGACTAGGTTAACCAATACAAAGTATTTCAATTATGGGTACGGGAATAAGTTAAGAGAGTGGGGTAGGGTAGAGAATTATGATGTCATGGAAAGCTAAATTTTCTGGTGTCAGTTATGAAATATTTGAATGTATAAAATTGTATTATGACATGTTGGCAATGGTATCACATGTGTTTGTGGAATGGTTACAAATTTATGTATTAATGTTTTTTTTATCAATTAAATGGGTGGAATTCTTATATGAATGGAAATGTATTGAAATATAATAATTTACATCAAACATATGTAGATAATATAGCAAATAATATATCAGTTCATTAAAATGAAATAATCAACAAAAGATGGTTGGGATAATCAATATAATGGCAGTGGCTAGGCTTCTGATTGTGGGATCTAGTTATATTATAGTAGAAAATAAATTAACTACACTTTAGGATATATATATATATATATATAAAAACGTTTTGAGTTTGAAAATGTGTTTTTTTGACAGTATTTGTTTATTTCTACTAGGTTTATGCTTACAAACAATTTTTTAAAAAAATCTGTCGCTTTCAACGTCACTTGATGTAAAAACAAAAACTCTCTCAACAAACGCGTCACGTGATGTAAACAAACTCTTCATTGACGCTCTCGCGAAATACGTTACTAATTCAAATTTTAAAATCATTTGTTTCTGATGAAGGACCGAGGGTGGTCTGAAATATAAAATATAATAGTAGAAATAAACAAATACTGTCAAAGAAACATTTTCAAACTCAAAACGTTTTAATATTCTTTTCTATACATATTAAGACAGTATACGTGGATCATCACTATGCTATATATATATATATATATATATATATATATATATAGTCATCTGCAGACAGATCTGTTTCACTGTATCACAGCTCATCAGTACAGTTAGACATCCGATTGCTTTTACCCAGAATTAAAACCCAACCAAATTTGCGTCAATCGGCGATTCAACCTCTGAGCTATGGGTGCTCGGTAGAAAGAGGCAGACTTTTTAGCGTATGATGTATCATATGCCAGTAGTCAGAGTGCTCTAATTCATTACTGAATGAGTGATGTGTAAATGCTATATATATATATATATATATATATATATATATATATTGTTAATATAACAGACAATGAATGTATAAAACATTTCTTAGAAAAACATAGCCATGGAGGTAATATTAGACATATTTTAGTCAATAACACAATAATACTCACACATACACACAGTAAAAAGAACCTTCAGATATTGGAGGCCAATACAGACATTAAATCAAAACAACCTGCACTTAATAAAATCACATTTCAATCTGGTTGCAAGACATTACATTGTATTTAGACATGGGGTTCTGTTAAAATTTTGGTCTCTCACGCAGCGTGGTGTCATAGAACTGCATTACAAATTTACGAACTGCATGTACTATTCGGTGACTTATCGTCGTATAGCAATGTTTTATGTCAACATCAGATAAAATCATCTTTGATTGTGGATGTGTTTATGTTAATGTCCCTGTAACCTTTCTGAAGATGGCTCATGTGAGCAAAAAGCTTAGAACCAGCATAATAAAAAAATATTCAAATGTTGGATAATTTTTGTTTTTATTTTCGCCTGAAATTAAAGCCAAAATACGATGCTTAGAATGGTTCATGATTAAACATAATAGACATTCATTGTCTGCTATATTTAACAATATATGTTTTGAAAATTATCTGTTGCCTCTATATACTATATATATATATATATATATATATATATAAGATGATGACGACTTGTGTTGCAGTCAACTATGTTTTACCATAAACTTATAATAGGATATTACTATTAATATTGCTCTACTAAGTATCAGGCACTTTTCAAAAAAGTAAATTATTACTAACAGTAGACTGTTAACTCATTTGTTTGTACTACTATTAAGATTATATATATATATATATATATATATATATATATATATATATATAAACTTGAAGTTTGCATTCAAGCATGAAACTGAATCTTGTTGATTGATATAGACTTAGTTGCTTTTATATTCAAATTTGCTCTATCTTAGTTATTAAGCACTTTTACCCATAAATATAGCATACCTTAAAGCTATATTTTTATTATACATTCTTTACCTGATCTAATTTTTTTAGTAATTTAATTTCAAGCAATATGATTTTGCCATTCCGATGCAAGGGATTACAGAGAGTCAAAGAGAATGAGGAGAAGTGAATAATAGACAATAAAGGAACAGGATTCTGGAAGACAGCTCCAGGACCATGGATTAGTTTTAAAGCTTTCATTACATCCAAGCAACGCCGAGCAATACTGCTAGTCATAAATAAGTGATAAGAGTTAAGGAATAGTTTCCCAAATAATAAATTGCACAAAATCAAAGCTACTCTTCGGATGAGATACCATAACATAAGGCTTTCCTAAAGAGAAGTAGTAGTCTTAGCAAGACTCACAATTAGTCATACCAATATCATACTTTTATTCATTTTAAAAAATAAGGATCTACCTAAATGCATAGTATTCCAGGAAACTTGCACAGTAAAACATTTTATGATGGACTGTGCCAAATTTCTCTCTATCCGTAAACACCTATTTAAGGTGAATAACCTTAAAGAACTTTTAAAAAATGTTAATGAAAAAAAAAACAATTTGCCCTATTTGAGGAAAAGTAAATTATACACTAAAATTTAATCCAGACAATTTCAACTATAGACGAACTATACAATCAGTCTTCAATTATTACACAAATTTTAAAACTTAAAACTTACTAAGATATTAGTGAATAAAAATCCAATTACCAGTATTAAATGACCCAAGAGGGTTGATAAGCTGGTAAAAACTATAATGGTAGACTTTGAAAAACAGTAGCTACTCTAGCATGTACGCATCGCTCATTATTATGAATTAGATCACTCTGGCCATTGGACGTGTATAAAGATAATATACATGCTAAAAAATCTGCCTCCTTCTATTGAGCGCCCGTAGCTCACAGGTAGAATCGCTGGATGGTGCATATAAATATTTGAAGATTGTAGTTGGGAAGCAAGAAATAAGAAAGGAGTTCAACAGCCAAGAAGTGCGAGAAAAGAAACTATTAGAATAGAAGAGATGGTTGCATCTAGCTAGTTCAACGGTAAAACCTAGTTGCAAATTTAGTGTTTGAGTTTTGTGTAACAGCATCTCAACCTCTCTGTGTTATTTGATGCCAAAAGAGTGGGATTTTAAGGTATTTTTTTAATGTTTAATTATAGTGATAAGGTTTATTTAGTCAGATTTTAATGAAAATTTTTTGTTTATTCCTTTTTTTTATTTTAGAAAATTGAAAACGTCTTCTACTATTGTATTCAAAATTGTTTTGCTGAAAATAATTTTTTTCCTTTAAAAATGTGTTATGGCAATAATTTTTTTCTTTAAAAATATATTGTTGGTAAAATTTTTCCTTAAAAGTCTATTTTTATGTATATATTTCTATAAAAGTGTATTTTTATACTTTTATAGTGTTTTGACCCCAGTTTAGGGGATAACTATTTGCCCATAGCTGAAACCCTAACAGGTGCTACCACTTCGGATCAGGCTGGACCTGGGAACAACTGCAATGAAGAGGTGGTTCCATGCTCCTCAGAACCTCCCAATCAGAGGCCTTGCTGCCGGATGCAGTTTACCATCATGCCCACGACCTGCAAATTTAGTATCACAGTTAAAATTCATGCAGTCAAGACACTAAGGAAGAAAGAGGGCCGCCTTATCACGTTGGTAAGAAAGTGACTGAAATTGAGATGCCAGATGAGTACTGATTATATAATGGACAGTTCTTTGGCCACCCAACTCTTCTCATACATATAGTGACCAGGAATCTTGTTTTAACTCTTGTAAAAGCATACTGTCTCAAGCAAGCACTTACATGCATGTGAGAGAGAGGGAGAAAGAGATTTTGTTCCATACTGAATGCTGGATGAATCTGGCTATATGCCAACCAATTTTACATGTAAGTGAGAGAAAAAAAATTTGATCGCAAGATGGATGGATAGAAATCAAGATATGAATAATTTAAATAGATTGAGAGAATCAACTTGGAAAGAAACAAAAACACAACCCAGATTCATTGTTAGTTACTTTTTTCATCATCAGTTTTTTTTAAAGAACATTTTATTGCTCAAAGCTCAAGAAATATCAAAAGATAATTGCAAAACAGTAAACAGACGTGTACAATGAAAAAAAAAGAAGAGAAACATACCTAAAACGAAAGATGTACTAAATAATAAGACATGCTTTAAAACCAACAACAAACAATGTTTTGAAGCAAAGTGGAGACAACCTAAGTAAGATATTGACAATAGTTTGAGAAAAATCCATACAATTCTCTGTATGTGTTTGAATTGTTTTATTTTTTGATGTAACAGCATGGGAAGACATGTCAGTATATTTTGCTTGAGCCACATTTGACAAATCTCAGGAGGTAAACTTCGAAACTGCCTTGTCTTTTTATTTGAGTGGAGTCTTTTATTTTCGTTCTCTATTTTGTGAAATTTTACATGGCACAGCTTGTCTTTTCAATTTATATTTCAATGTTGTTAGCATAAAAATATTCCATTCTTATTTCCAAGTAAAACTTTGCTCATTTTATTTAAGAATGCTAGGAACAATATATTTCTCAGCTCTATATAAGATACCAATGACTCTATAATTATAGTGGGAGATGAAACGGCAATATATATGTTAGGAAGTAAAATATGTTGATGGCTTTAAAGCATGTATTATTAATGGTATCTTCTCCAACCAATTTTTTGAAAGCTCAGTTTGAAGCACTTGTCTGGTAGTTTATTGGTAAATCTACAATAGTAATTGCACTAAAAGTGAAATTAAAAGAACAATTTTCAAATTCTTACTGCATTCACTGCATGGTAATACCCTTGGGAAAGACATGAATAAATCTGTTCTTTCCAGCTGTGAATTAAATAGGACACATTGAGATAGAGAACCTTGGCTGGCAGCCAGTCTAGATGAAGAAATGCAAACTAGATGGGTGGACAAGTGCTATCAAGTACAGGCTGAGTATTTGAAATTTTAAAATCTGTAAGTTTTTCAGGTGCTGATACGACTTGCCACAAATGGGAAATTTCAGAAAGCACTAGGAAGGTTCCTTGGTGACGTGCAGCTGTCGTAAGTGACCTAATCTATTTTGGGTAAGCGTTCCCCAGCCCAGCTACACAGCTTATGTCAGCACCAGTTTTTTGTTAGCAATTGTCACATTAACACCTTTACCAGGTGTTTCAGGCTCAGTAAAGATATTGAAAATATCAAAAAAGTCCTGCATTTATATATTTTTTGTAAGTAGTGATCATTTTTTTTTTTTTTGTATGCATACATAAAGTACAAAAATTATTTTTACATAAAATCTTCATTTTAACACTTAAATGATTAGCGTCATTGATTGTATTTGTATATAAACAAAATTTATTAAATTTGATATAAAACTACTTTTATAGTTTATGTTATATAAAACCACCTTCAAGGCATATAAGAAAAATTAAGGCAGATATTTACAAAGGATTTTACACAAATCGTGTAAAATCCTTTGTAAAATAAAGACAGAAGCTGATGATGGTTTGCCTGAAATAGGCCTATACTACCAATTTACCATGAAATAACATATCTGCCTTAATTTTTCTTATATTTGCTCTATATGTATTTATATACATATACATTTAGAGCTCTCTTAGAGAGTTATCCTACCACTGTATGTACAGGATACTTTGGATTCTTCTATACCTACACCGCATGCTGATATTATATATATAAGAGTAGCTACTCATGCACTTATGCATTGTTCATTCAGTAATGAATTTGAAAACTCTTGGCTACTGGCATGTATTTACATTGTATATAACATGCTAAAGTCTGTCTTCCTCTACTGAGTGCCCATAGCTCAGAGGTAGAATCACTGACTGATGTCAATTTGGTTGGGTTTCAATCCTGGCTAGAAGTAAGAAGAAATCGGATGTCTAACCATACTGATGAGCTGTGATACAGTGAAACAGATCCGTCTGTGGATGTCTATATGTTATGAAATGAAATGTAAAGAGATATCATGTTTATGCTTGAGATCCATTACCAAGATGTCCCATTTTATAGATGCTATATACAAATTAAATAGCTTGTATTCCAAAATAAAAAAAATTAATTGGAAAACCAAAGCACTTCCATCCCAAGACTTACGGATAAAGGATTCTCAAGCTATATTAGAAGAATATTGTATTGAAGTCTGGTCTGGCCATTCACTGTAAATGGCCCCTTCCCATCAGTCATCCTGGATACCACTTTGCTACTTGACCCCAGATTTTGAGAGAGTTGTTCCAAATCTGTCAAATTCCTTCAGTCAACTCCTGACATGGTACATGCTTGAATGATCATGACTTTTTCAAGTCATGACTGACTAGGTAGAAAGAAGATTTTGCCTGCAGTAGGTTGTCATTCCTTTCTGAGGTAGACTGGTTGCCAATCAAGGTTATAGGACCCAGTCAGTCCTGTTATTCGAGAGAGTAGAGATGGATTTATATCTTTGTCATGTTATTTGCACTTTTTTTTTTTTAATCATATCACCCCTAGCAGGGCGGTAACGCCACTGATGTGCAGGGGGCTACGTGAGAGTGAAAAGATTTGGAAAAGAGAAACAGGGAACAAGGGATGAGCCTCTACACCTGTACAATAGACATGGGTGGAGTGTGATCCGGGCGATAGTTTAGTCTATCTACTCCAATTGAAAAAAAAAAAAAAAAAAAAAAAAAAAAGACAAGTGAAAAGATTGGAAAAGAGAAAGCCGGAAATCACATCCTGAATAGGGAACAAGGGATGAGCCTCTACACCTGTACAATAGACGTGGGTGGAAAATTTTCTTGCATAATTCTAAATGCAGAACTTAAGAAAAAACAGAAAAAAATAAATCTAAAAAATATAAATAATCACAACCCTGATAAAATTAGAAGTTTGTTTTGGTTATATATATATATATATATATATATATATATATATTTTAAATTTTGCAGTTAAATACATAATTATGACATTTTTTAAATTTTTTTTTAGACTTCATGGATAAGAATTATGAACAAAAGCATAATGATGTAATTGATATATTTAAAAAATTTTCAGAAAATTAAATTTCTAAAAATATAATTAAATATTTGTGATGCAAAGGCTATTCATCTTGTTAATAAAAAATTATGAAAGTCAATATTTTGTGCTTTATTTACTTGTAATGTTCACTTCTCTGCAATAAACCTCAAAATTGGCTTTCTGTTTCAAATCCAATTAATCCTCTTTGTAAATTCTTAGCAGTATATTCTTTAGGTTCAAGTGTCACTTCATCTTTTATTCTTTGTGACAAGACTGACTAACCTTCAATGTATTGTGTCAACTCATCTCCCTGAGAATTGCTTAGTTTGATAGCAGTTTCATGTCACTATCAGTCAATTCTTTTAGTGTTGGTCTGCTGAAGATGACATATATTACCAGAAAAAAAAGACATTACAGATAATATTTTTTACTTGCTCTTTAATTAAATTTATATATATATCCGAGTGAATATAGAATGAGGAGAGAAAAAAAGAAAAATTTTTTCCGTCCAAAACATTAATTTAAAACAGTGCTCAATATATGAGATATAGAGCGGTGAATATTTATTATAAATTATGTTTTAGAACATGAACATAATTTCTTCTATACATGTCCTCTTCCTTACAATCATTGTAGGGAAGAGGACATATATAGAAGAAATTATGTACATGTTCTAAAATTTATAATATATATATATATATTTTAAATTTTGCAGTTAAATACATAATTATGAACCAAAGCATAATGACGTAATTGATATATTTAAAAAGTTTTCAGAAAATTAAATTTCTAAAAATATAATTAAATATTTGTGATGCAAAGGCTATTCATCTTGTTAATAAAAAATTATGAAAGTCAATATTTTGTGCTTTATTTACTTGTAATGTTCACTTCTCTGCAATAAACCTCAAAATTGGCTTTCTGTTTCAAATCCAATTAATCCTCTTTGTAAATTCTTAGCAGTATATTCTTTAAGTTCAAGTGTCACTTCATCTTTTATTCTTTGTGACAAGACTGACTAACCTTCAATGTATTGTGTCAACTCATCTCCCTGAGAATTGCTTAGTTTGTGAATGCAATAAACTCAGCTGGAATTTGAACTTCACAGCCAGGAATGAGAAATTGCATGACAATGCCGATCCCAAATCCTCATCTAAAAAAAATATTAGATTTTTTTTAATGCCATGTCCCTTCTGGAGGTAAGCAATCATGGCTCTACACAAACTCCTTTCCTTTATTATTTGTGAGTTGTCATCAGTAAATTTGTAAACTTTGAAAATAAAAAGCAACTGATAATGTGTTGAATATAATAAATAAAACAAATAACTTATAATATAACTAAAGTACACAAATTTAATGAAAAGTATGAACAGTTTTTGACGAGTAATCTTTGTATTAAGCCTAATTTGAGATAAACTCTCACCTCATCGACACAAACAAGTTTTTCCTTGTTTTTGTTTTTTGATATTTGTCAAAAGTGGAGAACTGTAGAATAATGCTTTTGAAGAAACACATGAATATTGTTTCTGGCTGTCTGTGCAAAAAGAGTCCAGTGATACACTATTCTGTTTCATTTTTAAGGTGTGATTACTCGAAATGTTTACCAATAACTTCCTTCTTATCTAATGTCAGATATAAACAGCTTGAATTTGAAAAGTATCTCTAACCCAGTTGAATTTTTCTGTAGACAATGTTAGAAAGTAATGAGAGAGAGGGTTAAAGGAAGATAACCATGTTAGAACATTATTGTTGATAACATTCTTCTCCAATTTGCAGACCCTAGTTACTATATTCAATAAAATATTGCAATGATAAATTGATAAATAATTATTTATAACTATTATACTGGGACTCCTGCATGCCGTTACAAGTAATTTATAATAATATTTTAAATTTAGAAATCATATTTATTTTTGGTAAATGAAGTTTTCAAAATTGTTCCTAAATCTTTGATTATCTTTCAATCATTCTGCCTCACCCGCTATCCCCTTCTGCTGCAGCAATGAGGCATACCATATTGTTTGGAAACCATTTTCCTAGGCTAACTACCACCCAGTGTTAGAGATCCCAGTTTACTCTTCTATTTAATTTACAGTTGCAGAGGAAGGAGAGGTCTTCATGCCTCTTCTAAAGAAATTTATGCAAAAATAAATGCACTTAGCTAATAATAATAGACAGCTGGTATTTGATCTGGGTTTGCTGATACCCTCTTTATGTACCAATAACCATTCCACACTGAGATCTTCAAAGACTTTAGAATGATCTATAGTAGGCTGGTGGGTAAAGCCATCTTTTTATTGAATATTATTGACTACTTACACTGATTTGGGCAAAGAGAATCAATTCACCAACATTTTAATTATCTTTTATTTGGTTCCGAAAGTTAAAATGCAAATAACAGCTCCCCCTTTTACATAACAATAACAGTAGTCATAATTGTCTTGTTATTGTAGATATGACTAAGAACCACTGCACTTTTTGCCTTCATCAGTTATATTCAATACTCTTTTGTACTGGTTGTGTAATTTTTAATGGGATGTACGCTGTGGTACAGTAGAAATCAACTCAGAATGACAAATTGGGGAGCTGAGTTCGAATTCCAGTTGAATTCCTTGCATTCACTTATGCACAAATACCCTTGAGAAAGGTATTAATCCATCTCTTCCCTCCAGTTATGGGTTAAATAATAGGACAAATTGGGTTCTATAGCCTTGGCTGGGAACCAGTCTATTGCAGAAAGCAATAGCAACCTACTGTGGGATAATCTTCTGCCTAGTCAGTCATGTCTCTTTCGAGACATGATCGCCCAAAGTGTGTATCACATATGGCACTTAACTGACTGAATGTTTAATGGCTCAAAAAGAAGAATAAGTGAATCAAGTTTGAATTCCAGCCGCTACATTCCCGTTCACACAAAATCCCTCAGGGAAAGTCTGAATCTATCTGCTCCTTCTAGCTATGCGTTAAATAGCAGGGCAAACTGGACTCTAGCCATGGTTGGAAAGGCAAAGGACAATTCTTAATTGAAAAAAACAAAAGAAAAAGATAAACATACATAGACAAAGTGAGATGCAGTATACAGCCATTGAATTCACAATTAACTGCAGTGTTGTAGACTATGGTCTTGATTGAGGTTAAGATTGATTTGGGTTTTTTTTTTTATAATTTAGCAACCTTTTGCAGGTGATTTTAAAGCCAGAAAATATTTTAGATTGAAAAGATTATTTGGGAGATAATGATTTACTGACACATGTCCTACTAATTGACCCATAGCTGGAGGGAGAAGAGGTGGATTCACAACTTTCTCATGTAAGTGAACACAACAAACCCAACTGGAATTTCGACTCGGCTCTTCAATTTTTTTGTAAAATACATCTATTTGATGCTTCAGTACACATCATCAGTGATGTTTCTAGCTGAGGTTCATTAGGGGTTTCAGGTCTTTCAACATCATACCCCCTCTCCACAGTGATCCAGCCAATACTGATCAGATATTGACTTGTATACTTCTTGTCAATATATGGTACTTTGATAAACATTGTATTGTGTTTGGTAAGATTGGTAAATGTCATCAAATGCATAAGTAGTAGTTCTTAAGTGGTATCCTTCCATTTACAAATGAATGAAGAAAAAAAAATGAAGCAAAAGAGAAACCCCCAAGGAAATATGAAGCAAAAAAAACATGAAGCAAAAAAAAAAAACATGAAGCAAAAAAAAAAACATGAAGCAAAAAAAAAAAACATGAAGCAAAAAAACATGAAAATAAAATAGAAAATGAAAAAAAGATGGTAAGGTGGGTTGCTATTATCATTTATCAATGGTGTTATAATTCAATTTAAATCTTTTCTCAAGTCATCGAATATGCATAATTTAGATAAAAAAAAAAAAGAAAAAAAAGATGATTTCTGTGTGGGGCATCCCAACAGTGATATATATATATATATATATTTTCATCTCCTAAATACGTTGCATTACTGAGAGAAATACAAGATATTGAAATTGCAACCCAGCGATTACTGCCTGGGGCTAAATCTTCACTTTGAATAAAATTCATAAGCCTTTCTATCCAATATTCTCATTACAAAGTTTGTTTTCAGGTTCTCTCATTTTGAAAGGAATCTTAAGCATTTTTATATTGCTCTAGTGTTTAACACATTCATTTCTTCATCCCCCCCCCCCCCCACTTTCCTCAAAAGACCTGCAAAGATACAAAAACTATTTCTTATGTATCGGCTGCAAGGAAGTATTTTTTTCCCTTGGGGCATTTTTGAAAAATCAGCACAGCAGCGATATTCCATAAGTGTAATTCCATTTGTGCTTTTATTTCTTATTTTTGGTCAATTCTTTTTTGTTTTGTTTTATGGCTTTATACTTCCCATGTTGCTTAGCTCACAGCAGGATCTCATTTTACTCTAGGCAAATACATTAGAGAATTGTCTTTTATATTTTCCAAAAGCAAGAGTTGGCATTTTATCTATTTTTATAAGAGATTAAAAAAAAATAAAAAAAATACTATATATATACATATATATATATATATATATATATATATATATATATATATATATATGTGTATGTTTTATTAAAGATATTTCAATATATATCAAACAAAAATAAAATACATAATTGATAAAATTAACATATCAATTATTCTATAATTACTAATTTTATTTTCAATCAAGTGATAAATAATAAATATTTTACAATATTTTTTTTTTGTAACAGGTTGATATTATTGGAGAAAATAAATATAGATAATTTCCATGTTTTATTGAATTATCTATAGAAAAATAATATAAATTTATAATATAAAAATAATAATATAAATAATAATATAAAAAAATAATATAAATTTATAAAAGATTCACATCAAAAAAGGAAATCTGCATTTGGCTGAAGCACACATTTAATACGTTGCATCAATAAATTTGGAACAAATCACGCAGTATTTCGGACACCCTGTGTTCATGCCGAGTTAAAATTTCTGTCACGGTCATTGCATTCACTTTCACAAAATGACAGTTGGAAAGCTATCGATGAATTTCTTTTTCTACTGACAACAAGTTAAATAGATTGGGCTTACTAGTCTAGGAGAAGGACAGCCTATGTTATAGAAATCATTGCAGCAAAACCCAAGGTGGTGAGGCTGAAATCCTATACTTCACAAGATAGTATAAGGACATCGAGTAGAAAGAAAAAATAATTTTTGTAAAGTGATAAATATTGAAAAATACAGCAACAATATGTAATAGGTAATGAAAAGTTTTACAAATTCCTCCAGCTTCAAGTTTTTGATTTCAAATAAATCTCAGAGTTCATTAGCTGATATCATATTTACATAAACATAGGTACTGCCAAAAAAAACTTGATACCTAAGGTTTAGAATGAATTTTTAAAAATGAAAATCTTTAAGGTTTTATTTTAGTTTTAATTTCAAGTTAATAGATTAAATTTAATATTTTCAATAAACAAAATACTTTATTGTATTTTAAACTAATTCAAATTGACTGAAAAGAGTTTTCATTTTGAAATCACCATGATGTAATTCTTTTTATTGAAATATCTTTCAAAAATGAAATATACTTTAACCAACTTTGAGGAAGATCAGCTGATTTATTAATCCCACTTTAAACAAATATTACTTACCTTAATTTACACAATTTATATTCAAATTATTGTCCTCATCTTTGATGTTTTTACCATAATGTTTTGGCTGTTGTATCCTCCAGCCTTCCTCAGGTGTATATCAATCTGGGTAACCTACAGTAATATAATTCCTTGTAGATTACCTAGATATACACCTGAGGAAGGCCGGAGAGAACAATGGTTGAAATGTTATGATAAAAACAACAAAGATGAAGACAATAGACTGAGTATAAATAGTGTAAATAATGATAACTCTTCATCCTAGAAATTCAGGCAAAAATAATTTGAGTTTAAAATATCACAGAAATGTATTTTTAACACAGCAGTTTAATGTTTTGACAGCTTAACTGATAAATGAAAATTCATCTACTTTTTTTTCTATAGTGGATTTATCTGTAAAATTACTTGAGGAATATAACTTGAGTGCCTTTTTTATATAATTATTGCCTATCCAGTAATCTTAATAATTTAGGAAAATATTGTCTACTAACATCATAGCCTGGCATTGACTGTGCAACTCAGAACATTTTAGTAGTAGGAGAAAAAAATCTGTTTTGCGTAAACGTGATTTGATATTTTGTGTTACATTTTAAACAACATTGCGTTTGTTTTTGTTTAAAAATTACGGGGGGAAACTATTTACATTTTTTGTTGATTAAATGAATTTAACATAAAAATAAAAATTATTTATTTTGTTTTACTGAAATTAGAAACCTAATAACTATTACGCTCTCAGTACAGAAATTTTTGAAGAATATTTAAAAATGTAGACATTTAATTTTAGAGGAAAAAGTTACATTAATGCCACACAACTTACAGACAGTTGATTTCCTGCATGAAATATTTAGCAAAAAAAAAAAAAAAAAAAAAAAAAAAAAGAGAAAAACTTTTTTTTAAAAATTTTATTTTCTGAAGTATGAAATATTAAAACTGAAAAAATAAAAAGACTTGAATAATTAAATTAACCATTGGCACTTTTTTTTTTTTTTACATATTTTGTTCTTGTTTGAACAAAAACACTTTGTTTTTAAATATTTCTTTTGTTTCAAAATTATGGGGAAAAATATTCACATTTTTTTGATGACCAAATGAACTTAATCGATGTTTATTAGTAGCAGGAGGCTTGTCACACCAGCAAATTCAAATGAACTAAAGTACTATAGCATAATATAAGCTCTCTATCAATTTTTCCTCAGGAGTGGTTGTCCAGCTGCCTGGAGAATCCTTGTCAGTCTGAACAAAGAATTGCCTCCTTTAATGTATTTTTGATATTCTACTCCAATATTCCCTAATTTCACTTTTCTTTTCAGTTTTTTCTTTTTATCACACATTTTCGATACAAGAGGACATCAAATTTCATGCCTCACATGATCAATTAACCACTCTTATTTTTATGGTGTTCAAGAGGTTTTGATTATTCATAAGGCCTGAAAATATATAACATGTTGGAGATTTATGTTGAATTTTCATCAATTTTTGTTGTGTTTCTCTAAAAATTCTGATGGCCTCAAAAGTGAAAGCTAATATTTCTTTGATATTATGCTAGAAAAATTAGTTATGAACTTATTTTGACATTTATAGACTATTATTCATATTGATTAACATTCAGAACAAATAAATTGAAAATATATATAACAATGTGAACAAAGAAATCAACAGTACCTGGTGACTGGCTAAAGTGACCATGTGTCCATGTCTACAAACATTCCATCCCCAATACATTCCTATATATATCCTACCGAGCACCCATAGCTCAGAGGTGGAATCACCGACTGACACCAATCCAGTTGGATTTTAATCCTGGGTTAAAAAGCAATTGGAGTCTAACCGTACTGATGAGCTGTAATACAGTGAAACAGATCTGTCTGCGGACGACTATTTATTATATACTTAAAACATTATTATAGTAGACAAAAAAGTCACAGGACAATTTTAGCACTGTTTCGGCATCTTTCTTTAATAAACTTTTTTCTAACCCTAACCTTACCCTTAATCACACTATTCTTAATCCTGAAGAATCGTCAAATTCCTGCTGTTGTGGATCAAAAATACTTGGATATAGTGAAAAATTAACTTTTACACCTTCTGCCATGATAATGGTTGATAGTAAAAAGCATGGTTAAAAAATCTGCAATAACAGCTTCATGCATATGAAACAAGTCACAGTTGTGGCATTCCCCCCCCACCCCCACCCCCGAGCTAAAATTGTGACTTCTTCCTGTGACTTTATTGCCGGCCACATGTACATTGCAATCCAGACATATTAGTAATGAAAATTTGGAACAATAAACATGGTGTTCTAAAAAGAAATCAATTCTTCAGAAATATTTTATAATATATATTTGCAGGTTTCATTAAAAATGACAGACAAGGTATTAACATTGAGTTTTTTTAATATAATTTTTTATGTTCTTAAGATTTTTTTCTCTTCAGAACTTAAATTATAAAAGAATTAGCACTATAGCCTGGCGTTGCTCGGGTGTAATGAAAGCTTTAAAATTAATCCATGGTCCTGGAGCTCAGACTCTTTGGACATTGGCATGAAAGACTAAAAAGCAATAGTTGTTTCCAGTTAAAGTGAAACCGTAGACTGAAAGAAAAATGAATGGGTGTAAGTCAAATTTTGATTTCCTGGTATCAATATCAAATAAGTTTTTTTCGTTGTAAACTGAATTTTGAAGGCTAAATAAGTCCTCTGAGTAAATGGTATCATGGATGAGACTAAGAACTACAATTATACCTACTTAGAGCCAAACCCGAAGCAAAAACTAAAATAAAAGGGCCGAAAAAAAAAATATAGGCATACAGGCAGATAAACAGATACACACACAAACATTTTAACTTTTATATATATTATTGATTTTCTACACTACTGTAAGAACTGTAACCTTGAAACTTCTGAATATTGTTTCTTATGTTTTTGTCTATGAGTGTATCAAATTTGATTAAAATTGGACCACTCCTTCTATAACCCGATTTTTTTGATTATTGATTTTTGATATTTATTGGGGGTACCTCAACACAAAACCTAGCTAAGAACACTCACAGCCGCTTATAGTACAACTGTGTAAATTTTAAAGAAAATCGGTTCAGCCGTTTCGGAGTCTATAGGTAACAGACACACATACACACACACACACACAGTTCCATTTATAAATAAGTTTAGACTGTCCAAAGGTATTGTACTTTCGAGCACTTTTGGCTATACTTTTAGCCATTATCAAGAACTAATTTTGTTTTACTTGTAAATAAACTTGTGTAAAGTTTATGTATATAGTGTTCATGTATATGTTAAGTTCTGAACATGGTAAGTACACTGTTACCATGTTCATAATTGATGCTATTAAGTGTAGGATTTCTCTATTTATTAGTAATACTTCCTTTATTTTAAATCTTTTTCATGTGGATGATGTTATTATGTATTTATTGTCAACAAATTTATCATGCATAGGTTTTGTGTGTCTAAATGAGATTGGATAGAACTGTTGTGGGAAAGGTGCAGTGTCAATTTTCTCATCAATTTTGTAGTGGTGTAGCCAGTGTATTTGTTTATGGATTTGGACAGTTGCAGAACAGTTCTTCAAAGGACATAAATTCATAAGCGGCACTGGTTCTCTGCAGCTGAATTATTATTATTATTGATGATGAGGTTGGCAATTTTGAGATTTTCTAATACAAATAGATAATTTAATTTTGTGTGAATTGGTCAGTGTTGCATAATATCGGATGATATTGCGAAGTGAAGATTCATCCTGTGTGTAGTTATTGTGCATTAGGTTTTGTATAATACTTTGATAATAATAATGATAATAAATATAATACTTTGTCTGTTATTTTTAATGAAACCTGTATAAAAGAGAGATTGTTGCCCAAATGCACAATATGCATGTGTGTGATTTGTGCACTCCTTTTCTCATCTAAGATTCCTTGCGAAAAATGTGAAAAAAAAAAAAAAATTAGATCTGGAGAAAATTAAAGTTAAACAAATGCCCATTTTGAAAGTTTCACAGCATGAAACAGGCTGTTAATGAATAATTTAAACATTGTATGTGTGTATACATATAAACATGATGTATATGTATTACAAAGTGAGAGACAAAGGCAGATAATTATGCCATAGTTACATGATATATATATATATATATATATATATATGTTCTGGGTATGACATAATCTGCAACAGATGGTGTGGCTCTAAATTTACTATTTGGAGTTTTGGGGAATGTAGAATTACCCCTTAAATGCCATTACTCCCACGTCCAGTCTGGCTCAAGTGGTAGTACTTGTTAGGGTAATATCTATGGGTCAAATAGTTTGTGTGTGTGACTGAGTGCATGTGTTTGTTATGTGAAAACACTGCATCCATGTGAGAGAGAGCTATGTAAATAGGTACTGTAGGTGTGGAATATTTGAATCGTGTGTGTATGTGAGTGGGGATTTTTCAAATCTTGAGCAAAGTCATCATGGGCACTCCCAAGCCACCAGCCCTAATACCTGAGAGAGTAAACTCTGATGGCAAATTCTGACATCAAAACCACTTATGGATGTTGTGTGATCCACCATGCACTACCAAATGTATTTAAAGTCCTGGGGAGATGAAAACCCTTGATAATATAACATGCAATCATTATAAACACCTAATGCATGACCCACAGTGCACCTGTATAGGCTATGTTGTTTTGATGGAGAGAGCATGCTTTGTGCTGCACAAGCAACTGACCACATTAAACAAATCTTAGTGCAGCTTGATCGGTAGCTGGATGGCTAGTAGTCCAACAGAAATGTATGCAGGACAGAAATCCCTTGTGTCAGTGTAAGACGAAGGAAACCATCCACTGCTGTCTGTCATTCATTGTTTACGATAAGAGAGTTCACTATATATATATATATACAAAGAGAGATGAAACAAACATTTTACTTAAAATTATCTGATGGCCATCAGCTGTAAAAGATTAATTTGGAAAAATGATGGAAAAATGATTTTTACCATTCAATGTTTCAGTTAGTCTATACATCATCAGCACATGACTGAATTTGGAAGTGATATTTTTCTGCCTGGGTAGAACAATTTCTATTTTTTATTATTTTTTTTTTAATTATTTCAAAGTTAAAAACATAATACATACAGATGAGTAATACAAAGGCTCACAATCTTCTGGGGCGTAATCTTTCTTAATACTAAATAAACAGAGGGTCTTAATAAAATAAAAATGTGGCTTATCACAGTCATATAATGGGTATAAAAAAATGCAGAATTAATAAACAGGATGGTCTTAAATTCAAAGATAGAAATTCCTTATATATATATTGTGTATATTTAGGCAACATTTTTTCATCGATGCATGTTTCATTAAATAAAATAGACAAGTTTTGTCTATTTATTTTATGTAAATTCTTTTCACATTCTTTGATAAGCTTAATAGCATTATCATTAAATGAAGAAAGAAAATTACAATATTGATACATCATTTTTAATAATCCAATCTGAGCTTTCAGCTTACACAAGCCATTTTAAAACTCGTGCATTTAAGACGCTGGAACCAAATGTCACATCACAGCTCATGACGTCACACAGGACCAAGCGAGAGTGAAAACAAGAAATATTAAGTATGGGAAGCACGAGTTTATTGTTGCATGGAAATCTTCCATGTAAACAAAAACAGTTTGTCATTATGGTTTGTCGGTGTTTAAATATATAATGTAATTGACACCTTTGAAAATGGCTTGTGTCGGCCGAAAGCTCAGATTGGATTATTAAAAATTATGTATCAATATTGTAATTTTCTTTCTTCATTTAACGATAATGCTATTAAGCTTAGAGAATATGAAAAATATTTACATAAAATAAATAGAAATAATAATATAGACAAGTTTTGTCTAATGTCTGGACACATAAGAAATCTCATAAACTATATTCTTTTTTACCTCCACAGATTAAACATGGTTTTGTCAAGAGAAGGAAGAAATGATTTCTTTTTCTGGGGCCTACTACAGAAGAATGTGTACTCAATGAAAACCACAGATGCAACACACTTGATTGAAAGAATAATGAGTGAATGTGCTTAAAATTGATGCCCATGTAGAGTTATTGCATCAAGTTCACGTGAATCTTGCAATACACATCAACCTTTGCACCACAAATAATGGAAATCATATTGAAGATGTTATTTGTTAATATTCCAAATCAATAAAATGTCCTTGTAAATATGAATTTTTGCCCTTGTGTTCAGATTTTAGTGACACCCTTTTAAACTTTTCTTTTTAACTTTTTTTTTTTTCTAATAGCCATGAAATAGGTAAATTGTTTCATATTTTCGGACGAGCTCATGTACGGTTCGCCTCTAAATGGAAAGTGGCTCTGACTGTCGCCAATCAGAAACATTTGCAAGGTTTCATGCCGGGCCCAAACGTTATAAATTTTTCCAGTGTCTGAAAGCGCTTATTGAGAGTGGACCAGAAACTGATCATCTCTGGTCGGGTCGGTGCAGTGAGGGGGGGTATGCTTTGAGAGACCCGAAACCCCCTAGTGATCCACGCAATGACATCACTGACGACACCCTCTAGCGCCCCCCACTACGGTGCGTATGTTTGAAATCATGATAAATAACAGTCTGTCTCAAATCTTTTCATTCGTTCATAAACATCGCTCCTTCATTTTTTTTTCTCTATCAAGTCTTTATTCTCTCAGGTTATCCCATCAATGTCACACTTCTTCAGAATTGTTGTTACACAGTCCTTATACCTCATTTTTGGTTTATGAGGTGGATGTTTTCCTCTTTAGGTATCTGGAGTGCGTTTATTTAGTTCTAATAAATCTCAATTCACTTTTCGTTTTGTTCCATTAATCTTCAAAGCTGTTAACAAATCAGTCAAAAGTAAAAGAATTACAGCTAGTCATAAACTTGAAAATAGGCCATTGTAATTTTCAATGAATAAAATCCTTTCTAGAGAAGACAATTGTTTCATTAAAATGTATAGTTCAGTGTTGCAGAATCACAAAGGGTTTTACCAAAAAAAAACAAAAAAAAAACATATCATTTGAAAAGATTTCCAACAGTGGTAACAACTAAAATGGGTAGCATATGTAAGTAGAAGGGAAAATAATGACATAATCAAGATGATGCCTTTCCATAATACCTTTAAATAAAAATGTTAGGAAGAAAGTTCCAGTGGACAAACTTTTACTAGAATGATTTTGTAAATTTCATCTGGCAGAAATGTTAATTGCTGTCAATGAATGCTGGAATTTTCCTTCTAAGGAAATGGCTAATCTTGCCGTTCTTGGTTTGGATAAAAGGTAATTTAGAAATTTCATGTATGAATCCGAAATATCTTTTGGACAAGAAATCTATTTTTGCCAAGATATTACAAAATGAACTTTGTAATATTATAATCGTTTTTTTTGTTTTTTTATTTTCTTGGGTTGTTATTAATTCTTTTTAAAATTATATACTTTAAATGAAATATAACAAAGCTAGCCATAGACATATTGCTCAAAACCAAAAAGCAATTCCAAGAACCATTATTTTTAATTTGAACACCATATGTGACTGACAAAAAGTTCTCAAGAATTTGCCAATAAGATAAAAATCAATAAATTTAATGCAGTCACAATAAGAATAAGAATAAAAATTGGTATGTTTTAAATTGTAGAATTTTTCACTCCATCAGGATTTAATTTTTGACAACATTTAAATAGGTAAGAAAAGAAAAACAAAAAAATGACATATCCATCTTTTTCATAGTTTGGTGAACACCAAAATGTTTAAGGAATATTTTAAATATATCAGAATAAATTTAATCAGACAGAAAATAAGTTTATGTTGTAATAAAAAAAAAATAAAATGATTTACATGAACTGAAATATTTAAGTGTGTAAAAATGAAAATTGAAATCATTCTTGATTGTGATTTTGCTTAATAGCAAAAAGAAAGAAATTACAACCTAATACTATTTTGTTTTATATATATATATATATACATATATACAATCTCCATGTATAGGGTTGGTATGGATGGAATAAAATTCCGATATTAAAAAAAAACAAACAAAAAAAAAACAGTATTCTTAAAGCTTTTTGTGTATGTATGTGTGTGTGTGTGTGTGTATGTATATATATATATATATATATTTTAGAAGCTAGTTCTGTTTTAAGAAAGTTTGCATGTGCATGCATTGTAGTATAATGGATATCAACTTTGAATGAAAAATTGTAAATCTGTGGTTGAATTCGTTGCATTCATTTTTGCACAAATAACTTTGGGAAAGATATGACTCCATCTCTAATCCCTTCAGCTATGAGTTGAATAGCAAGACAGATTGGGTTCTATAGCCTTGGTTGGCAACCAGTTTACCACAGAAAGAAATGGCAACTTACTGTGAGAAAATCTTCTGCCTAGTCAGTCATGGATTAAAAGAGAGACATGATCACTCAAGTATGTAGCTAGAGATGCCTTCACTTGGACATTTTGTTTTTCTCATTTGATTTGGTAATATTTTCTGTATTAAGGTATAAACAATAGATTAGGTTTATTTTTATTTATTCTTATTTGAATTTGCTTACATTCATATATACACATATCTTTACATGTACATACATTCTATATAAAATGTTTTTGTCACAGTGTAGCATTTTGGTCAGAATCATGACATGTGAGAAAATTTGGTTTGGGCTTCCTATATAAATTTTTTTTCTGTTTTCAAAGATACAATCTCCAAGAAGGTTGGCGGGTTTGTATATAACATTGGTCTTATAGAGGATGCTAGACTACCAATAAAAACTTTGGGTTTCTTTTAAAAGCAGTTCATGATACAAAACATCAATATTATCTATTTTATTATTGAAGACAATTTTTGTGTGTAAAAGAAACCTTATTCCACTGGGCTTCACAGTTAACACATTGTGTGAACATTTGGAGTATTAGCTTAAAAAAGGTGTGGTCTTTTACAAAATAATAGGTTTCTTTTTAGTAATTATTAGTTAATAAGTAAAATATTTTCCAACATGAAAATGAATGAAAAGCACTAAAATACATCCTGATTTCAAGTCTGAAAATAAATTATTTATTGATATCAATAGACATGTTTTACTTCTTTAAATTCAGAGAAATTTCTTCCATAAAATGTACTTTGAATACAAAATTAATAATGAATAAAGATGGCAAAAGAGGGTTTATTGTTCTACTGGGCTCCATAGTTAACACATTGCATGAAAATTTGGAGTAATAGCTTAAAACAGGAGAATTCTTTTTCAAAATAAGTATGTTTCCTATATATACTTGATTCTTCATGATATTTATTTAAAAACACATAATGACAGCCAATTAGACTGCATCTATTTATCACCATGTCACATATAACCGCTAGACCTTTCATAGTTTTTTTTTTGTTTTTAATCATTTCACCCCAAGCAAGGCATTTCACTGACACTGTTGAGCAGGGGGTTACATATGGGAAAGTGATGAGAAAGAGTGGCTAGGGGGTTACACAGGGGAAAGTAATGAGAAAGAGTGGTTAGACATAGGAAATGTCAGAAGGAGGGTGATAGACGGGTAAGGATACAGGGGATGAGGGTTGCGTAGATGGGAAGAGTGTTTGAGAGAATGGGTGTGAGTTAGTGTGTTAGGAGGTGTCTATTGACCTTACATTTAAACTCCTGGAGATTGTAGCTGTTGGGGAAGGGAATTCCACAGGCGAGAAGTGCGAGAAAAGTAGCTGTTGGAGTAGAAATTGCAGTTACATCTTATCTGTTTCACTGTAAAAGGGTGGGACCTAGTTGCTAATATATTTTCTTGTGCAAATTCATACCTGGGGGCACCAGTGATCTAAGTTCATTGGAGCAGAAGCTGTGAAAGTATTTATAGTAGAGGCACAGGGAAGCTATGTCACGCCTGTGAGAGAATGACCGCAGCCAGTCTGCCAAGTCGGTATCAATCACATTACAGATTCTCCGTTGTATTTTGTCAAGAACCCCGAGGAGAATAGCAGGAGCACCTGATCAGATGTGGCAGCAGTATTCAATACATGGGCGGATGGTAGATTTATAAATGTGCAGGATAGATAATGACAAATTATTGTAGTTTAGTAAATTGTATAAATATGTTATTATGCATATTTAAATTTATCTAATAATATTGCTATAATTTTTGATGAATGTTTATTATTTTTCACACACATAATAGTTGAAATATAATATGCAAGTGTTTGCTTATATATACCGATTGATATAAGAACCTATCAAAAACAAATACTGAATTTGCTATTAAAAATTATGTAAAAACAAACAAAAATAGCACTAATTTTAATGAAAATTGACATTGTACTGAACAGAGAGTTCAAGTTACAATATACTACTAAATTGGTTGGAGTGTGCATTGCATTGTGGGGCAGTGGATATCAGCTTGGAACGAGAAATCAGGGAGCCGAGTTCAAATTCCAGTTGAATTCCTGATATTCACTTATGCACAAATACCCTTGAGAAAGGTATTAATCCATCTCTTCTCTCCAGTTAGGGTTAAATAACAGGACAGATTGGGTTCTATAGCCTTGGTCGGCAACCAGTCTATCACAGAAAGTAATGGCAACCTACTGTGGGATAATCTTCTGCCCAGTCAGTCATGTCTCTTTCGAGATATGATCGCCTAAACATGTATCACGTATGGCACTTAACTGACTGATTATGTATCTCAGAATCACACAAATACATACAAGATTAATCTTGTTTATTTAGTATTATACACATCATTTTTTTTTAAATGACTTAAGAGATGGACTAGAATGACTGTGGTTGAGGCTGAAAGAGATAGGGGAGAGTGGTGACCACAATGGCACAAAATGCACTAACTGAATAAATAAGGATGATTAAGAGGAGTTATATTTATTTTTATAACATATAATAAACCCTGGATGTTTATTACTATCCTTCATCTATGCATCTATAGATTATAATTTTATTTTGTTTGTAGTTTGAGTGTGTCTGATTATGATAGAAACATGATGGCAAGAAAATAATTATACACAGAAAATGTACATATTGGCAACAGTCCTTCATTAATATATGTTTCACAAAAAACTAATAATATAGAATTTAATTGATTTTTGTTATTGCAAGATGAGAAAGCATGTCTGGATTAAATATATTTAAAGGAGTGTGGACATGTACTATTAAAATACTGAGCACACTTCCTCCATGAATATATATATATGTATATATATTATATACACACACTGTAGATACAGGAATCGAAACTGAATGGTGACTGTCAATTTCAAGCCTAAAGTGATTTTCAGATCATCACTATTTTACACCAAGCATGGAGAGACTGCCACTAGTGCTTAGAACGTTACAGTTATAGAAAAAACTGGACTCATATAGAATTGAAGAAAGGATAAAAGATTAATGGGTTCCAAAAAGACAGAAGATGGTAATAGATTGTAGCTATCATGAAAGCAAGTAAACAAAAGGGAGTTCCACAGGCAGGAAGTGTGAGAAAAGAAACTGATGGAGTAGAAGTGGTGGTTTTATACATGAATGATTGATGAATAAGATTCATATGATACCTTTGTTTAGTTTTCTTGCATGTGTACAAATGTTTTTTTTTTAACTTAATGAATGTTGGTTGGTTGGTTGTTTTGTTTTTATGGCAAATCAACCTTGGCGGGTCATTTATTGCCAACTAAATTTTATTTATTTATTTATTGCTGGTAATACATTTTTCTTTTAACAATTTATTGTTTTTTATATAAGTTTTGTGTCTAGTAATACTTTTTTATTTTCGAGTATCAAGATTCATTGGGATTTGTTTTTAAAAGGCAGGGTCTCCAAGTCCTACCCTCGTTATTTAACCCATAACTGGAAGGAAGGGACGGATTAATACCTTTCCCAAGGGTAGCAGTGCTTAAGTGAATGTAGGATATTCAACTGGAATTCAAACTTGGCTCACCAATTTCTCTTTCCAAGCAAATATCCACTGCACCACAACGCACATCCATCACTATACGCTTACAGCACCTGATATTCCCAAGCGGTCACCCATCTAAGTACTGACCCTTAATGAATGTAAAAATTTTCCAAAAGTTTGTCGATTTGGACTGGAGCACTTTTAGATAAGCTAATAGCCATTTACAAGCCTTTCCCAGGATATTAAGAATATATGTTTACTTTCAACAACTTTAATATTACAGTAGCATTTATACCATTATATTAAGGAGTGTGTCATAAAATCATTGAAAGTGACTACGAGGTGAACTGAAAATATCTTGTAATCATAGTTTTCAACAATTTCTATACTGAGTCCAGATAAGAAAACATTTATTCAAATACAAGAACAGTATAATAGAAGACTTAACAAAAGTACCTTGTCGGGTTTGTTTAATAGAGCATGTATTAAAAAGGGACTGCTGCCTAAATACACAAATATATATCATACACATCACTGAGGAAGTAAATGATATCAGAGTAGCAGGAAGCCCATACCTTCATACTTCTTTGGAGGTCTAATGTTTAAGATCATTTGTTTTATATATATTAAAAACAGAAATAGGGTTGTTCCGAGTGAAATTGATATAGAATAAAAAGTGTGAGAGGTTGTGAACATTTTGTTTAAAGTGTATATTTATTGTTGTTGTTTTTATACATGTTATGATACATTAAGTGTCCACAAATACCATGATGGACACTTAATGTATCATAACATGTACAATAACAACAATAAATATACACTTTAAACAAAATGTTCACGAACCTTTCACACTTTTTATTCTTTTTTTTTTTTTTTTTTTAAATAATTCATAACATCTATCGTTTTTTTGTTGTCTCCCAAATATATTAATTTGAATTTCTTTTATATTTCTGCTTATTTGTAGATTACCAGAGGCACAAAAGATTAAAATGTTAACAGTCAGCAAACAAAGCTGAATTATCATAAACTCGGGTTTTAGATTTTCTTCATCACTGCAGAGAAAATTTGGAATGTTTCCCAAATTTGCTGATGTATTGGAAGTAGGGTCAGTCAAGAAAATAATTCCTCTTTATTCATCAGTTGTATTAATAACATTTTCAGTTCAATGATTAAATCAGAGTAAAATTAATCACCATGTAATGTCTCAGTGTAAATATAATAACAAACTACATACTTCAGAGAAAACTATGTGTTAGGATATGATCTTCCTAATCATTTATTTTTCACCATGCCACATTTTAAAACTACACTTGCACCAATCAATCAATTTGTAACTGTTATATTAGTCACTCTCATTAATGATTGACAAAACAAAAAAAAGCATTAATAAAAAAAACTTTTGCTTACATTTTGCATTTTATAGAGAACAGAAAGTTTGAAACAGCATATGGTGTGATCGTTGAAAAAAGTGAACTATGACAGTGACCACACATGGTTCTTGACAATGACTGAGACAGTTGAAAGTACTTGAACAAAAACATGAATTTCAGACAGTTTATCCATAATTTTAATCTTAATATACATATTATTTAAACATTGGAGAAAAATATTAAGCAGACTTTGTTGCCTGAATTTAATAAAACTTGTGTGTGTGATATATATCTATATATTTAGCAGCTACAAAATTGGTTCTAATTTGTGACCATTCTACAAGGACCAAAGATTCCTACAACAGTTTTGATGTCCCTATGGGGGTATATGATTCAGCCCATATTGCTGATCTATTAGGTATTTATACACTAAATACCTTAAGTAAAATTGTAGACCCTAAATGAATTGGATTATACTGTGATGACAGCTTTATGTCCATCCATAATAGCAATAGGCTTTTAACTAAAAGAATCCATAAGAAAATTATTTGGGCCATAAATTTGTAGGCTTTAACACTAAAATTTCCTCCATTTTAAAAATAGTTAATTATTTAGACATCACCCTTAATCTTAATGATGGTTCCTACCAAACTTGTCTCTAAGAAAATGACACCTCTAGTTATAGTAATGTCAATTTCAACCATGCTTACACTATCATAAAGTAAATACCCAACATTTTTAACACTAGAATTAACTATTTATCTTCCAGCCTCAAAATTTTCAATTTGAATAAAAAAATTATATGATAAAGTCCTCCAGGAAAATGGCTTCAAGAATAGATTAGTATATCAAAAACCAGTTGTTAATTCTGAGCTATCTAGCACAAGAAATAAACATAGAAAAAGGAAAATAATATGGTCTAACACCCCTTTCTGTAGACTTATCTAAAATCAATATAGGGAAATATTTTCTAAAATTACTAAGTAAGCTTTTCTATAGCAAAAATCTACTACACAAAATTTTTAATAGAAATGCTCTTAAAATTTGTTTTTCATGCACACACAATATGGACAATATTATAAATTCCCACAACAGACAAATTTTAAAGAATTTAGATATGGCTGATACTACAGTTGCTATTTTATCATCTTGCAATTGCAGGTCCATCAACAACTGCCCAGTGGAAGGCAAATATATGTCGACCCAAGTAATTTACCAAGCTCATATCTCCTTTATGAATAACAGAAAGAATTATTAAGTTTACATTGGTATTTCAGCAGAAGAATGTAAACAATGTTATTACTCTCATAAGCACTCTTTTTCCAACCTTAATCTAAAATTCTAGATGTCCCTTTCCCAAAAATTTTAGGAAATGAAAGAAGAGGGACTCAACGTCATAGCGAGTTGGAGACTTATAGGCTTGTCCCCGCACCCCTAATAACCTTTACAACAGATGCAATCTATGTTTAGTTGAAAAATTAAAATAATAAAATATCCTAAGAAAAATCTGCTTTTAAACTTACAAAAGGAATACTAAGCAACTGTCATCATAAATCCAAATTTTTAAATTTAGGTATTAGCCCAACAAAATATAATCCAAATTCAAATTTTCTGTTTCAACAGTTGTTTTTTTCCTCCACCTTTCTTATTTATAGTAGAATTTATTACAACAATCATATTTGTTTTCTTATTTATAGAATTTATTACAACAATCATATTTGTTTTCTTATTTATAGTAGAATTTATTACAACAATCATATATAATTTTCTTATTTATAGTAGAATTTATTACAACAATCATATATGTTTTATTTATTTATTACAACAATCATATATGTTTTCTTATTTATAGTAGAATTTATTACAACAACTTATGTTTTTCTTATTTATAGTAGAATTTATTATTTACAACAATCATGTTTTCTTATTTATAGAATTTACAACAATCATATATGTTTTTCATTATAGTAGAATTTATTACAACAATCATGTTTTTCTATTTATAGTAGAATTTATTACAACAATCATATATGTTTTCTTATTTATAGTAGAATTTATTACAACAATCATGTTTTCTTATTTATAGTAGAATTTATTACAACAATCATATATGTTTTCTTATTTATAGTAGAATTTATTACAACAACTTATGTTTTCTTATTTATAGTAGAATTTATTACAACAATCATATATGTTTTCTTATTTATAGTAGAATTTATTACAACAATCATAGTTTTCTTATTTATAGTAGAATTTATTACAACAATCATATGTTTTCTTATTTATAGTAGAATTTATTACAACAATCATGTTTTTATTTATAGTAGAATTTATTACAACAGTAATCATATATGTTTTCTTATTTATAGTAGAATTTATTACAACAATCATGTTTTCTTATTTATAGTAGAATTTATTACAACAATCATATATATGTTTATTTATAGAATTTATTACAACAATCATATATGTTTTCTTATTTATAGTAGAATTTATTGCAACAATCATATGTTTTCTTATTTATAGAATTTATTACAACAATCATATTTGTTTTCTTATTTATAGTAGAATTTATTACAACAATCATATATGTTTTCTTATTTATAGTAGAATTTATTACAACAATCATATATGTTTGCTTCTTTTGACCCTTACATTTTCCAGTCTTATCGTTTGACATTAGTTGGTGCCTTTATTTCCCTTCAATTTTATTAATCTATTATTCACTTCCCCTAACATAATTGATTTCTCTTTTAGTCATTTAATAATGAATAATTAAAATAATAATTCTACATTATTATAGCCCCCCCACTTTTTTTAATCATTTCACCCCAAGCAAGGTGGAAATGCCACTGATGTGCAGGGGGGTTACATAAATGTAAAAAGATTTTAGAAAAGAGTGAGGAGTACAAACTAGTTAGAAAGGAACAATAGAAAGCAGGTGCGATGACAGATACATAGGTGGAGAGAAAGGGAAGGTTATACAGGGGTGGGGAGAGAGCTAGAGTCCAGTGGTTAGTAGATGAGTATTGACTTTGCATTTAAATTTCTGGAGGTTGTAGCCATCAGGAAAGCAAGAATACGGGAGCGAGTTCCACAGGTGGGAAGTGCGAGAGAAGAAGCTGCAGGAGTAGAATTGTTGTCTGCATTTGGCTAACCTGACTGTGAATGGGTGGGACCCAGTTGCCAGTCTGGTTGCACGAGTGAACACCTGTTGAGGAGGCATCAGTGAATTAAGCTCGTCTGAGCAGAAGCCATGAAAGTATTTATAGAACAGACAAAGGGAGGCCATATTTCGACAATGGGGAAGTGGCTGCAGTCGAGTCGCCAGATCAGTACCTATCGCATTACAGACTCTCCTTTGGCGCTTACAATCTAGTTTCACATTTTTTCATTCCAGTTATATATATATATATATATATATATATATATATATATATATATAAAAACACTTAGTTATCCAATTAGATTTTATTTATATCAGAAGTAATACGTAAGTGTTGATGTCTGCTGGAATTTATTTCTAATTTATTTTACTTTATCTAAATTTTATTTTCCCTAATTAGTTATTTTTCTTTTCTTTTGGTATATTATTTTCTTATATTAATAATTCATTTTGTGTCTTCTTTTTATTCCTGAAATAAATTTTAGAGTAAATTATTTTTATCTCAACAGTAGTTAGGCCCTGTTTGAGTTCAAAACAGGTTAAAAAAATCTGAAATAATTTGACAAAGCCTAGCAGAGCACTTTTTTATTTCATTTTTATCTTTTTTAATGTATCTATTTCTCCTCCCCCACCTGGTCTGTGTATTCTTCTGTCTGTAAATCTAACTTACCTTTTCCCTTTCTTTCTCCCTCTCTTCCTTCCCTTTCTGCACACTTGCTTTCTAATTTCTTCACCAATGCACAAATTTTTGTATGTTCCACAATATTTAAAAAAAAAAAAAAAAAAAAAAAAAAAAAAAAAAAAAAAAAAAAATCGCCAACAGTAGTGAAATCTTCCCATCTTCTTGACCTATGTTTTCTCCTGTCTGCAAATTTAACATACTTTTTTTCCCCCTCCTCTTTCTTCCTTTTGGAATCTCCTGCAACTCTTCTGGACAGTCTCCTTGTTGATAAATGATGCCACAATCCTTACCTTAAAAATCTTTGTTGTTAGGAGTTCGTCTCTTGCTCAACTGTGGCCCACACATAATAAAGTGTAACCCACTTTATTATTATAGGTTGCCAGATCTAAGGTTTGATGTAGTTGCAGGAATTTTTAATAGCCATGACTGGGTTCTGCTGCTTATGTGGCATGGTGCAGCCACCCTCTTGTCCTAGGGCAGCATTGTCTCCTCAAGGCACTTGATGTAGACCTCAGAGTTGAGTCTGAGGTCCTCACTTACAGATTCGGGAGTTCTTTTGTCATCAGAACCATCACAGTGAGTTTTCCGAGCTGCTTTGCCTTCAAAATTATCATTAGATTTATGAATCTCTTTCTTAGTCCTTATTTGGAAAGGACATGCTGTACTGCTTGGCGTTTGCACCAGAAACTCCAGTGCAAACATTTCAGAGTGTTTGGGTGTTAACGTGAGGACAGTGCAGAGGATTTGGAAAGAGGTGAATTAATTTAATAGTCATTGGAAAACTTACTCTGATTAGAGAAGAACTTCCAAATTTGTTGGTGGGGGCCTCAGACTCAAAATGGAGGCTTACATAAAGTGCCTTGAGGAGTGAGAGCTGCCTGAAGGATATAATGTTACTAAAAGATTACAAAAAGATAGGAAGATGTGGAGAACCATATCACCCTTGGTCTGAAGAAGCATTGTTCAGAAATGTTAATTTGCAAAGAACAGAATCCAATAATGACTAAAGTTTAACAAAATTTCTTGATTTTTTATTTTACCTCTGCTGAACCTTTGTTAAGACGTATCGCAGGTTCTTGGACTTAACTTAAATCTCCTGGCTTCAAAAACAGATCAACAGTTTGCAAATAACAAGATTAAATCCAAAACAGGCAAATGTAGGATAAAGGAAAAAAAAAGAATGATGTGTTGTAAAAATGAATGTTCTCATTGTGAGCAGGGTGATAGGGGATACAATTCGACGGCTACTTAAGAAAACTGATAAAGTTGTGTTGTAAGCAACAGCAATTATCAATGGTGTATTGACATGATTGCTGCATAAAGAGGTGTTCAGCTTTGGCAACAAGAGCATTTCTTATGTGAGATCTCTCCACTCAGTATTTGGTGCTTATCTCATAATACTTCGAGCTGTGTGTATAATAAAAAAGATTTTCTCAGTCACTTGTCAGCTCTTCATATGTCAAACAAAACAATCAACAACATGATACAAATTCAGAAAAATGCTCGTAGTTTCTTGAATGTAGAATGTGAGCAGATATAAAGCAGTTTATACTTAGGTATTAAATTTCATTTAATGCCTCTTCTGGCTTTTTGCTTTCCTGTCAACTAGGATATTTGAAAATTTAAAAGCAACATCAATCGTCATCTTCTATCTCCTCGAATCTGGTTTTTATTTTATTCTCTCTCTATTAACATTTCCTGTTTTTCAATAACTCAGCATTTTAGTGGCTTTATTGTCTTGCTAGGAGTGAAAAATTGATAGAAAAATATCTAAACTCATAATTTGAATACACTCATATTTAGGGAAAGTACTAAAAAAAAACAAAAAACAAGAGACCAATAAATTGATGAGACCCTAGAATATGTTATAGTGATGCCAATCTGTGGGTATATGGCTAAGTGGTTAGAACAAGTGTTCTTATAATGTGACTTAGGTTTAAAACTTGCCATGGCCTGAACATAGAATATTTGGTGAATATGACAAGCGTAAGTTTTTGCCTGATTATCAATGAAATATAGAGGTGCATTATCCTCATAAAATATTATTATTGCCATCATAGGTTACTATTATAAAATATTATTATAAAATTATTACCGTTACAGAATACTGTAACAAAATTATTATTAGCATTATAGAATACTGCTATAAAATGTTATTCTAACTAGTGCTATTATGCAATACTGTTATAAAATATTATAAAATTATTATTAGCATTATAGAATACTGCTATAAAATGTTGTTCTAACTACTGCTATTATGCAATACTGTTATGAAATATTATAAAATTATTATTAGCATTATAGAATACTGCTATAAAATGTTATTCTAACTACTGCTATTATGCAATACTGTTATAAAATATTATAAAATTATTATTAGCATTATAGAATACTGCTATAAAATGTTGTTCTAATTACTGCTATTATGCAATACTGTTATGAAATATTATAAAATTATTATTAGCATTATAGAATACTGCTATAAAATGTTATTCTAACTACTGCTATTATGCAATACTGTTATGAAATATTATAAAATTATTATTAGCATTATAGAATACTGCTATAAAATGTTATTCTAACTACTGCTATTATGCAATACTGTTATGAAATATTATAAAATTATTATTAGCATTATAGAATACTGCTATAAAATGTTATTCTAACTACTGCTATTATGCAATACTGTTATAAAATATTATAGAATTATTATTCTTATAGAATATTATGCTCTTTCATTGAACTGATCGAAGTGGTAAGAGTATTTGTTCAAATCACCCATTTTTTCTCCAGAAAGACGTCAAAATAGAAGATTCCCTTACTATAGACACAGTGTCACTTTCTTGGGCTGAAGATTTCTTACTTTTCATGAACAAAGTTTCAAGTTTTCATTACACATTGCATTTTGTAGTGAAAACTGAACATTTAAATATGAAAATACTGCAGATAGAGAAGCAGCAGCAGAAGAGAGTGAGGGAGAGGAGTCAAGCATCACAGCAAGGTGGCAGCAGTAGGCAAGCAATTAGAACATTAGACTTAAATTGCAATTACTTGATAAGTGTTCTAACAGAGGATGGTAAGCGTGACACTGAGATCTGAAGAGTATTGGCATGGCTAGGGATGCATTCCAAAAGTTGAGTAGAGTATTGACAGGAAAATTTTGTTGAAAACAAAATAAAAGAGTACTAGACTGTTATGTCATATTTGTCCTCTTCTATAGCAGTAAATGTTGGACAATTTCATTAAAGATTAAGTAAAGACTTAAAACAACAGATATGTGTTTCTACAGAAGGATGCTAAGGATATCAAGGACTGAACATGAGCAACAAGGTTTTTGGAGAGAATGGAAACAAAAAGGAAAATTATACTTAATGTCAGGAAGAGACAGCTGGGGCTTGGAGAATTTGATACTCACAAGATGTATGGTGGAGAAAGGGATGGGGAAAATAACATGGCCTAAGCAGATGGATGGCAGAGTGGAGTTTGGGAGAAATAGAAAGAAAAAAGGTATTAAGAGCTACAAGAGATAGAAAGAAGTGGAGGGCTGTGATCACCTACATCGTGAAGGGACACGGCACATAAAAGAAGAAAGAAGTCTAACTTCAGAAGGATTCAAGTGTCAGTTCATAGATTTACTGGCATAGTAATTGTCAGTTAAATTATTAAACCAGGTACAAGAAACAGGGCTTGGCATTAACAAAATTAGACCGAAAAAAGAAAAGAGATACCCCCTACACATGGACAGGGGATGAGAACATTCTACCCCTGTAGATGAAGTAAAAGTCATAGTTTGAAGTTCCTTAAATCAAGATTGACAGACAACAAAAAAAAGGTAGGGTTGAGGGAGATGGAGGACACAATGGCTGAAACATTGTGATAACTACAACAGAGATGAGGATATTAGTTCAAATGTAAATAATAACTCATTCCAGAAATTCAAGCATAAATGTGTCAGTTTTGTTTACATATATCAGCAATGTGTATGCGTGTTGTGGTGAAGTGAATGTAGGCTCTGAAGAAGCAATTAGAGAGCTGAGTTCAAATTCCGCTTGAATTTCCTGCATTCACTTACGCACAGATACCGTTGAGAAAGGTATTAATTCATCTGTTCTCCCTCCAGCTATGGGCTAAATAGGACAGATTGGATTCTATAGCCTTGGTTGGTAACCAATCTACTGCAGGAAGTAATAGTAACCTACAATGGGAAATCTTCTGTCCAGTCAGTCATGTCTTTTTTGAGACATGATTGCCCAAGTGTTTATCGTGTATGGCACTTAGATGATTGATATCAACAAAATAATTACTCAACCTTTGGCCCCAGTCTTTGAAGATTGAAAGGAGCCACACAGAGATGCCAATGCCATTCTGAAGTATTGAGATACCTCACCTGAAAATAATCTAGAAATTTTAGCATCCAATCAGAAAGTTGTAGACATGGCAATGCAACCTTCATCTGTAGCCATGAAGAGTACCACTGCAAAAGACATGAGCACATTGTGCATGACACTTTGCATCCCGTTAATGAAATTCTGTATTTCATGTGTAAAAGATATTGCCCTTCATAATTGTTATGGGACCTACCCTTTTTGGACTATAATGAACTCTTCCTATTATTATGAATACTGGGAGAATATGCCTCTCGGGGTGGAGCTGAGTTAGGTGGGGTAACCCTGGTCTAATACTTGGCAGTCAGACTGATGTTTAACTCTCTTGTATTTGTTTTCCATTTAATATATATCTAATCTAAATTTAAACTTATTTATAAATGGAACTTTGTCTGTGTGTGTGTATGTCCGTTACATATAGACTCCAAAACGGCTGAACTGATTTTCTTGAAAATTTACACAGATGTACTATAAGCATCTGCAAGT
Source organism: Ascarosepion bandense (assembly GCA_037127315.1). Taxonomy (NCBI): domain Eukaryota; kingdom Metazoa; phylum Mollusca; class Cephalopoda; order Sepiida; family Sepiidae; genus Ascarosepion; species Ascarosepion bandense. The sequence goes on from JBBBDQ010000632.1 coordinate 3,014,682, forward strand.
GTTCTTAGCTAGGTTTTGTGTCGAGGTACACCTGATAAATATCGAAAAAAAATCGGGTTATAGAAGGAGTGGTCTGATTTTAATCAAATTTGATACACTCATAGACAAAGACATAAGAAATGATATTCAGAAGTTTCAAGGTTGCAGTTCTTACAATAGTGCAGAAAATTTGATATTGATACCAGGAAATCAAAATTTAACTTACATCTATTCATTTTTCTTTCAGTCTACAGTTTCACTTTAACTGGAAACAACTATTGCTTTTTTGTCTTTCGTGCCAATGTCTAAAGAGTCTGAGCTCCAGGACCATGGTTTAGTTTTAAAGCTTTCATTACACCCAAGCAATGCTGGGCTATACTGCTAGTGTTCACTAATTCCTGCGTTTGAGTTTTCTTTCAGACATATTCTGGGTCCACAACAATAATTTAGTTGCTGAAGTCAAAGAAGCCATGTTGAATATATTAGAATAATCGAAGGTCACTGTTATCTTAAAGAGCAATAGCTGGTTAGATGAACAAATGGAAGTAAATTTTTCATGGCCAATACATCTCTACCCTATTGATCAGTGAAATAAAATCCCTGTCTCTGGGTTACACAGTTGTCTTAAGATGGTATATTAGGCAAACCATAAAGTCATTGGGTCTCATTCGTCAGGTACAGTAAAAGCACTAAAAAATTGGACAGTACTTGCATGGCTATATTTCTGATAAACACATCATAAAAAAGGAGGAGAAAAACAAATAAAAATTTATATAGAGACTTTCATTGAGAGAAAGAGAAAAAAAAATCATTTCTGGTCCACCCTGCATATTAAGAGATACACTTTCATTTCCGGCCCACCCTGCAGAAAGATACACATTCATTTTTGGCACATCATGAAAAGAGGCTTTCATTTTATTGTAAACAGTGTATAATCAAGTGTTAAGCCAGTTTAAGTCATTGTATTGAAATCTGAGTTTCTGTTAATATTACAGGTTAGTAATACACAGAAATTAAGTAAGAAAAGCCAGTATTTTTCTGCATATATTTATCTACACCCCAACTCACACAGATCATCTAAAATAAACACTGCTCTCCAGGATTTCATAAATCAAAAATAAGATTTAATATTTAAAAAAAGAAAAGATACAAGTAATAATATTTTTTTTTAATTTCTTTTATATTTTGCATATTGCCAAGACACACAAGAAACATGAAAAGTCTAATTATGATTCATCTTTCTTTTCAGATTGGTAAAGGGAGAGATGTTTCGTTAATACACCTAATTCTGCCCCTCAGTTGTAGAAAGCACCAATACAGGAAAATAATACACTTTTTGAAAGCCACTGAAAGCGTCTACTGTATGCTTGCTTAGTCATTAATACAACTACAATGAAAACAAAAACAAAGACAAGCACTAAATATACCAGATAATTTTTCTTTACTCATGATTAAAAGAAAAGAAAAAAAAAAACAAACAAACAATCAGTTCTGATTTAGAACATTCAGTTTAAATTGGACATATCCTGGGGAACATTTGTCTTTTGAAATTATACTGTTTGTTGATTATTCCTATTTTGAATGCTTCATTTTAATTTCTTAGTCTTTTCTGTGACTTTAGTTTTAAAAAAATAATTAGGAGAATTAAATTTCTTTTTTCTATCTTTAAGATTGCTTAGGGGAGAATACATACATACATACATACATACATACATATATATATATATATATATATATATATATATTAGACATAACTAAACAGACTTTTGAAGTAGATGAATAATTGTGGTACAAAGAAAGGAGACGGATAATGTTAGTGATAGAGATAAAAGTGTGGGGATTTTCCTTATGTCAATAAATGGAACAAAAGATGGTCATTAGCAGATTTTCTTTTTTACAATTAGATTAAAAGACATTTTATTTTACATATGACTTTGACAATGAAAATTTAATCTATAACATTAAATAATTTGCAATATTTATTATTCAAAGTTTTTTTTTTAACTCTTAGTACTCATTTATTTGGAGATGTGCATTGTGGTGCAGTGGATATCGACTCAAATTGACAAATCAGGGAGCCGAGTTCAAATTTCAGTTGAATTCATGGCATTCACTTACGCATAAATATCATTGGGAAAGGTATTAATCTATTTCTTCCCTCCAGTTATGAGTTAAATAATAGGACAGATTGGGTTCTATAGTCTTGGCTGGCAACCAGTCTACTGCAGAAAACAATGGCAACCTTCTGTGGGATAATCTTCTGCCCAGTCAGTCATGTCTCTTTTGAGACATTTAAAATAGCAGGGGAATGTTGGCATTTTTGTTTTACTATTGTTCACGCAATATAAGGCCCAAGAATCATCCTAGGTATAGGGTTACTAAATAATGTTTTATGGATGTAAGTATTGTAGATTATATGTATATGTAGAATACATAATGGTTGATCCTAGTCTTGAAAAGGTTAAGATTGTAGTAATTAGAGAAGCATCCTCTCAGGAGTCTGTTCCACAAAGCAGTTCCTCTTGGGAAAAAGCTGTCTGAATGAGACTTTCTTCTCATCAATGAAAATGAAATAAATGAGGATGATTTGACTGTGTACGTGGCACAGTAAATAGTAGGAATTGTATCTGGAGAAATTATTGTTATTTGCAAAAAATTGTTATTACCTGTCTTCCACAAGTGTTTCACTCAAAAGTTGCATTCAAGAATTGTTGCTTGTAGAAAGCTGAATATTATGAATCTGCCAATGTGTTTAAAATACAGAGTCCACTCCTGAAACCCTAAAATTTCCCCAGGTAGTAAAATTCCGTACTGGTAATTATTATTCAAGTTGTAAGAGACTCCTTGATTTGAAAATCTTCAAAAGTTTCACTTTTACCTGGACTTCTTGCTCCCAAACTAGAGTGCCATTTGAAAACACCAAATTTATTAACCAAATTGGCCACTATTCTTTAATTAATATATTCTTCTACACTTTCTAATAACCAGATGGCACAATATTTTTATAGATAAATGAAAAGGCACACCTTTAGTTAAAAAGCACCCATTTTTTATGACCTCCATCCATTTTCAGTCACACAAAATACGACAGTCAACTAAGAGGAAACTGAGAGGTTTAGGCTTATTTTAAGATTAAATCCATTATCTAGGGATCAAGCAAGGTATTGAATTGGATTAAGAAAAGGTTTCACAAAGTCTCTCTTACACAACAATATGCATATTATGCTAATGGAAGCTTGGCCTCATTTTGATGAGGTTTTGTCAAAGGAATTATCTCAGAGATGTTAAGGAGGAGAGAGAATATGCAGTTTTAAGTAAAAATGTTCATTTATTAGAAATTCAAATCCATCCTGAAAAAAAAAAAAAAAAAGCATGCATTTTCCACATGGTTCAACTATAGAAGAACTTCATTTTTTTTTTTGCTTTAAAATCTTATTTTATTGCAAACTATTTTGACTCCACAAAAACAAGGTGAAAGGCAACACCATTCTTAAATTCCTTTCATACATAAAAAAAAAAATTAGAATTAGCTAATTTTCTTTATTTTTTTTATTATTTTCTTTTTACACAGATTCATCCTTACAAGTTTATATATATATATATATATATATATATATTTTTTTTTTTTTTTTTTTTTTTTTTTAATCATTTCACCCCGAGCAAGGCAGAAACGCCACTGATGTGCAGGGGGTTACATAAATGTAGAAAGATTAATTAGAAAAGAGTGAGGAGTACAAGCTAGTTAGAAAGGAACAATAGAAAACTGAGAAAGCAGGTGCAATGACAGGTACATGGGCGGAGAGAAAGGGAAGGTTATACAGGGGAGGGGAGAGAGCTAGAGGCCAGTGGTTAGTAGGTGAGTATTAACTTTGCTTTTAAATTTCTGGAGGTCGTAGCCGTCAGGAAAGCAAGAATACGGGAGTGAGTTCCACAGGCGGGAAGTGCGAGAGAGGAAGCTGCTGGAGTAGAATTGTCGTCTGCGTTTGGCTAACCTGACTGTGAATGGGTGGGACCCAGTTGCCAGTCTGGTTGAACGGGTAAACACCTGTTGAGGAGGCATCAGTGACTTAAGCTCATCCGAGCAGAAGCCATGAAAGTATTTATAGAAGAGACAGAGGGAGGCCACATTTCGACGATGGGAAAGTGGCTGCAGACGAGTCGCCAGATCAGAACCTATCACATTACAGACTCTCCTTTGGAGCTTGTCAAGAACACTGAGGAGAACGGCAGGGGCACCTGACCATAAATGGCAGCAGTACTCCATGCACGGACGGATGGTTGACTTGTATATATGCAGGATGGATTCAGGTGGAAAAAACATCCTGGATCGACATAGTGACCCAATCTTCTTAGCAGTAGATTTTGCTATGGATTCAATATAGTGCTTCCATTTGAGGTCTGAGGACAGGGTAAGTCCGAGGAGGCGTAGTGTATTACTCTCCGGGAGAATCATCTGGTCCATGCTTATGGGAGGCAGAAGAGGTTGCCTGTAATGGTTGACAGACAACAGCTTGGTCTTCGAGGAATTGAAGTTGACAAGCCACTTCTTGCCCCAGTTCACCACAGAGTGTAGATCCCGCTCAAGGTCAGCAGCGAGATTATGTCTGTCCGCCACGACAGGTTTCTTACTGGAGCGGGAGTATATTGTAGTGTCATCTGCGTAGATGCCTACTTGGGACCTGATCTCATCTGGGAGGTCGTTGATGAAAATAAGGAAGAGCGTTGGGCCCAGGATAGAGCCTTGTGGGACACCAGCATTCGTGCTGTAGGACGAAGAGGCACGCCCATTCAGAACGACCTTCATTTTGCGGTTATTTAAGAAAGATTGGATTAAGTCAAGCAGGCGACCGGTAATACCATAACCGCGTAGTTTGCATAGGAGGCCAGGGTGCCAAACCCTGTCGAAAGCCTTGGAGATATCCAGAGCAACCGCGCGAGCCTCGTCAGACTCATCAAGGGCCTGTAGCATGTACTCCGTTACAGTAGTTAGCAGGTCGGCTGTGGACCTGTCAAATCGGAATCCATATTGCCTGTCGGAGAACAGTTTGTGGGCGGTGAGATGATGAACTATTTCAGCATTTATTATAGCCTCGAACACTTTCCCGAATATTGGTAGAAGACTGATCGGGCGATAGTTGGATGGGTCCGAGGGTTCACCACAGTTCTTAAAGACAGGAACGACTGAGGAGAATTTCCAGCATGCAGGAAAGCAGGAAGCAGAAAGGCAGTAGTTAAACAGTTTAGAGAGGACAGGGGAAAGTTCAGGGGCACACCTCTTAAGGACTATCACCGGGATTCCATCGTCTCCACACGCCTTATGGGGGTCGAGTTTTGAAATTACTCTGGATACTATTGTCGGGGTAATATATACGTCATGCAGTTTGGCCTCAGTTCTAATAGGGAAGTCGGGTGGGTGCACTCCGGACGAGTCGAGTGTGGAGTTGGATGAGAATCTGCGGGCAAAGCACTCAGCTTTCTCAGCAGATGACGTGAGAACGTCAAATCCATGGATTAAGGGAGGTATTGAGGATTTCCTATTGTTGAGCACCCGTTTACAAATCCTCCAATAGTCCTTGGAGCCGAACTTGCGGTCAGCTATGTGCTGTCGCATTCTCTCCGCAAACAACTGTTTGGCGTCATTTAGGGTTCTCTTGCACTCACTGCGAGCGGATGTGAACAGGCGCCTATTGTGATCAGTTGGCTGTCTCTGGAATAGATGGAAGTAATGGTTCCTGTGGGCAATGGCGGCTGAGCAGGCCGGAGAGAACCACGGAGAGGAATGAGGTTTTAAGCAATACTTCCTGGTGGGTATGAAGGCATCAATGCCAGCTTTCACCCATGATGAAACCTCAGAGGCACAGTCATCAACTGATAGGTCAAACACTTTTCCCCAGGGGACGTCGCAGAGGAAATCGCGAAAGGCATCCCAGTCAGCTTTTTGGTAGAGGTAGGAGGTTCTATGAGTAGGGGGATCCTGGGGGGAGTGAGATTGGAAAGAAATACTGAGGGAGACTACAGCGTGGTCGGAGTTGCCGAGAGGGCAAAGCTGCGAGACTTGACAGGCGTCGGGCGCAGAGGTGAAACATATATCTAGCAGTGAGGAATGACCCGAGGGTGTGCTTGGGAAGCGAGTGGGGAAGTCCACCACTTGCGTAAGGGATTGGGAAATAGCAAAGTTCACGGCGTGAATGCCCGCCGAATCAGTAACAGCGTTTTCAAGCCACTCAGAGTGATGGGCATTGAGGTCTCCAAATACAAATATGTGGGCAAATGGGTGATAGGAAATAGCCTTATCTATGTCGTCGGCAATGCTATCTAGTAGGGAGCAGTCAGGAGAGGAGGGAGAACGGTAAAGGAAGAATAGGTAGCTAACCGAACTGAGGAGAGACAAGCGGAGACATATGTATTGGTGGTCAGTAGATTCGAGTGAAGTCACCCTAGTTATGGGGAGGTGTTCGCTGACATAAACACCCAGCCCATGCATGTGGACAGTAGAATCCTTCCTTAAAATGGGAAGATAACCAGGGATGAAGAGGTCAGAGGAGGGAATAGCTGAGTTGAGGTTAGTTTCGCAGAGCGCGAGGATGTCTGGGGACTTTTCATGCAGGAACGCTTCTACACTAGCAAAGTTAGTACGAATGCCTCGGATATTAGTGAAGGAGAGGTTAATGGGCTTAGGTGGTTTGGATTTAGCTGGTTTAGGGTCATTTCTGTTTTGTCTTGTCATGTTTTTGTTTATAGAAAGGGACCTAGGGTAGAGGATACAGGCGGTCATTACCCACGATCTGTGCTGGGAGGGAGACTGGCTAGGGCTGCAACAAGGTGTGGCCTCGGGGTTGCCCACCGAAAGCGCTTGCAGGGACACCTATCCATGTGCGACATGGCACTACAAGAACCCCGATATTATACAACTGTTGATCAGAGCAGCCGCTCTTGACGCTACGCAAGAGTTAGGGCTCCTAACTACCAGTCGGAAGCAGCAACCAGGAAACTGCCAACCCGGTACCCTCACAGTGATGAGCCATTGCCACCAACCGGCCAGATCGCAGGAAACTCACGGAAGCACCAGTACCAAGGTCTGAAGAGAGAGGAGTGAAAACCGGAAACCACATCCTAAACAGGAAACAAGGAACGAGCCTCTACTCCAGTTCAATAGTGAGCACTTTGTATTTGAAATAGATGTCCTATTTATATTTATTTATTAAACATTAAGTCTATTGGTAAATACATTCAAGAAATCTATATAAATATAATGTGTCCTCCAGTAGTTATTGGATCTGCAGCCAACTTTGTAGGGTGAAACTACCATATGATCTGACATGGTTCACCACTTGGTCATGAAAAATATGAACAGTCATTTTTACAATTTTTTAAATTTCTGAAATGCACAGGCCAATAGATATGATACACACTGTTTAATGAATAAAAATGGCATGTTTATTTCAAATACAAAGCATGTGTGATAATATTTGCAATAATAAAGATGTAGGATTAAAAATAAATCTAATAAGCATATATATATATATATATATATATATATATATACACACACACACACACACATTCATAGAGAGTGTGTCCACATATGCTTTTTAATCGACCATTATTATATAAGTTTTGTTAAAAGGTTCCACAGTTGTCTTTTTATGTAATTTTGCATGTAATCTTATAATTTTTTTCTTTCCCGAACATAAATTATATAAAAATTGTCTGAATATTTATCAAAGAGCTTTTGACTATACTTTTTGCCATTATCAATTCATCCATGATAATGGCTAAAAATATAGCAGAAAGTGATTCAATAAATAAAACACTGACAATTTTTATATTATTTATGTTCTGAAAAGAAAAAAAATTGTAAGATCACTTGAAAAATTATTAATAAAACTATAGCAGCTTGTTGGTCATTTTTAACGAGACTTGCATAAAAGAGGAATCACTGCCTCAATACACAATATATATAAACAATTTTAATCCAAGCAATCTTTTTTAATAAAAATAGTAATCTAATAAAATAAAAAAACTTACTTTTAAATTGAATTCTTAAAAATAAAAGAAACATTTATTGAAACTTATTTTAGTTTTAATTGAAAGCTAAATAATTAAATTTACTATTTCTAATAAGCAAAATATTCTGGTGTATTTCAAACTGAAATTATATTGATTTGAAACTAAAATTTTGAAATTTAAAAAAATTTTTTGGCCATTTCTGAGAAATCAACACATTTGTAAACTAAAGTTAAATTTTGGTTTTAAAAATCATGCAAAAATAAAATAGACATCTGTGACACATTTTGATGTTAAATTAATCTGATTTACACAAGTATTACTTATTATAGCATTAAATTTAGAATAAAACTATTTATTAAACAGTGTTGATCTTTCTGACCTTTTCCTTGTATTTGGCATGTGATGACAGCTTGACAGATGTGAGATAAGTGTATGACAACCAAAATTGACAAAATTATCCAAATTTTTTTTTTCTTGTAAGGAGAAGAAAACATGAAACACATGACCTGTTAATGTACATACAGAAATTAACATACAAAAACAAAAATTAAAAATTATTTTAAAAATATGATGGCTTGATGATTTGTATTTAAATTTTCAATTTGTAAATATAGTTTTCAATTAATAACTTAAAGTAACATGTACAATCTTTGAAACATTTTAAAAATATTTGTGAAACTAAAATTATTATAATTAAAAAAAGCAAAAATAATTTTTTTAATTTTCATTATTAATCAAAAAATTTTTTACTTCATACTATAATGTCCTTAATATTATTTATTAAAGCAATTAAAAGCTTATCTAATTAAATGTCAGTTTTATTGCATTTTTTAATTTTATTAGCAGATTTTCGAAAAAAAGGGGCCAAATTGTTAAAAAAGTAACAGATGATTCACATTCCCCAATGAGTCTTGCATTTAACTAATAAAAATCAATTTTGCATACAAAATTTAAAAAAAAATTTTCTAAGATTTTTTAAAATAATGATTTCAAAAATAATTTCATTCATTTGTGAATAAGTTCTGAAAGGTTCATTAAAATCCAACAATTATTTGAATTTTGCAGGAATTTCAAAATTAATGTGTTTGTCATTGGAAAATAAACAAAGTTACATAATATTACATTTTCCATTGTAAACACTAGTAATGATTTGACTATCCGCTAACAAAAATAAAAATATTTTTACTGAAATTTCGAATTTAAAAAAGATTTTTAAAAATTTGAAAAATAATCAAAAAATACTTTCATCTTTCCTCTTAATAATAACAAACATTTTGATGGAAAAAGTTTTTTCTTTTTTCTTCATATTATGCTTTTTTATTCAGTGATTTAGTGGAGGTACTATATATATATATATATATATATATATATAACCAGATGAAAAGAATCAACATGTTTAGAATCCAGAGTTCTCCAGCATTCACTTTTTAAAAAATTGCTCAATACAACATAGGTTGTAGAGCATAAAATAATTAAATTTGTATTTTTATTTAAAATTAATTTTTGCGACATGGAATGTTGTCATCAAGTAAGGTTCAATAACTTTGGTGAAAATGAACACATTTGAAAATAGAAAACAATAAATTTCCTTATTAAAGAGTAAATATGGAGGCAGGGGAAACAGAAAATTTAGATCATATGAGTGTGTTTAATTTAACTAATCAGAATGAAAGTCAAGTTAGGGGTATATAAAGTATTCATACATATCTAAGGATAACTGTCAAATCTATGGCTAGACTGCTTACTTCTGGCAAGATGTAAACATTTTTGTTACAAAGAAATACTCTTAGAGTTATATGTATCTCTCCTCTTTGTTTTAAAAAAAAAATATTTCAGACCTGTCTTAAAGGGATTTTTGATATGATTAAAATATATAATTTTTTATTTTGATTCAGAATACATTTCTTTACCAATTCATCACATATACTTAACTTATGTCAATCCTAAATTTCTTTTTTGTTTTTAAGAAAACAAAGAGCAGAAAAGTTAAATAAAAAAAAATAAAAAAAACTTACAAAATTTCTCTAGCCCACTATATTCAACAATATATATTTTATAATCATATCGCCCCAAACAAGGCATTTTATTGCCAGTGTTTTGCAGGGGGTTATATAAGAGGAAAGTTATGAGAAAGAGTGACAGATTATAGGGGGTGTCAGGAAATGGGTAATAGAAGGATAAGAATACTTATAAGAGTGAAGTGGACGGAGAGAGGACCATGAGAGAGAGAATGCAGGTTAGCGAGATAGGAGATGACTATTGACTTTACATTTAAATTCTTGGAGATTGTAGCTGTTGGGAAAGCATGTAAACGGAAGGAAATTCCACAGGTGGGAAATGCGAGAAAAGAAGCTGATGGAGTAGAATTTGCATTTACAATTTATTGGTTTCACAGTAAAAGGGTGGGACGTTTATGTATAGGAGGCACCAGTGAGCTAAGTTTATTGGAGCAGAAGCCAATGAATGTGGGAAAAAAAATGAATTTTTTACATACCAGAATATTAGAAAAATTAAAGACTGTATGATGCATTTCATGCTTAAAAAAAAAACACAGATAAAACTCTACCCCAACAGCTCAAAATCTGCTGTCTCTTCACCAATCAGTAGAATTTCACATTAAATAATAATTGTTACAAATAAAAATTTGAATTACCAATGTGATCACTTCTCAGTGGAGTGATGGCATGTGTCTTCTTAGAATTTCTCAAAGCCAGACTTTTCCAAAATATTTTACCCAAACAATCAGTATATTTTGTTATATTAATGATGCTCTACTTTTATAACCTAATGATACTGATTTACCTGACGTAGTAGCTCAACTAAAAGTTGGACACACAATTGAATTTACATACAAGAATTCAACCAACAAAAACACCTAATCAATTTCTATTCTCAGCACAATGAAATAAAATCATGCATAATCATAGGATTCTACCTAAGAGCATTAAAAATATTCAGCTCTGCTTATTTACATGAGGATGAATACACTGCAAACACTTCCAAATTTTTCCAGTATCATAATTATCTTATATTCAATGTAAAACAAACAGCCCACAAAATATTCCCAAACAAAAAATAAAGGATCCCCACCTGAAAAAAAAAAAACAAAACAAATAAAACAAAAAACACAATGAATCGAAAAAATTATATCACATCTACAATAAAAAAATCCATTTACTCAACATAAAATTTGTTACTTTGACATCCAAAACATTGACTTTAGTCAATACTAAACAAAACAATAAACTAAAAACCTGAAGGAGATTACTCTGCTGTTTTTTTGTTTTTTTTAATCGTATCACACCGAGCAAGGCGGCTTGTAATAACTGTTACAAAACATACATAGAAAAAAACCTCAAGAATTTATATAAAAGATCATATGAACACAAAAGGGACATTTTACAAAATAATGTCAAATGCACTGGTTGCTCACCATAATGAGAGTGACCACAACTTTGACATAAAGAATGCTACTCTGATCAAAGGAGAAAACTGTTCACTCAGATGAAAATGTCTAGAGAGTGACTTAATCAAAAAGTCAAAAACAGTAAATTTGCATTCTGGCCCTTCCAACATTTCACCATTCCTAGTAGATGTTCTATTATCATTGTGGAACACCGACTAATAAAAGTGATGGAAAGAAAAAAACTGAATGAATTTGACTGGATTAAACAAAAAAGTCTAAAATTCTCAGTATTCTCTCATGATAGTTGTACCAAATAAACAAATTTAGTATAATGAAGTCCTGAAGGGTGAAACACATCACAAACTTTTTCTAACTTGTCATACAATTTCCCATATATGTGTGTGTGTGTGTGTATATATATATATATATATATATATATATATATATTCAATAAATAAAGAAATAATGTTCAAATGATGTAAGTCATTCTCTTGAACTTTTATGGATTAATTGTATATTATATTTCTAGTAATCTCTTGAGCACTTTTTGGCAGTAGTTTTGATAGCCTGAAAAAACATTAAATTCTAGTAATTTTCAAATATATTTTTCAATTGTTTTCTATATATATATATATATATATATGAAAATGTGTGTGTACAAATTCATAATTTGATGGTTGTAGTTGTGCGCATAATGGAGAGAATTTTCTGTAAAATGTGTGTGATGTGCATTTACTTTGTTTATATTCTTAAATAAAATACTATTAAAATATTTTAAAGCATTTTGTTATCAGTAAAACAAACAAGAGACTTGTATTACAAGTACATTGTTTGAAAATAATTTCAAATAAAAATAAAACCACAATGTAAAGTTATTGATTAAAAGATAAACGCATGCAAAAAAAAAAAAAAAAAGAAAAAAGAAAAGAAAATGCAAAAAAAGTGCTTATGCATATTTATAGCCTTTCTTATTTTAGAATAGACATAAAAGTTCATGAATTTGTGAAAATTCACTGAATCATCTCTCTGATGTGTGCATACTTTGAGCATAAAGGTATGGTTTTAGAGGCAGACAAAAGGAGTCTTTTGCCGCAATATGTAAATATATTGGTAAGCCATTACAAAAACAAATTTTATGAAAAGCATTTGGATTTTCATTTAAAGGTTTTGCCAAGAATAATCAATACAAGATTATCATTTTTAGACGTGACTTACATCTTTTCATATTGTTCCAGTCCAACAACTGAAAGAGATTTGCTTTTCTCATTGTTGTCTCCAATCATCTGCCCTGTTTATTCAAAGTCATAGCCAGGAATAATTTAAAGCTTCACATACTGTCAAAATGTTAAGTAAATCAGTTTGTTTGTTTTCTTTATTTTTTTTTAAAATTTTTTACTTTTACCACAATGATTTGTTTGGAAGAAGAATATAAATTTTGTTTATTTAAAAGAATTGTGTCAATATTGAACCTTGTCAAGTGAAACCAGGAATGGAACAAAAACAAAATAAATAAGTAAATGATTAGATGTACTCAAAAAGATAATTTACTGATTTTTATATAAAGAGAAAAGAAATATTAAAAAAAATAGTCTGTTGGCTTAATTTTGCAATTGTCAAGAGATATTTGGTAAAAAATCTTTTTTTAAATCAATTTTTCTTCTAATTTATTAAAATTAGCTGTTTTTTGTTTTTTAAAATAAAGAAACTCCCAAAACATACAATCATTTCATATATTAAAATATGAATCTATGATTATTTATAAACACCAAAAATTCAGTTTTTTTTATTTCTCTTAATACATTTTCCTTACACGAATAGATCTGTCAAAATTAATCAATCTAACTTAAACAGACCAGCAATAAAGCAACTTAAAGCTAATCTAACAACTAGTACATAAATTTAGCATGACATTTTTGTCTCTTAGATAAATAAAACAAAATGAATATAACATATTGAAAGTAATAAAATCCCCTAATAATGAAAATAAATTACAAAATCCTCAGTTGTAGATTAAACTAAATTAGCTGCTTTCTCAACTCTAAAATCACATTCTAGTATGGCTACTAAGAAAGTTTAGGCCTTGTCGATAAGAATGTAATGAACTTAGGCTAGAAGTAGCAGATACAGGAATAAAAAAATTTAAATAAAATAAAACAAAAACACAAAGCTGCTGATAGTTTTAATGCTTAACTAAAACTTGATATTTTTCATTAATATTGTTTTTATGACTAAATTTATTAATTTCATATGAGTACAAATAAAATGAAAGAAAGACAATTATGTCTAAAAAATTGCTTAAAAAACAAATAAATCCTTTCACTTTTAAAGATGACAAACCTTAATCAGACTCTACACATTGGCATGACAGAACATTACCAAATAACTAATACCACATCACTTGAAAACTTCCAACAGCAACAACAAAAATGAATAGTTCTAAAATAGAAAATAAATATAACCAAGAGGGTAACTGTTCACAATTCCATTTAAAAGAAAGAGAAAAAAGAAAAAGAGAAAAGAGAAAAAAGGAGAAAAAGGGGTAAAAGTGAGGAAAAAGAGAAGTGAAAAAGAAAAGAGAAAAAAGAGAAAAAGAAAAGAAAAAGAGAAGAGAAAAAGAAAGAGGAAAAGAGAAAAAGAAAGAGAAAAAGAGAAAGAGAAAAAGATTTTATAAATTTCAACAGACATTAATGTTAAATGTTCAGCTGATGAATGCTGAATGTTTCCTGCATCTAAACAACTAATTTCACTATTTTTTGCTATCAATTCACTCCAAGCAAAACAAAGTCACTAAGATACAAAGAGTTACTGAGTGTTAGATAAAACAATTAAAAAGCAATTAAGGAATTAAGATAGAAGATGACAATTGACCTGAGAAAATATTTTTCTGAGTTATGGAAATTTCTCTAATTCTTGGTTCAATCAATCAATCAATCAATCAATCAATCATTTTCCCAAAAAAAGTAAGATACTCAGCCAGAATTTGATTATTTCCAGTCCCAATAACTACTACATGAACAGCTATATATATATATATATATATTTTGATTGTTTAATTACTTAGTTTCTGGTTATAGTAAGATTAAACCAGTGCACATTTGTATAAAAAAGTGTTCAATAAAATTATATTGTAGAACTTTTGAATATTTTCCATTTGTAAAAGAGTTATTACGCAACCTAGATTTCTACTGTGAGTGGTGTCTTCAGGTGATATATATATTGGATATCTAACTGTACTGATGAGCTGTAATGCAGTGAAACAGGACTGTCTGTGGATGACTATGCCCTCGCATTCCGATTGAGCACTATGGAGAAATGGTAGGTTTTAAAAACACTAGCTACTCACACATTTACACATCCTTCATTCAGTAATGAACTTGAACACTATTGGCTACTGACATGTTTACATTGTGTATACAACATGCTAAAATCCGCCTCCCTCTACTGAGTGCCTATAGATCAGAGGTAAAATTGCCAACTGATGTCAATTCGGTTGGGTTTCAATCTTGGCTAGAAGCAATTGGATGTCTAACTGTACTAATGAGCTGTGATACAGCGAAACACTACTGTCTGCAGATGACTAGAATATATAAAAAAAAAACAAAACAAAAAAAAGATTTTTCAGTAATGGAGACACTTATATAAAGATTATTCTTAGTGTCTCATGAAAAAAAAATAACTTTAAAAAATTAATTAAGTATTTGATTTAGTTCTGGATTTGTGAAAGCAAGAGAGAAAGACTTGTTATTCTCAATAGATAAGTTCTTAGCAAATGAAATCCTTCGGTTAATATTGTATATCATTAGATATGTCAAAATATTTCAACTGGGAATTCAACAATAAGCCCACTTCATGACACAGAGAATACAACACCTCATCAACTAAGAAATCTATTGCACTTATTAGACAAAAACTTCCGTCTCTTGAATAAATGAGAAGCATTATCAAATAAAAGTCATCAGTTTTTTTTTTAACCTGGACTTTTTTAAAGCTCTATCTATGCACAATCAAGAGATTACTAGAATTCATTTTTCATGATCTGCATTGTTTACTGTCATGGAACTTTAATAAACAGGTGGAAGTCAAATAAATTGTGAAGGAGGGTCACTTAATTTTTTTGACATTTTAATAAACATATCCCATTGGGATGGTAGAATTGTCAGTGAGCAAAATTAAAAGATAAAATAAAATCTAAAAGAAAAAAAGGAAATCAAAATGTTGCATGAATTTTTACATATATTTTATTTTACATATATATGGTGATATATATAGGTTTTAATTTTACATATATTTGACATATATTTTATTTTACATATATATGGTGATATATATAGGTTTTTATTTTACATATATTTTATTTTACATATATTTTACATATATTTTATTTTACATATATATGGTGATATATATAGGTTTTTATTTTACATATATTTTACATATATTTTATTTTACATATATATGGTGATATATATAGGTTTTAATTTTATTTTATTTTACATATATATGGTGATATATATAGGTTTTAATTTTACATATATTTTACATATGTTTTATTTTACATATATATGGTGATATATATAGGTTTTAATTTTACATATATTTTACATATGTTTTATTTTACATATATATGGTGATATATATAGGTTTTAATTTTACATATATTTTACATATATTTTTTTGCTTATGCAGCATGAATTTTACATATATTTTACAAAGTAATTTTCATATGGAAGTGCATTGTGGTACAGTGGATATCGACTCAAAACAACAACTAGGGGAACCGAGTTTGAATTCCTTGCATTCACTTACACACAAATACCCTTAGGAAAGGTATTAATCCCTCTCTTTCCTCCAGTTATGGGTTAAATAATAGGACAGACTGGAGTCTATTGCTTTGACAGGCAACCAGTCTACCGCAGACAGCAATGGCAACCTACTACGAGATAATCTTCTGCCCAGTCAGTCATGTCTCTTTTGAGACATGATCACCCAAAGCATGTATCATGTATGGCACATAACTGAATTTTCATATGAAAACAAAAGCTTTGCTGATTGAACCAATCAAGCTAAGACACTGAAAAAGTTTGTGATCCATTAATCGTAAGGTGAAAAACCTATTTTCGTAAAAATTCATAATTGTACTGATCCAGTTAAATATCTAAAAATTGGTTAGATTGTGATGCTTTCTGAATTTAGAATTAACATTTAAATAATTTTCCTCAGAAAATAGTCAATTAATAAATTATGAAGCTCAGTTCGAAACTGAAAAATGTCTTTCATGGCTTCCGAATCTTTGCTATCAAATAAAAGAAGAGAATTCAATATGACAAATTTTTGAAGACCGTAGTTGACAGGAAGCAAGAAGTCAGAAGAGAGTTACACAGGTAAGAAGTGCAAGAAAAGAAACTATTAGAATAAAACATATGGCTGCCTCTAGCGATTTAATAGTTACCGTATTTTCCAACTTACAAGACTCACCCTAATATTGGAAAGAAATTTCTAAGAAAAAAAAAAGGAGCCATTCTCATACAACAACACATTCACCATCCGCCCCCTCACATACTGGTGCCACATATTGTTTACATTAATAACTCGTCTGATTTTGTTTGTATGGCAATGACGTACTAGTTGATGGTTAGTAAATTTACTATACATCTTTCAATGCCCAAAAGTGGTTTTATTTTCATAAAAATGAATTAAAAATTTAAAAAATATGCATGTAAAAATATAAAACAACCAAAGAAATTTTATTCCTCTGCAAATCCCAAACACTCGTCCCTGTTAGATTCATGTAAAAGCTCTAAACTATCATCTGCAGAGTCATCACTACTGTCAGTCGTGTACGATAAATGATGTACGTTGTGGTGCAGTGGAAATCATCTCAGAACAAGAAATCAGGATCTGAGTTTGAATTCCAGTTGAATTCCTTGCATTCATTTATACACAAATACCGATGTGAAAGGTATTAATCTGTTGTTCTGCCTCCAGCTATAGCTTAAATAGCAGGAGAGATTGTGTTCTAAGGCTTGACTGGCAACCAGTCTCCAACAGAAAGTAATGGTAATCTACTGAGGGAAAATCTGACCATTCAGCCACATCTCATTCGAGACATGATCACCCAAGAATGTATCACATATGGTACTTAATTGACTGATTGACAAATTATCCTCACTATATCCATGTCATGGTGGTAACGAATACATTCATCTTGGAAGACATGTATTTTTCAGGTTTTTTTTTTTGGAAAAAATAAAAATGAGTGCGTTTTGTAAGTCGCAAAATATGGTAAATAATGAGACCTACCTGCCAATCTAGTACTGCACTGAAATTCATGAATTCAAAGAGGAAAGCTCATCAGATCAATTGCCATGAAAAATTTGTTTTAATTTCTTTTAATTTGCTCAGAAATAATTTGCTAGATATATTTTGTTTTTTTTAGTCACTTTGGAGAATGTTTGATATATAAATCTCGTCCTTAAACATTAGGGAAGCAAATAACTTTTCTAAGTAAAAATTATTTTCACTAGACTCTTTTCTCCTTCTGTGAACTCTGGTAACAATAAACATCAACTGACATTTAAGGGTAGTATAAACTAAAAAGAATATTAATATTTGAAAAGGAAAATTTCTAAAAAAATTTTTCAAGACAAATTTCCATCTTATTTTTCTCCCCACTTAAAATCTTTGAATTTTTAAGAAAATATCATTCACAAGCTTAGGACACCTGCAGAGCACAAAATGATTAAAAAATCTTCTGAAATCTAATATTAATAAACTTAGAGAAACATTCTATTTGATGTAAGCAAAGGAATTGGCAATTCCTGAATAATAGAAGTTGTTAAAGAAATTTGTTCATTTCCATCTAAATTGTTAATTTCATTCCCCAAATAGAAACGGGCTGTATTTCTCAATGCTCCATTGTCTAATCAAAATCATAAAATAAATTAAAGCAATGGTTATTTTAAACAATTTTGTGAACATGGCTTTTTGACTTTGTATTTGTGTCTAAGTGAATTTAAAAAAAATGCCAGAAAGACAGAGCTATATATTTTATATAATGAAAGTCAAATGAACACCTGGCTTTATCCCCTGACAAGTAGATGGAGTGATTGCTAGAGAGTCTGTCTATGATACTTTTGAGTTGAGACTGTGAGAAAAGAAAAAAAAGAAAAATCATTTAAGTGACAAATTTTATACTTGTATTAAATCTTATATATATTAGAAAATTGCATATAAAAAACAAAATGCCAGAAACATAAATCGCAACATAGAAAACATCATTAACAAGGAATGTAACTGTAGAGACAAAAATAAATGCCCACTTAAACTCTGTAATACAAATTATTTACAAACCCTAAGTCTACATTTAAACTGGAAAATCTAAAAAATTGTACAAAACTGTCTAGACACATGTGGAAATTAAAATTGAAGTATAGAAAAGACACCAATACAACTTGGAGCATATTAAAAACAGCTAAACCTTACAATGGTGGTAAAATATACAGATTATACCAATAAATTGCCTATTATGTTGTTCCCAGACAAAAATTACTAAATAAAAGAACAGAAATTATATCCAAGTGCAAGCATACCAATAAATACCTACTACTTATACAATCAGGGATTAAAGTCTTCTAAGACCTTTAAGTAACTTCTAATATTGAAAATTGCATGTTCATAAGAAATCCCTGTTATGTGAGTGTTTGAAAAATGAGAACATCAGTTATTGTAAATCATCTGAAGACTCCGAAAGGTAGAAACTGAGGTAGCGAAATAACTTGTTTAAAAATGAAAAATATTCAAAAGTTCTACAATATAATTGTATTGAACACTTTAATACAACTGTATACTAGTCTAATTTAATTATGATCAAAATCTACCTGATTTATATATATATATATATATATATATATATATATATATATATATATATTTACGCTCTCATACCCTGATTGAGCACTCTGGAAGACTTTGAAAAACAGTAGCTACTCTAGCAAATACGCATCGTTCATTCAGCAATGAATTAGAACACTCTTAGCTATTGGGCCTGTATAATGATAATATACGCGCTAAAAAGTCTCCCTTCTTCTACCGAGTGCCCATAGCTCAGAGGTAGAATCGCCGACTGATGCCAATTCGGTCGGGTTTCAATCCTGGGTTAATAGCAATCAAAGTCTAACCACACTGATGAGCTGTGATACAGTGAAACAGATCTGTCTGCGGATGCCTATATAAAAAAAAAAACAAAAAAAAAACAGTGCAGCAGAAATACCTCCCATATAATGGCATTACATTGGTGGCAATGGTGCCTTCATTAAGCTAATATCATACCATTATGTGGGAGGTAGTTATGTTGTTTTTAAAAACAGTGCCTCATATCAGGGACAAGGATACATTAGGTTTAGACTGACAAAATTGCTTATTTTAATTTTATAAATTTAAGTGATCTATCAGTATTTGAAATAAGTCATATAGGAATAATTCTACGAAAATTTATCACTGGGTCTGTTTTAGCATAGGAACAGCAAACATTAATTTTCTTCCAGTATTGTTCAAACTTTTTCTGTAGTTGAAAATGCTATCACAGTGTTTCAGCCAACCCATTCAATAGCCTTCTTCAGGCAAATAATTCTGATCATCATTGCCATGTTTACAGTGTACGCTCTGGCCTTCTTCAGGTATTGCTAGGAATTTTAAACCAAGCCATTTATTTCGATCACTGGGATATATGATTCTCATTCCATGTTAAATGCCACTTCCAGATGCCATGTAGTCATCTCCCTTTAACTCTCTAAGTTATTTGTTCACCACTTCTGTAGCCAGGTATTGCACTCACAACTCTTTGGACCAAGTCACTAGAACTTGGCCAATGCCCATATCCACTGGACCATGTGATCTTGGCGACACATGGCTCAGTGGATATTGTACAATGGCTGAAATGTTATAAGAATGGCAATAAAGATGAGGACAACAGTCCAAACAGTGTAAATAATGTAAATACTACCTCATCTGAGAAGCATGGACAAATAAATACTTCTGAATTTCACAGCCAGATCTTGTTTTGGCAGGTTGGTGGAAGAAAAAAAAGCAAGAGCCTGACAGTAAAGGATATACTTCTTTTTCAACAACTGGATCAGTTCATTTCATATTCTTCTGTATCATCATATCACTGTTAGAATACTGAAGAAATGATTAGCTGAAACACTGTAATATATGGCTTACATTCTTTCTGAGATAATTAGCCAAAAAGTTTTAAACCTTATTTTGTTAGGAAAATCCTTAAAAAAAAAAAAAATAAAAAAAAAAAATAAAAAGATAAAAAAATAAAAAAGAAGTTACTTAAAATAATTTTTATTTATTTAATAATTTATTTTTTAACACTTTTACTGCTGTGGATATATACATCATTACAAAACTTATATTGCCTGCTGTCACTGGCTATATATATATATATATATATATATATATATATTGAAGACACTGAAATCAATAGTGTTTGCTCTCTTTTTTTCTATACAATGATATTCACTTGCAAAAGCCCAGAGAGCCCTTCCAGGTAGAGGGTCTACAGAGTAAGCGGTACAGCTTATGTGGATATATATATGGAAGATAATTGTTAACCTTAGACTTGATCCGATTAAGATTATAGTGATCAGGGAGCCATCTTCTTGCGAGTCAGTTCCACTCGATCTTGCTCTTGCCAAGGTAGAGGAGAGCAAGAAGAGAGTGGTACTTGCTGTATGGTACAGGGAACAGATCATTTTTCCAGCATGTTTAGCAATGAATCATATGTACAAGTTCTACTTGAGGTCTGAGTTGAGTTTAAGTCTTAATAGGCATTTAAAGCAGGGGACCGTTCTGAGGAAATATCTATTCCTCTCCACTGGTGAAAATTGTTTTGGGTCTTATCGGCAATGGTAAAATGTCACTAGTTTGATTTTCGAGGCTTTAAATGTAATGAGCCAGTATTTTTCCCATTGAGCTACACTACAGGCCATAATTATTAGGCAACTCCAGTGTTTTTATAAAATGATGTATTTCATACTATTTTTTTAGTGTTTATTGCCAAGTGAATAATTGTAAATGAAAATAGAATAGTTCTTTTGTTAATACTGCACAATAACATGTGCATCAAATGAATTTATAAATATCTATTAATTACTTATATTGCAGTTTCATCAATGAAAGAATGAAAAACATTTAGGCTGATTTAGATGAGTTCATCTTTGCTTCCTTGCCTTGTAAAATTTTGCTAAGTTATAATAACAAAAAATAATATGAAATACATCATTTCTATTGAAAAACTGGGGTGGCCTATTAATTATGGTCGGTAGTGTGTGTGCGTGTGTGTGTATATATATCATATTAAAATAAACAATATAATTATTGCAAAAAAAAAAAAAGGAAAGATAAAATAAGACACTAACATATGGTAAAGGCTTTCAAAACTGGTAGTAAAAAGAATGAACTAGTGTATACTATTGTATGTTGCTTCATTATTGTCTCTTTCTGTATGAGCATGATAGGCAGCAAAAATATATATATATAGAGACAGAGAGAGAGACACACACACACTTATATACACACAAATAAATACACAATGATCTTTATTATAATTCAGAGGATAGGTAATATACTAAAGCTAACAGAGTCAATGGCCATTTATATTCAGACTATTGACCTCATCTTTGTTTTTATTCTCACAACGTTTCAGCCATTGTGCCCTTCAGCCTTCATCAGGTACTTGTTTATAATAGTAAACTTGTCTCAACAAGTTTCAAAGAATTTTAAAAGCATTTTGAATTGAAATTTGCCCAGATTGATGAAGCCTTGAGAGCACAGTGGCTAAAACATTTTGTTGAGGGCAATCGTATGAATGTAAATAATAACTCCTCATCCCACGAATTGACAAAAAGAATCAGTCACTGTACAGGTATGCAAGCCATTTGTTTTCCTGCATGCCAAGTGTACATTTTTATAATATCCATTATAAAGTGTAAATTGTCATGTTTATTTCTATTACTCTTATTTCAGAAAGCTCATTAGGGAATAATGCTTAATTACTCCAGTAATTACAGCCAGAACACTTCCTACTTATTACAGGTGTCAGTAAATTGGCCTTAAGTTTACAGCCATTTATCACAGAAATTTGCATGCTGTGTTCAAATGAATTTTGTCTCCTAATAAATTCCCACCCTTTTTTAAAAGAATTAGTGTCACAACTTCACATGAAAATTGAGCAATTGCAGTAGACTTTTTTCTACCAGGAACCAATTTATATTCACTTGTTCGGTACAAGCCAATTTACTGAAAGATGATTGAATATCAGATTTAAATTGTTTGTTCATTTGAATGACTATGTTTATTAGAATATATATTCAGTTTAAATACAGAAGTTGTAAAAATGACTTCAAAGGGACGGCTTATACCCCCACCAAACGTTACCAGGGTTTCTTTTATTTTATTTTTAAAAACCAGGTAGATTTTGATCATAATTAAATTAGACTAGTATACAGTTGTATTAAAGTGTTCAATACAATTATATTGTAGAACTTTTGAATATTTTTCATTTTTAAACAAGTTATTTTGCTACCTCATTTTCTACCTTTCGGAGTCTTCAGATGATTTACAATAACTGATGTTCTCATTTTTCAAACACTCACGTAACAGGGATTTCTTATGAACATGCAATTTTCAATATTAGAAGTTACTTAAAGGTCTTAGAAGACTTTAATCCCTGATTGTATAAGTAGTAGGTATTTATTGGTATGCTTACACTTGGATATAATTTCTGTTCTTTTATTTAGTAATTTTTGTCTGGGAACAACATAATAGGCAATTTATTGGTATAATCTGTATATTTTACCACCATTGTAAGGTTTAGCTGTTTTTAATATGCTCCAAGTTGTATTGGTGTCTTTTCTATACTTCAATTTTAATTTCCACATGTGTCTAGACAGTTTTGTACAATTTTTTAGATTTTCCAGTTTAAATGTAGACTTAGGGTTTGTAAATAATTTGTATTACAGAGTTTAAGTGGGCATTTATTTTTGTCTCTACAATTACATTCCTTGTTAATGATGTTTTCTATGTTGCGATTTATGTTTCTGGCATTTTGTTTTTTATATGTAATTTTCTAATATATATAAGATTTAATACAAGTATAAAATTTGTCACTTAAATGATTTTTCTTTTTTTTCTTTTCTCACAGTCTCGACTCAAAAGTATCATAGACAGACTCTCTAGCAATCACTCCATCTACTTGTCAGGGGATAAAGCCAGGTGTTCATTTGACTTTCATTATATAAAATATATAGCTCTGTCTTTCTGGCATTTTTTAAAAATTCACTTAGACACAAATACAAAGTCAAAAAGCCATGTTCACAAAATTGTTTTAAAGTAACCAATTAACTGGAGTAGATAGACTAAACTATCGCCTGGTTTACTCTTTACCCACGTTGAACAGGTGAAGAGGCTCATCCCTTGTTTCCTGTTCAGGATGCGGTTTCCGGCTTTCTCTTTTCCAATCTTTTTACTCTTACATAGCCCCCTGTGTATCAGTGGCGTTATTGCCTTGCTTGGGGTGATATGATTAAAAAAAAAAAATTTCTTTTTTTTACAAGATTGGAAAAAAATAGCTCTGCAACATACATATACATTTTGATT
This sequence comes from Ascarosepion bandense, assembly GCA_037127315.1. Lineage (NCBI taxonomy): Eukaryota > Metazoa > Mollusca > Cephalopoda > Sepiida > Sepiidae > Ascarosepion > Ascarosepion bandense. Next base: position 3,038,740 of record JBBBDQ010000632.1, read on the forward strand.
TCATTCAAATTCTGTATGCGTTTGAACAAATTTTAATTCAATGACCTAAAAATGCTTTTACAAAAGAGAATAACTTTTTTTATTAATGATTAATTTCAGGACAATTCATTCATTGATTAATTTTCTAGAATATTAATCAATGAATGAATTGATTAAATAACCTTTTGCAGGTTATTTAAAGTCAGAAAATATTTTTACATTGTAGGAATATCTTTTTTTGTGGTGGGGGATAATAATAATTTAGTGATACCAAGTCTTACAAATTAACCTATAGCTGAGGGGAGAAGAGATGGATTCATACCTTTTCCAAGAGCATTTGCACATAAGGGAATATAACAAACCCAATGGGAAATGAAACTTGGCTCTGATTAACCATTATGGTTACACTACATGTACACTTAAGCTTACAGCACCTAGTATTTCCAAGTGGTAACCTACCTAGGTTTTGGCTAAGGTAAATGTTGCTTAACTTCTGTGATCATAGGGGAACTCATGTTTTTTAATGTGATTGTAAGCATCGAAAAATTCAATTCAATTTTATAGTCATCTGATTTTTTAGTGTTCAAAAAATTTACTTTTGTTTTCTTGTATCCAAATTAATGATTTTATTGTTCAGCTTAAGGTAGGAATTGCTCAGACTGAGTCAGAGGAGAATGTATTATTCCAATTTCTTTTTTTTTAATCAGTTACATTATGGTCACGTTGTGTGTGTTTGTGTCAAATTTACACACATAGATTACACACATGCATACAAAGTTACATGCAGAGAGTGTCTGACATACAATGGGCTCACATAAAAAAAAAAGCGGATATTTTTACTTTTTGAGCCCCTTGAATTATTTTCATTATAATTATGGAGCTAGATTAATAAAATTTTTATCATGAGAGAGATTAAAAACAAAACTTACACATTTTTAATTTAAAAAAAAAAATAACAGCTTTGATCAAGAAACTCTTGTCTACAGTGAAGACCCAAAATGCCCCCAAAGGAGCATAAATTTTACAATTAACTCATTTCAACTTCTAAGATTCTTAGTGAGAAAAATGAATTCAGTATCCAAAGATCATATAAACAGGTCCAGATCATGGTTTTCATTATTCTAATAAATACTAAAAAGTTATGTTGAAAACTTATATGTAATACAAAAAAAAAAAAAATGTGACATGGTCAAGGATCACGGAATTGGAAAGCCATGTTGAGTTCATTATATTCACTTAGGTGCTAATACTCTACAGAAAGGTTATGATTCCATCTCTTCTTTCCTCAGCTATGGGTAAATAGCAGGACAGACTGAGTCTCATGGCCTTGGTTGGTGAATAGTCTAGAGAAAAGAAAACTGAATTGAAACCAGCCTGGAGTGTGTCAGGTTCAATTTTTTTTTTTTAATTGAGTTCACTCTGAGCAAGGCAGTAAAGCCACTAAGACACAAGGGATTACTGGATGTGAAAGAATTAGTTAACAAAAACATTACTAAGGAGTAAGAACAACAGAAACACAACTGCTACAGAGCCCACAGTACATGTAGTGCCCCTATGACCCTAATGGGTTACACTTTTCATGAAAAAGCAGGCAATGATGAATTTTTTATTTGAAAGGAACTAAGTATATTTATATCTTCCAGAGAACAATATTCTTACATTTTTTGGATTTAAATTAGTTTAATATTTGGGAACTTATAGTAAAAAGGGGAGGAAAAAGAAAATTATTTTGAACATTTTTTTTGTTAGTGTTATTTAAAGTCTATGATATGTTGAAAACAAGCAATCCAGAAAATAAAAAATATATAAAAAAAAAAAAGAAATAAAAAAATAGATTTTTAATTTGAGTAAATTTTGTGTTTTAGGGTTTCTTGATGTTAATCATTTTTTTTTTTAGAAAAAGTATAAAGTTTAAACTGTAAGATTCAACAAAATTTCAATGACTTTTCTGCAAAATCAGATTATTCCAGAACTGATCATTTAAAAAGAAATGATCAGTTTTGATTAATTTCAAATTATTATAACCCGACAAATACTTGTATTTAGGACAAAGTGAGACCAAATCTGAAATCTTGAAACTGTTTACTTTTAGACAAATGCTCCAAAAATTCCTGCTTCATAGGCCATTGTGTGATGGACAGAGAATAAAATCTTTTGCAATATAGATTTTAGAAACAAACTAATGATTCAATAGTAAATCAATATGGATCACTGCAGAAAATAGTAGCAAGTCGTAGAAAACCATCATTTATCAATTAAAAGAGATACTGTGTTACAAGAGTCATTTTGTTTTAGTCAATGTAGCGCATAAGTAGACACAAAGTTTTTTAAACCAAAATATACAAATTAACTGAAAGGCTGAGAACTGTGACTTTCCTCATAAATAATTTGTCCTTGAGCTAATCTTGAAGTAAACACATTTGGATAATTAACTGATCATAAAGTAATTTTAGTAATCTAGCTGAGTAGACCATTACAGCTGTATATCGAGTTTGATCTTCACTGGTGGCTTTGAGCAAACTTGGCCATATTTAGTACAGAGTAGGTTCAAAAAAGTATCTGATACACATAAAAACGTTTATGGTTGTGTTGGTTGATTTCATGACTTATCAACACTTGTTACTTGTTAGGTCATTTCTTAATATTTGAGTCTATAAGCATTTACTTGGAGATAGGTAAATTGTGGTTGTTTATGTCTATAAGCATTTATTTAATCTGGGGATAGGGAGAAATTGATTATTTATACCTGTGTCTTTCAGCATTTACTTGATTTGGAGAATAGATAAACATTAGTTGTTTATATTTGAGTCTATAAGTATTTACTTGTTACGAGGGTATGTAAATATTTGTCGGCTTATATTTCAGGCAATAAACATTTACTTGGTTCTGGAATAGGCAAATATTGTTTTGCAATAACATTTACTTGGTAGGGGACAGTTAGTGTATTCTAGGCTCTGTTGAAAAGGCACAAAAAAAAAAGAAAAAAAAAGCTTTAAAATTGACAGAACTTGAATCAAGGATGCCTGATTTTTGCATATAACAATTCAACAACCAATACAGTTTCAATATTTTTTTTCATATTTGCTGGTAATATTAAAAATTGCAAATATAGCCAAGAGACGGTTTCTTTGTCATCAAAAACAAGGAAGACATCATTAAAACATGTATTTGTCCAGTATAAAGAAACAAAAACCACTGTAACATACGCAATGAAACATATATTAGGTTGAGTCATAATTTTTTTATTAACTTTATTTTTTGAAGAATAAAGCATAATTAAATTTTATTCAATTATACATTCACCATTATTTGCAATGACTTGTTGCCACTTATCAGGCATCTCTTTGATACTTTTTGATTAAATTAAATTGATTTTAATATGAAAATTTTTTGACGAAATCTTGAATCTGATCTTCATTAGAGAATGTAGAATGTTTGATGCAGAAAACATTGATTAAAAAAAAAACTAAATAAAAAGGTAAAAAATCCGTTGGTGCAAGGTGAGGAAAACAGTGTATATTGTGTGGGATAGAACATATGAACAGAGTTCTAAAATATTTTCCCGTGTTAATCTGGCTGTATGTAGCTTTATATGTGCTTAACATGTATGGGAGCAATATTTTTTCCTTTAATATGTAAAATTAAAATATTTTTTGTGTACTTCAAATTTATTCTTTGCTGCCACATATAACTGATAGTAAAGTATTATCATTGATCATTAAAAATAGAAACAACTTATGAATCAAACACATCATATTTGCACGAGATACTAGATTGGCAACTAGGTCCCACTCTTATACAGTGAAACCGATGAAATGTAACCGCAATTTCTACTCCAACAGCTTCTTTCCTCGCACTTCCCGCCTGTGGAATTCCCTACTGCATGCTTTTTCCCCGACGGCTACAACCTCCAGGAGTTTAAATGTAAGGTCAATAGACACCTCCTAACACGCTAACTCACACCCACTCTCTCCAACATCCTAAGTCGTCTACCACCCTCCTTCTGACATTTCCCATACCCAATCGCTCTATGTAACCCTCTGCGCTATAGTGGTAGTGAAATGCCTTGCTTGGGGTGACATGATTAAAAAAAAAAATATATATATATATATAGTTTATAAAGGAAAACTCAACACGTCATATTAGTTATAAACTATAGTTCATTTCAATGAGCTTAACTAGCTCATATCAACAAACTCTTTTAGAATATTTCCTCCATCTGGCATAACATTTCTGCTGGAATGAATGTTTTCTTAAAATGAAGAATAGAAATAATAAACATAAAATTACAAATAAATAAATGACAATAAATCTATATATATATATATATATATATATATATATATATTAATGCATGCTTCGTTATAGACAAGTGTTGTCTATTTATTTTATATAAATTATTTTTTTCATATTCTTTCTGATAAGCTTAACAGCCTTATTAAATGAAGAAAGAAAATTACATTATTGATATATAATTTTTTAATAATCTGATCAAAGCTTTCGACTTACATAAGCCATTTTCAAAGATGTCAAATTACATTATATATTATAACCACAGACAAACGATAATGACAAACTTTTTGTTTACATGGAAGATTTCCAAGCAACAACAAACTCGTGCATATGTGATGCTGGAAGCAAATATCACATCACAGCTCATGACGTCACACATGACCAAGCGAGAGTTAAAACAAGAAATATTAAATATGGGAACCCATTGGAATAAATCAATGGCTTCTGTCATTAATTATAGGCATTTCAGGATATTTGTAGAGATTTCATAGTTTATCTTGTTCAGGTTAGGTTTCAACTGTTTTATGTTATGTGTATGTATGTGAGTTGAATATATAGATTGAAATCCAACAAGATAATAGAATAAAGAACAAGTAGGAAAAGTGTGTTTAATCTAACATATTTCACTTTAAGATTGCTCAGAGATTTGTTAACACAGACTTAAATCTTTGTTAAAAACAAAGAGACTATATTGGAATGTTGAATGAGATATTTGTCATGTGTAATAAAGTAATAGAGGATCATTTTTAAATGTAGGAAACCCATGCCCGTTTATATGTGTGCCAAGTTTAATAAAAGCAATAGATGTTTATTTTAAATGTAAGTGTGTATAAATGTGTGTGAAATAATGCACATTTCAATATACTGTTAATTTTTTGTTTTTAAATTTGATATCTATGTCTTGTTAACAAATCTCCGAAGAAACTTAAGTGAAACATGTTAGATTAATGACATTTTTCCTACTTGTTCTTTACTTATTCTATCATATTATATATCTATATATAAAGTAAATAACCTAAAGAGCCAACAAACCTACCAAGGTTTCACCTAACTGGATCTTCAGGGAAAGTTGGGTTTTTTCTTTGGGCTACATACTTTGATGTTCATGTGCTTAGCTCTTTCTTTTTTTACAATTTTTTCCTTCTGCATATATACTCTGAGGGTTTTTCGAAATGAGTATAGTGATAAGTATATATATATATATATATATATATATATATATACACACACACACATACAGTGTGATGGATAAATTGTTTAAATCATGCAAAAATGAAAACAACACTGACATGTTCTTTTAACATATTTACCAGAATTAAACAAAATATCTTGAAATACTAGTGTAAATTTATTTGAAGAAAAAAACAAAAAAAAATAACTTGGCTTTAACTACAGCCTCCAGAAAACTACACAATCTCCTGTAGCTCTTCTGGACGGTCTCCTTGTTTAAGTTTGTGAATGTTCCCATAATCCTTGTTTTCAGTTCATCTTTGGTATTAGAAGAAGTTTTGTTGGTCGCTTGTTCAACTGTGCCCCACACATAATAATCAAGGGGGTTGAAGTCTCGGGAGTTACATGGCTAGACGTAAGAGGTGATGTGGTCTCAGAAATTGTCTGATAAGAATGTCTGGGTTCTCCCACTCGTGTGTAGCATGGTGTGGAGTTCTGTTGCTAGATATAGAGTCTTGCTACAGCCACCCTCTGGACCCAGGGCAACACTACCTCCTCAAGGCACTTGATGTAGGCCTTCATGTCGAGTCTGAAGCTCTGTGGAAAGATGAATGGAGGCATAATGTCGGCATCACTCGTGATTGTTGATGTTGACTGGATATTTGCTTTTCATCACCCCCTGTACATTTTTTGGGGGACACAGCAAGTAAAAATTTCACATCCAAGAAAAACCAAAGCATGTTTGGTTGGAGTGGATGCCTTCATGCACTACCTGCCTGATAAAAAAACTCAGACATTCCTGTGTTCCTGGTGATGAACCTGAAACAGATTGTCGCCACTTGGTGTTAAAGATAACTGATTTATATTTTTTTTTATCAACATATATACTATCTCTAATATTGAGCACTTTTACCTATATAAAGCATTTGAAACCCCTTAAATCCCATATATAGTTTTCAGGCCTGTTATATTTATATATAGCAGGCCTTAAAACTATATATAGGATTTAAGGGGTTTCTAATGCTTTATATAGCCATCTGCTACAATTATACAGGTCCCTAATAAAAACTCTGTATATTCTCTTAATCATTTCATTAAAAAAGCAAAGGTGTCGTAAAAAAATAAATTCTGAGTTTTCATTTCATAAATAAAAATTTGGGCGAAAGAGGGAACACATTTCTCAAAAATTTGAATCCTACTGATGGATAAGGGGCTAAATGTAACTGAACTGGTGATAATAACAGCAGCAGAGTAATGCGAATGATAACCCTGTTACGATTAAGCTGCTTTTGCAATTAGATTATGTCAAAAATCAGATTTAAAAAAAAAATTAAAGTAAATGGATGAGTATTTCAAAACAAACTTGTGTATTGAAGAAAAAAAAAAAAATAATTGTACAATGTTTTCATTCCAGGAATATTTTCAAAACCTATTCTCCTTTTATTTCCAAAACTCATAACTGAATTGAGTAAACACAAGAATACTTTGGAGGTGTTTTTTTTTTTTTTTTTCTTATATTTAAACTTTTATGTATATTTTTTCAATTCACTAATATAAAATTTACATCTCTATATTGATTACAATGCATTTTTTTTTATTTTTTCAAAACCCCTCCCCCTCATCTAGCAAAATAAAGGCTTATATTTATTTCATTGGATAACAATAACTGATTTTGTCCTAATATAAACAAGTAGAAAATAAGAATCCAGTCAAATTTAAAGATTTTTATCTAATCTTTCATTGTTCAATTTTCGAAAATTCAAATAACCTTTTTAGCTTTGTTTTCTGGATTATCAAGTTTATTTTTACTTTTTTCTCTCAGCTTTGATGAATAAAAATCAAATATATTTTTCCATATCAATTTATTAAGTTCTAATACATCACAGAAACAATCTGTGCCTTCTGCATATGTGTATGCACACAAAAGCATATACAAAGTCGTGCTGACAAGTTCTTTGCCTAACCAAGGAACACTTAAAAGAATGTGGCAAATGGGTCAAGCTAAAGGCTTTTTTTGCACCTTTTTGTGTGTGTGTGTGTGGTGTGTGCATGCCTGCTTTATTACCAAGACAATTTTATATTCACTACAGTAAAAATCAAGTTCTTAATTACTCATTTTCAAGGCAGGTAAAAGCATGGTGCAAGGGACAAATTTACTACCTGCCATATGGTCAAGTCATTAGTGACTAAATGAGTCCCCCTACCAGACTATTCTAGTAAGTATGGTACCTAGACCCTCAGTCAGTCAGTTAAGTGCCATCCGTGATACACACTTGGGCAATCATGTCTCGAAAGAGACATGACTGACTGGGCAGAAGATTATCCTGCAGTAGGTTGCCATTGCTTTCTGTGGTAGACTGGTTGCCAGCCAAGACTGTAGAACCCAATCTGTCCTGTTATTTAACCCATAACTGGAAGGAATAGACGGATTAGTACCTTTCCCAAGGTTATTTGCGCGTAAGTGAATGCAATGAATTCAGCTGGAATTTGAACTTGGCTCCCTAATTTCTCATTCCAAGCCAATATCCAATGCACCACAATGCACATCAGCAGTATTAAAAACAAGACAAAAAGCAGAGGATATCATCTGTAGTTTGACCTGAAGAGAGATGGGCTTTGCCCAATATGTGCTGTACATGAATACCTCTCCAGCTCAGCTGAGGCTAACCTCTAGTGACTTGCTGCACCTTCTTGGGTCAAGATTTGTATACAGTATGAAATGGAAAGACTATACTAAATATATTGTTAGGTTAGCTGCTAAGATTCACTGTGTTATGCTAGACAATTTTTCTCTTGAGAACCTATCTCAATAAAAAACTAAAAGAATCAGCAATATTATTGGTCCTGATCTGGCAAATCAGCTTTAGTCACTTTTCCACCAACAAAGTTGTGTGTCTGCCTTTTCTATGAATACTTTTATGGTAATTGTTCAGATCAGCTTTTTGCTATGGTACCTAGACTTTATGAATTCAAACACTGTACTTGATTGATAACCAAGTCTCATCAATTTACAGTTGAATTAGCTAGACGTAGTGTCAAGTTCTGTGCTAACAATTTTTTTTCCTCTTCCACTTGTCACTTGTGGAACTCCCTTCTTTCTGGCTTCATGCTTTTCAGTTAAATTTGATTTTCAAAAATTTAAGTGCAATGTCAATTGCTATCTACCGTCTTTCAGGTTACTTTTTATTGTTCTCACTCCTTAGGAATGTTTCTGTTCCTATTAAGTTATTAAAAAAATAATGGCCAGTTTCATAAACACAATTTTATTCTTGAAAATTAACTGTAGAAATTAGTCAAAATATGAGCCTTGAGCATCTATGCACCTCTGTCATTGATTAATGTGATTATTTATTCCTGGTTGATAAAAAGTTATTGGCTGTGATGCAATGAAATCTTTAAAAGCTGATTCCATCTCAGGTTTGGACCTAAAAGTTTTAAAAATGTGCTTAAATGCTTAAAAGTGATAATCAGTGGGTGAAAGATCAGGAGGATATTGAGGATGTGGTAAACTCTCATATCCCATGTCTGTGAGGTTTTGCAATGTCATTCTTGCAATATGTGGCCATGCATTATTGTGGAGCAGAATCAGACCATGTCAATTCACCAATGCAAGTCTCATTATTTGCAGGTGTGCATGCATTTTAGCAAGCTAATTGCAGTAATGCTCTGCATTAATGCTCGTATTGATTGGCTTGCAGAAAGTTGTAGTGGATAACACCAATTGCAGACCACCAGACCATTATCATAATCTTTTGATGATGCAACTTTAACCTTGAGAACTGTTTGGAAGACTCATCATCATCAAGCCATTGACCTGATCGTTTACAGTTATCATTAAGATTCCACTTTTCACAAGTGACTATTTGGTCAAGAAAGGGATCATTGGTGATATGCAGAAACAGCATCGAGCACACTTCAAAATGCTTAAATTTTGATTTTCATTGAGATCATGTAGAATGCATTTATCAAGATTTTTAACTTTGCCAATAGTCTGCACATGGCATGAGAATGCTGCAGTGCTGATACCAAGTGTCGGGGACATTTCTCTGACAATTTGATGTAGGTTTTGCTCAACAATTGCTTGCCAAGACTTCACGACTGTCCTCTACCTTCTTCATCTTTAAGGCTCTCATCACTAGTACAGAATTTCTGGAACCACCTTCGTACTGTCAGATCACTTGTGAACCTGTCTACCCATGCTCTGTTGATATTGATAGAGGTTTGGGAGGCACTGTACCCAAATTTGAACTCATGCAAGAAAAGTAAACAAAAATCATGTTCCGTCATGTTCATAATTAAGGGCTTCTATGCTTCAAGAATATTTCTGTCTGAAAATAAGTTAAAACATGAAGCGGACATAATTATTATGTATACCAAAATTTCCCTAATATAAACCATGAATACCATGTTAAAATGGCCTTTCAAAATACAACACTTTGAGCGACCATTATTTTTATAACAACCTAATAATTCTTTCACACCCAGTAAACCCTTGTGTCATTACTGCCATGGTGGTGGTGATGAACAAGAAGAGGAGACTAGTCAGCATCTAAGCTGCACAGTGACTGCATGCTCACATCTAGTCATGCATGTGATGACAATAATGTCTCCATTTAAAAGTTCATGTAACAAAATTTTCATATCATTGCAATGGTCTAAACATGGATTATATATCAGTAATCAATTATTTGAATGTTTTTCTTTTATGCCAAGAATAATTCAAACTAATAAGGTCATTCTTTTTTGATAGTTTTATTTTTTGTTTATCTAACAGCATTTCAATAAATCCGTTCTTCAGCTCTAGCCTAGATATAGCAGTAATTACTCCTTTTTAGCCTGATCTGGCTCTCTTCAAGATAGAGTATAGCAGGGGTGGGATAGTTACTTACTGGGGTAGTAATATGAATTGTTATACTCACAATGTTTTGTACTTTTAGATCATCAGGTTTCTGTCATACTTGGTAACCTCCCAAGAAGTTATTCAATCCACTGTTAAATTTAAATTGGTCTGCTTCAGGGGATTTAACTCGTTCTAGTCAATTCTAATTTCATCTCTTACATTTAACCAGAGTATATAACATTTGTCTTTCATGGCATAGGGATTGAACTTACAACTGCTAGGGATCCTGTTATGATTTAATTATCATCCACTAAGTCAGATGTCTCTTGGACAATCCATTGGCGTCATCTTAAAGCCTTAAATCTAATATCAACAATCAGTATTTGTCTATACTTCTAAGATTAGTTATTGTAATTATTTACATTGTTCAGATTGTTGTCCTCATTTGTATTCCCATATTCACAATATTTCGGGCATTGTATGTTCTGAAATTCAAGTGATTGGAATTTTGAACCAAACCATTTATTTTGATCACTGGGGTATATTGTTTTCATTCCAGGAGTAATGCCACTTCTAGATGTCTTAGTTATCTCCCTTTTAACTCAACTCTTTAAATTTTGTTCACCACTGCTGTAGACAGGTATTGAACTCACAACTCTGGGTCAAGTCAATGAATCTAGCCAATGCTTTTATCAACACTAACCAACAGATAGCACATCAAGAATCAGGTAGTGTAACTGAAATATTATAACTGTAACAACGAAGATGAGCATATTAGTCAAAATAGAAAGGCCTATAATGATAATGTCATTTAAAAAATTACATATTTTATCTTCAATCAACAAATGAATAAAACAGAAAAAAAATTAACAATTTTAATTTTAAGCCAGTCATGTTAAGTTTAATTTTGTGCTTTTATTTAATAATTCCAATTTACATGTCAAAATAAAAACCTTTATTATACTTAAAATTTCACAAATTGTAACAAACAACATTCATCAACAGAAATTAACTAATTCATTTAATTTAAAATTTGCAATTACATACAAGAGAAATAAATGAAATATATATTGATTTTTAAATTTAAACAAAAAGAAAACCATATGAAAAGAGTGAACATTGGAAAGGATTTTCTTTTTCTAATTGAAACATGTATGAGCAGGATGTGTTGTTAAGTGTTCTTTTTAGGGATGGATAAAAAAAAAAAAAAGACAGAAAAAAAATCAGTTAGAATTTCAACCAAAATTTTAAAGAATGATAATATTTGTAGTATATATTTTAAAAGTTAACAAGTACAAAACTGATTGCTATAGAGAAAGGCCACTAGTCTTAATTTGAAATCAAGGGGATGAGACAATGCCCCATGTATTTTAACGAAACCTAAACAAGACCAAAGGTTATAGAAAAGAAAAAAAATGTGGGTGATTAACTTTATTTCACATCAATTGGCTGCTTTTTTTGGTGTGTGAGGCATAAAATGATATATCAATAGACTAGTTATAGTATAAAATTCTACTTAGGCACTCACCATGATGCCAGTAAAAATTACTCTGAAGCATTTTTTTATACTCACTACAGTTCTTTGTTTAACTACTTAGATTAGTTCATTTAGTCAACAGGGGTGTGTTATTTAATCCACAACATCCCCCTATCTGAAATTTGATTTCCTTTATTTCTTTCTCTTTATTAGTATCACCCTCTCTTCTTTCTGCCAAAGTATTTTGTATCTTTTACACTTAGGATCAAAATGGTTTTCTGCAATTTTCTTGAAATAGTACAAGTATATTCAATGAATTCTTGGGTGCTGGAACATCAAAAACATCATTCAGTACTTTTATAGGTTCTTCTGGGGGCTTTTTTTTGATAAACCTTTTCTTTAGCTGATTATAATATCTTTTATGTTGCCATTTTCTTTCTTTTACCATATATATCATCTTTCTGATTTGTGATATTATTATGCCATCTTCTAATGTTTGTTTTTCATCTTTATACACTTGGAAAAACACTTTTTTGCCAATCTTGAAAAATTTAGTTGTCGTTTTTGTTATCCATTGTTATTGTTACAGCTTGCGAATCACTGATTTAATTTCTCTAGTAAACATTAATTCTGTCTTGATGTGCCTGATGGTGTATTCAGATTTGGCATTATTCAGTAAACTTACAAAGAATTTTGTAGTGAATCTTCACTCACTTTTTCATTACTTGCTTCTTTTCAAAGTTCTCTTAAATGTACTCTCAAACTGTTCAGCTTGTCTGTTTGACCTTGGGTGATATAGTGGGGTAGTAATATGTTCAGTCAAGAACATTTTACAAAAGATCTTTCAATTTGCAAGTAATGAATTGTTTACCATTATCTGAGACTACCGAATCTGGAATGTTATATCTTGCAAACATTTTGTGTGAAAAATTCACTGTCATTAAAGGTGGTTTGGGCATTTACAAATTTCAGGCCAATTTTGTGAAGCTATCCACAAGATAATGTATTCTGTTTATTGAACCTGCAAAATCTATGTGCAATCTTGACCATAGTTGTATTTTCGTGGTAGGTAATTTTGTTACCAGAGCAAAACCTCAGCAGGCTTTTGCTACTTTTTCAATGTCTTCATCTATTTTGGTTCAGTATATATAGCTTCTCATAAGAGAAAACAATTTTAAAACAATCATAATTGTAATCTCTTTCTCATATTTATTTTTAGGCAATTTGCAATCTTTGGGAAAGCAAATTTTTTTTTTCGACAAAAATAAAAATCAACATTGTCTTTTTTTTTTCCTTTGTTCATATCGGAATAAAATAAATGTTTTTTAGTTAAATCTTTTTCATCTGTAATAATTAATAATGATAAAAAAAATAATATAATTAGTTCTTTCCTCCATGCCATATTGAATATTGTTATATATGTAACACATCACTCAATGAGTCCCAGGCCTGACATATAGATGATGCTAATAATAAAAAAAAATCTTTATGATTTTTATGAAGTACTAACTTTCAAATAGCATGTGAGAAAATTTAGGCCCAATCAGATAATTAGTTTACAAATTACAGTTATTTAAGTGAAGCTACTGTTGCAAATTCTGAAAACAGTGGAAAAATCTGAATTTCATGTGTTGATAAAACGTTGCTTTCTGAAGGGAAAAATACTGTTCAAGCAAAGCAATGACTTGATATTATTCGGATTCTGCTCCATCAAAAACAATGGTTAAGAGGTGGTATGCTGACTTTAAATGTGGTTGTACAGACACAAATGATGCTGAACATTCAGGTCGCCCAAAATCGGCAGATGTCTCAGAAAACCACCAAAAACATCTACAAACTTATTTTAGCTAATCATAAATTGAAGCTGCACAAGATATCAGGGGAGTTTAACATATCAGAAGGCAGTGTAGTCACCATTTTGCATGAACATTTGTTAATGTGAAAGCTATGTTTAAAGTGGGTGCTCTGTTTGCTCACAGTTTATCAAAAACAACAGCAAGTTGATGATTCAGAATGTTATTTACAATTGTTTTAATGCAACAAGGAGTTTTTGTATAAATGTGTCAATGGATGAAACGTGGTTCTCCAGAGTCAAATTGGAGGACAGCAGTATGTGAAACCCGTCCAAAGCGGCCAAAGATGCAAACATCAGCAGGCAAGATTTTGGTTTCCGTATTTTGGAATGCACAAGAATTTTGTTCATTGATAACCTCGAGAAAGGAAGAACAATTAATAGTGAATATTATATAGCATTATTGGTGTGTCTGAAGGAAGTAATCACCAAAAAAATGGCCACAAATGAAGAAAAATGATCTTTCACCAAGACTATGTACCATGTGCCAAGTCAATCACAATGATTGCAAAACTACATGAATTGCGCTTCAAATTGCTTCTGCATCCACCCTATTCTTCAGATCTGGCCCCCAGTAACTACTGGCTGTTTACAGACCTCAAAAGAATGCTCCAGAGAAAGGGATTTTGCTTCAATGAAAAAGTGATATTAGAATCTGAGGCATATTTTGAGGCTAAAGACAAATATAAAATTCTATAAAAAATGCATCAAATTGGTAGAGAAGCATTTGAATCAGTGTATCACCCTAGAAGGAGACTATGTTGATGAATAAAGTCAAATTTTGCCTAAAAGTTGATGTTTTATTATTTAGGCCTGGGATTTATTGAGCGATGTGTTGAATTAAAATAATTATGTAAATAAAACAATGAAAGATAAGGAAATTAATATTTTTATCTAATTTCCTTGTCATATTATTAAAGTTGTTTTTTATGTAGCAATGGAAATTATTATTTTTCCACTAGCATTTGTTTCAATATATTTGGGTTTTTTTTGTTTTTTTTTTTACTTTAAAATCAAACTCCAAGGCTGTGGTTCTACAAACCCTTTAACTATAAATAAAGCATATTTCCATCATTGCAATTCTATGAATCAACTAATTCATTCATTTTCTTTGCAGATTATAGCCAGAAAATATTTATTTTTTAAATTCTAAGATTGCCAAAATCCATCTTGTCCATTGATAAATCTAGTATTTGTCTATTCATTGAATACTGTTGTCATAACTGGTTTGCTGCAGTTATATATATATATATATATATATATATATATTAATCATATCGCCCCAAGCAAGGTATTTTATTGCCACTGTTCTGCAGGGGGTTACATAGGAGGAAAGTTATGAGAAAGAGTGACAGGTAATAGGGGGTGTCAGGAAATGGGTAATAGAAGGATGAGAATACTGATGAGAGTGGATGGAGAAAGGAGCATGAGAGAAAGGATGCAGATTAGTGAGATAGGAGATGACTATTGACTTTACATTTAAATTCTTGGAGATTATAGCTGTCGGAAAAGCAAGTAAATGGAAGAGAATTTCACAGGTGAGAAGTGCGAGAAAAGAAGCTGATGGAGTAGAATTTGCGTTTACAATTTATTGGTTTAAAGATTTTAAATAAAATACAAAGAAGGATTTGTAAACTTATCAGTCAGCAGTTAACATCTCGTCTTTAATTACTTTCCTACTGCAATGATCTGACTTCCATGTGTCTTTTCTATAAATATACTCATGGTAGCTGTTTTAATGCCCTCTCCACTTTGGTACTTAAACTGCATGAATTTAAGTGTAGTACGAGATTATCAAATACATCTCATCATTTTACTGTTCTATTCTAATCGTTTTCCTCGCACTGAAACAGCATTCTACAATTACAAATGCATCTGTTGCTTCGAGTCTCTTTCATTAGTGAAGAAATTGCCAAACAGTAAGATTTCATTAGGTATTCATTTGTAGAAATTGGTGGTAAAAAGGAGGAGTTTGCAGAGCACAAATTCTTAACTGGAAGGATCAAAGATCAAGTCTAGGAAAATGACGTTTGGATATCATCTAAATGTTCATCCTTTTCAATGATTGGTGTTGAATAACAAAACGGATTCTTTGAAAAGATCTTCACAAGATGATTAAGCGCCAGAAATTTCAGATTTGAAAGAGCTGCTTGCTTCATTTTTTTTTATTTTTAGAAAAGGAAAAATATTCTATTCATTCAGTCCCACTCTCAACAAAAATACAGATGGCCTCAAAAATCTTTAATTAAACCTATGTCATCAATAATTTAAAAAAAATTCATTGGAGAATGTAAGATGTCTCCTTCCCCTTTCTTTTCATATCCCAAATAGGCAAGCATATCAATCAACAATTCCTAGACATTTAATAAATAAATTTGCTGACCTGTGAAGTGAAAAAAGCATTAACATATTTTAAATATCAATGGCCACATCATATTGAACACAGATTCCCATATAATCACTTAAGTTAAGCAAAGCTCAGCATAGAACCTACATAAGTGACTGCTTGGGAATACTAAGATGTGCAGGTCTTATAATGGACAATAGCTCTGAATTGTTAATTACTCTGGATCGTACTCACTGAACTCTCTGTATAGATGTTTCTTTTTAATAATTTATATTGAATAAATCCGATTATGCTCTCCATTTAAGGGTTTGACATCATTACCTCTTTTTTTTTTTAAATAATCATATCGCCCCAAGCAAGGCATTTTATTGCCACTGTTTTGCAGGGGGTTACATAGGAGAAAAGTTCTGAGAAAGAGTGACAAGTTATAGGGGGTGTCAGGAAGTGGGTAAGAGAAGAATGAGAATACTGATGAGAGTGGAGTGGACGGAGAAAGGAGCATGAGAGGGAGAGGATGCAGGTTAGTGAGATAGGAGATGACTATTGACTTTACATTTAAATTCTTGGAGATTGTCACTGTCGGGAAAGCAAGTAAATGGAAGAGAATTCCACAGGCGGGAAGTGCGAGAAAAGAAGCTGCTGGAGTAGAATTTGCGTTTACATTTTATTAGTTTCACAGTAAAAGGGTGGGACATAGTTGCTAATCTTGTGGCTCGTGTATATTTATATATAAGAGGCACCAGTGAGCTAAGTTCATTAGAGCAGATGCCGTGAAAGTATTTGTAGAAGAGACACAAGGAAGCCACATTGCGCCGGTGAGAAAGTGACTGTATCTGAGCTGCCAAGTCGGGATCTATTACATTACAGATTCTTTGTTGGATTTTGTCAAGGACACCTAGGTGGATAGCAGGAGCACCTGACCAGATATGCCAGCAGTATTCAATATACTACTGCCATATCTGGTCAGGTGATATATCCTATATCTCAAATAAAAGTGTGTAGCTTAATACTACTAAACATTCTAAAAACGAAGCAACTGGTTTTGCTTCTGCTCTTCTTTATAACAATGGGGGCAGTTTTGTTTGACTTATGTAAGGTTAGGGCATATAGACAACATTTTAATGTAAATTTATAAAAGATTAGCTTAAAAGCTACACTCTGTGCATACTCTTAAGCTAGTTCTCGTAGAGGGATAAGTGGGCCTCCAATCTAAGACTAAAGGAACCTCCGATACAGCTTCGGAAAAAATAATGATAATTTTGAAGAAATAACTTTAAATTGCTCTATTCACTCCCTGCAACTTCAAAACCCCACTTTAACTCTCTGATTAGGGCTGTAAGTTCAATTCTGACTGAAAGACCATTTGCACCAAAATTGCGATTCAGGATGAAAATTGAGTTCTTCAAGTCACAGAGTCTGTGGAAATTCAAATCATTAAACTGCTCACTTTAACAGATTCCTTCGCATTTTGAAGAAATAAAACTGATTTTTTTTTAAATTCATGAAGTTTTGGAATATTTTAAACTGAATTTCAGACAAGTAATTGGAGTAGATAGACTAAACTATCGCCCGGTTCACACTCCACCCACGTCTGTTGAACAGATGAAGAGGATTATCCCTTGTTTCCTGTTTAGGATGTGGTTTCCGGTTTTTCTCTTTTCCAATCTTTTCACTCTTACGTAGCCCCCTGCGCATCAGTGGAGTTTTCGCCTTGCTTGGGGTGATATGATTAAAAGAAAAGAAAAGAAAAAAAGAAAAAAAAGAAGTTATTTTTAAATTCAAAGTTTTTGCATTACTTTGCACTTAATATAAATTAAAAGCTTTCTTCTTAAATGTTTCCTCCTCGTCTGGACAAAAATGGCAATGCTGTATTTCAAGCACCAAATGAAGGGCAAATTTTCAATCCCAGGATCATTTGGATTCAAAGGATTCAAAAAAAAAAAAAAGAAAAAAGTAATATGTCGATGTAGAGCAAGTGCAGTACGAGTTAGAGGTTTCAGACAGACAGAATTTGTCGTTTATTTATTTAGAAGACAGAATGTGGTGTTTCTTTTTTAGCTTCTGAAGGATATGATTCAAGATATTCCTTAATTTTTATTTTATTTTAAACATTCAAAAGCTGCCAAAGATCAGTGGAAATTTACAATTTACTTTTTTTCTTTTTTTTAATCATATCAGCCTAAGCAAGGTGGTAATGCCATTGGATTGGAAATGAGAAAGCCGGAAACCACATTCTAAACAGGGAACAAGGTATGAGCCTCTACACCTGTTCAATAGATGTGGGTGGAGTGTCAAACCGGGCAATAGTTTAGTGTATCTACTCCAATTGAAAAAAATAAAAGAGTGAATAGATTGGAAAAGAGAAAGCCGGAGACCACATCCTAAACAGGGAACAAGGGATGAGCCTCTACACCTGTTCAATAGACGTGGGTGGAGTGTAAACCGGCAATAGTTTAGTCTATCTACTTACTATTTGTTAAAGTTTAAGAGCTTTTAACTGTTTTACCAGAGAAGAGTGAGGTAGATTTTAATTTCCATATCTATTTTAAGATACAAAGAACTTAATAATAATTACTTCTCAGACCAAGTCAGGTTTGGCACAAGGCCTCATTTCTAGAACACAAAAAATTCTGGATTAATGGATCATAAGACTATAAAAATGCGATAACATATACTGTGTGTTTATGTATGCATACTCTTATGATATGATCTTTTAAAAGGAATGAAACTGACAGTCACCATGCAGTATTGATTTCTATGTCCATATTGTTTATATTTATAACACTATCCTAAATCTAATAAATTTAAAACTATCATCAGGATAATTTCCATCATCTTTTGTCCATTGACCTTGAGAGGGGAAGCAGGAATGCTATTTTCTATTATATTTATATGGGATATGGTTTGGAACGTTTAAGCGAACAGTGCCCATCTCTTCGTATCAGTGCGTATATATGTGCAAAACAGTAATGGATAATCATAACTGTCAACATCTGTAAAATTTATCTGAGTTCTCTAACTAATCATTAATATAGAAAAGTCTTTATCTCATTTAAAGCTGATTTAATATTAAAAAGAAAAAATATTAAATTACATAAAATTATATATAAATTCTGATAACATCACTTATATATGTGCCTAATGATATCAATTCTGTTCCAAATTAACACACTGTCTTTTTGTATGGAAGTGAATTTTGGATGATCTCATAAAAGGATGAAGAAGAGGCTTGAGGTAACAGAAATGTGGTTTTACAGAAGGATGTTGAAGATACCATGGATGGAGCATGTGAGCAATGATGAGGTGAAGCAGAGGAGAGCCAAGTGGAAGGCCATGATTCCCTACATCCTGAATGGACACGGCACATGAAGTAGAAGATTTACTAAAGTCAAATACCTTTCAGAGGTTTTCTGTTGTAAGAAACGGAAAAAAAAAATGAGAATTTATGCAGAGAGTTCTTATCAAGCAAATATACTTATATTTACTCTTATTCTCTCGAGCGATGTAAATATTGAGGTTTAATCTTTTCATCTATCAGATTTCATACTTTAAGTCTGCTCTGCTGATTCATAGATAGACATTTTTTCTGCTTTTAATTAAGTTTTGTTTTACAACAATTTGCCAAGAATAAACGAATAAAAAGAATTTTTTTTAATTGTTATATCTTCCAGCATATACGTTATAGATCTTTCAGGTAGAGTTTAATGAATTTTATTAGATAGAGAAAGGAACAAAAAAAATAATCATGTAGATAATGTCTGATTTACTGATGATTGCATGAAAAGAACAAATAACTACAATAAAATAATTCAGAAAGTGATTCATGACAAGATCAGCGAGATAAAAGTAAAAAATAATTAGTGATATATAAGCATAAGAATTGCAACAAATTATAATTATCTAATTTTCATAAGGAAAAACAATGAAATATTTTAAAAACACCACTGAGAAAAGCAAACACCGAAAAAGAGGCAAAAATTATTTAGAGAGAATTTTATGTATTTAGAAAAATACCTAAAAAAGGTTAATGGATGAACAATTTTTTTTGTAATCAAATAGTTAGATTAAAAGACACAAAGAAAGAAATGATGATACTAATCAGATGTACAGAGTGTGAGGGATGAATTGCTGTCTGATGCAAAAATGAAAATAACACTGACATTTTATTTTAACAGATATATTTACCAAAACCTGAGGACAGTGCAGAGGATTCAGAAATAATTGAACGATATATCCAGGCAACATCCTGGTGTTTGGAGTGATCACTAGTCATGGCAACATTATGCTTCTATTCATCTTCACACAGGGCCTCAGACACAACGTGGAGGCCTATATCAAGTATCTTGAGGAGGTAGTGCTGCCCTGCATTAAGAGGACTGCTGCTGGAAGATCCTCTGTCTGGCAATAGGACTCTGCACCATGCCACACAAGCAGGAGAACTTAGTCAGACAATTTCTGCAACCACATCACCCTTTATATCTGGCCGCCTAACTCTCCAGATTACAATCCCTTGATTATTATGTGTGGGACACAGTTGAGAGACCAAAACAATTTCTTGTAAAAACCAAAGATGAACTGAAGGCAAGGATTATGGCAGCATTCACCAATATAAACAAGGAGACCATTCAATAGAGATGCAAGAAATTCCAAAGTAATCTGTAGGCTATGGTCAAAGCCAATGGCAATTTTAGTGAATAAATTTACTCTTTTTTTTATTTCATGATATTTTTGTGCAATGTTGATAAATATGTCTTTTAAAATGAGATGTCAGTGTTATTTTCATTTTTGCATAATTTAGGCAACAATCTATCCATTGCACCTCGTATATCTACGATATGGTTTAAAAGTATTCTGGTTTTGTTCATTATATTTACTCTTTTGTATTTCATGATATTTTTGTGCAATGTTGGTAAATATGTCTTTAAAAATGAGATGTCAGTGTTGTGTTCATTTTTGCATAATTTAGGCGTCAATTTATCCATTGCAATCTATAGAACATTTGGGCAGTTTTGCATACTTTATATCCAGGAAAGAAATATTTGTACAAATGCACGAAAAGTTAAATGAAAAGCTCAATTGCAGTACCTTGTCATTTGTCTTTAATGAACCTTGTATAAAAGAGAGAGTGCCACCTACATATATCCTCTCTGCAATAATTAAGAAATTTACCTCCTGTCATGCTCATGGAGAGAAAGACAATAGCGAGGTACTGTCAGTTCAGTCCATTTTCTTCACTATCAGTTATTAAAGTTCTTCAGAAGAATATCTAACATTCTTCATGCCCCTTTCCAGTTGGTTATCCATGGTTGGGATCAGGAAACTACCATATTCTTTCTAGTCTTTCCAGCTGGACATCCACAGTTAGGTTTAGGAAACTGTTACATTATTCATGTTCTTTCTTTCTTTAGAAAATCTGCATGTGATTATTCAAAACCATCTGCAGAATTTGGTCTTCATTTAAAAACAAATCTAATAGAAAAAAACAAAAAAACAATGAGCAGTCATCTTTTACACAACAAATGACATTAACAAAAAGATGAAGAAAAAGCTTTCTACAACTAAGTATAATTATTTAATGCCAACCTGCATTTGAAATTTATAGATACACATTTTGTATATCAAGAAAAGCTGGATAAATTAGCTGATCTGTTTGCAAATCTGACCATAGCATCATGACATAACATTCATCATTTCGTGATAAACATCTAAATCACAAGTACAGTCCCAAGGAGACTTGCAATGAAATCCTAGACTCAGCTTCCTTGTCATTTTTCAAAATATATATTTAATATATGACTGTAGGCTCCAAATGTAATTAAAAAAACAAAAAACAAAAATGTATTTTATGAAGAATTGAGTGTGTGAATTTCTTAAAGAAACATTGTCCTTTATTGTCTTATTTCTTTCATCTTATTTCTCTTACTACCAGATTTACTAAGAAGTTTTTTATATTTTTTTAGATGCAGCACTGTCAGTTATTAATTTATGACTAACCTTTCATCTCATTTCTCTTGCTTCTTTACACCTAGTAGTGGTGTCTTAAGCATACATGAAACATTGTCAGCATAAGAGACATAAAACATCAGAAATTTGGTTCTAGAGAAGGATACTAAGAATACTATGGACTGAACATCTGATGAAGTCTTAGTGAAAATGGAAACAAAAAAGACATACTTATCAGGAAGTAATATTTGAAGTTTTTAGGCACATAATCAGGAAAGAGAACTTGGAAAACTTGATACTCACAGGACAGATTAAAAGCAAGAAGGATAAAGGAAAACAATACACATGTTATATTAGAAGTAAAAAGACTCAATACTTATTGATGGTCAACTCAGTTTTCTAATTTTTCATTCATTCATTGGGACTTACAAGAATTCTTGTTGAGTGTACTGACAAGTCATTGACAAATTCTGAAACTGAGTTGATCTTTGATAAATATTGAACATTTTTACTTCTATTTTATATGTGTAATAAATTCAGAAATATAACCCAAGGCTAAGTACAGAAATATTAGAGTCCTACGCTGGTGCTAATCCTTACATAATCCCATCAGTTTTATTGGCTTTCATGCTAGTAGTTGTTATATTACCAACACACACAAGGATTGCACTAAAAGTAATGCGAGCTCATGATGTCAGAGATTGCTGTTGGGGATTTGGTGGTAGAAGATGATCCTTCCCATCAATAATACATAAAGTTACCTATTTTATTATGTTGGCCCATGAACTCAGATATGGATGTTAGTGGTATGGCAGCAGAAGTTAATCCTTCCCACTTCCCATCAATAACTTTTTAGTATTATTACAAATAGCAGCTAAGCAGCTGTCTGGCAAAATGCTGTCTGACATGAAAATGTGTATAAAACAGAGGTGTGACAAAACCTCCATGCACAAAGAATAGCACCTATTGATGCTTACTGAACATTTACATTTTGTATGAATTAGAATACAAGTGAATTAATAGTCATATGCATTAGTGCTTTTATATTGGTATTAATAATCATAAATTCCAGTAATAGTAAATTAACTATATGAATCCCAAGTTCAAGTACATATTCTTGCACAATAAAAGATAAATAAAAATGCTATGTTGCAACATGCAGCTAACAGATTTGTTGGTTACAGCAAACTGGGAATGACTACGAGGAACCGCCATGCCCAAATTTATAGACAAATTCCTACAGATGGATGCTGGGATTTCTTCCTAATCAATAAAAATGGACAATTCCTGGTTCTTTTTTGCCTTGAAGTCAGAATGTTATAATCACTTAACTGTACCCCTTTTGCATTTGAACTTAGGACTTTATTACTTATATACTGTTTCTTTTGAGTTACATTATATATCTCTTTTTGTTTGCTTAGTATTATTTCAGTTACTTTTAATTCCACCCCAAACAAGGTAATAAAACCACTAAGACACAAAGGATTACCACACCTAAAAGAATAAGAAAAAGAAAAACATTGTTAAGGAGTAAAAACAAAAAAACAGGAATTAAAACAAACAACAATTGCTATTGCATTTAAACTTAAGATCAAAGTTAGCTAAAAAGCAAGAAGTTAGAAGAGAATTCCACAGGTGAGAAGTGCAAGAAAAGAACTTACATTTAACCAATTCAAAAGTAAAATGGTGATAACTTGCTGCCAGTTTCATACTGCACTTAAATTCATCAAGTTTAGGTACTATAGAGCAAAGACCATAGAAGCTAAATTAAAGCAGTGGGAAGGCAAATAAAGGTGGATGCCAAGTCAAGACCAATAGCATTGCAGATTCTTCTTTGAATTTTATCAAGTCTTTAAATATATAGCAGAGCACCAAACCAGATGTGGGTTAAATATTTCAAGAATAGACTTATAAATATGCAAAATAAATTCTGGCAAGAAAAAAATATCAAGTACATCACAGTGAAATGACTTTTTTTTAACAATTGATTCCATATAATCTTTCCACTTCATATCAGCAGATAATGTTTGACTGAGAAGGTGCACTGAATCTCTCTCCTGGAGGTAAGACTCTCATGCTGATGGAAGGCAGAAAGAGGCCTCTCAGATTATTAAGGAGGCATTAAAATTAACAAGCCATTCCCTGCTCCAGTTAAAAGCAGATTTTAGGTCACATTTGAGATCAGCTGCTAATTTGACCTTATTAGAACCAATCATACTTAGTAAGACAGAAGTAAATAGTTGTTATCAGGGTAGAAACCAAGTTAAGATTGGGAATTTTTGTCAATTTCACTTGTTCAGAATTTTGTCAATTATGCTTGACCATAGTTAATTATTCCACAAAATTGACAAACTTTGCTCAAAAAAAAAAAAAAAAAAAAAAAAAAAAATTTTCTCCAGATGTAGGCCAGAATCTTTTATTTGCAAATTTATGGCTACCCTCTACCAAAAAAAAAAAAAATTTCACACAAAACATTAAGCCTTAATTTTGAACTCTGAACTATTTTGCTATCTTGATTTCTTGTTAGGTTTTTGCTTCCACAAGCAAATATCAATAAATAATTTCTAGTCAGAATTTTGGCACAAGATACATTATTGAGAAAATAAGAGAACTAAAAGGCAAAGGCATTAAGAAAGTATGATTATAAGAATATTGAAAAGATTAATTTAGGTCTTCTTAAAATGATAATGGTAACATTAACTGTTTTCTTATAAGGAGACCATATATTATCCATTGACTAAGTAGTGAGAGCTACTTTAGGTTGAAATTTGTAAAATCTTTCTATTGAAACAATTTTTTTTTTTTTTAAAATCCTATCACCCCAAGCAAGGCGAAAACGCCACTGATGCACAGGGGGCTACGTAAGAGTGAAAAGACTGGAAAAGAGAAAAATTGGAAACCACAACCTAAACAGGAAACAAGGGATAAGCCTCTTCACCTGTTCAATAGACGTGGGTGGAGTGTGAACCGGGCGATAGTTTAGTCTATCTACTCCAATTGAAAAAAAAAATAAAAAAATAAAAAAAGAAAGAGTGAAAAGATTGGAAAAGAGAAAAATCGGAAACCACAACAATGAAAGCTTTAAAACTAATCCATGGTCCTGGAGCTCAGACCCCTTGGACAATGGCACGAAAGACTAAAAAGCAATAGCTGCCTCCAGCCAAAGTGCAACCGCAGACCTAAAGAAAAATGAACGGATGCAAGTCAAATCCCGACTTCCTGGCATCGACACCAAATAAGTCCCTTTTGTCGCAAACCAAATTTGGAAGGCTAAACAAGTCCTCCGAGCAAATTTTCAGGAGAACACATTTCTTAAACCTAGTATTTGTTATCAATTTTTCCAGAATAGTTGCAATAATAAAAAAAAAATAAAATAAACTATCTATATTTCTGAGATGAACTGTTTACATTATATTGTCATATTGAGAACATTTTGGCTGTTGTACATTCAGTTTAAAATTTCAGTCACCTGAAGATGGTCAGAATGTACAATGGTCGAAACATTGTAAATATGACAAAGATAAGTACAACAGTCTGAGCAATGTAAATAATAAATTAAACTGTGTGTTAAGAAATAAAAATCTGGCTTGAAATTTCCTTTTAAATATTAACAATTTATTTGAATTAGATGAATATAGCGAGAGAAAGATTTTTCTTTGATCTAGATCTTTTCTTTTGTTCAATGAAAAAGATAATGTCAGATTTGACTAAAAAAAAAAAAAAAAAAGTGTTTTCTGACAAATAACGATTACATGTTGTCCAAAAATCTACAGTGCCATCTTCTTACCAAATGGAACACAGCAAAAATTATGTATTTATTTTAAGTACTGAGCAGAGAACCTTATGATTCTTTGTGTGATGAATAACCATACAGCTCTGCCTGGAGTCTGAGATTTAAAAGAATATAAATATCTTTTAGAATCACATGATTCTTTTCTTATCTGGAAATTTATGAGCAAAAAATCTAGATTTTACACAAAACGTTAAGCCTTATTTTTGAACTCTGAACTCTTTAAAAAGATAATTTTGATATCTAGGTGTCTTGTGGGTTTTGGCTGCCATATCCAATTCCTATCAATAATCTTTGGTCAGAACTTTGGCACAAGATACAATAAAATAAGAAAGTAAAGAAAATTGGTACTAAATAAAAGAACGATTAAAAGAATAATGGAAATATATCTTGCTAGAGCAATCTTAAGTTAAAAATAAAAAAAAGTAAAAGTCCACAAAGAAATATGAAACTAAATAAATTAAGCCAAAATAATTAGCACCAAGCACTGAAAGAAGAAAAATTACAAACATGGTCAAGTGTTGCAACCAAGCAGCTTTGAAATGATATAAATATCGATTATCAACGTTGAATCTTACGTACTAACTTAATTATTACTGCTAATTCAAATTGCAATCAATTCATGCAATTGAAATATTTTCCCCTCTATTTAAATTTCTTTATTGTATTACGCATTCCACCATAAATATTATTTGTTTAGGATTGTCTACTCAAATCCACACGGTTTCTCAAGATTTTTGTAAATGTTTTTAGCTTTTGCATTTCACTTTCCTGGCCTATCTTTGCCGATCATCTGAAATGAAATATGGACCTAGAGGTAAAGATTTTTCACTTAAATCACAATCAATAGTGCTAGATGAGCTGTAATCTTTGGTGATTCTTTGCACAATGGTTGAATTGTTTCATATAAAGAACTAATTTTTTCTTTCCCAAAATACTATAAAGATTGAGTAGATTGCAACAAAAAAGGTGCAAAAATAAATTAATTTACCCCACTCACTCCCATGAACAATTTCAAAAAAAGAACTAAGTGTTAATTACTTTCAGCTCCTTAACTAGAAATATTTATACATTTTTATTTTCTTTTATTTTTAAATAATATTTTTGCCAGGTTTATCAATGTTAATTAAAATTTAAGGGTAAAGCAATTAGCATAAGGTAATGAAATTAAGGTAGATTAGTCATTTTCTTATTATGAAACAAACTACTTCCACAACCCAATTATTTATTGTAATTGAATTAATTTTTCTTGTGTTTTACAATTCATATTTTTCAACAGCGACTGAAAAAACAGAAAAAAAAAGAACGATTTGGTTGATAATGTTTTAAAAATAATATTTACATAAAAAACACACACACTACAATATATATATATATATATATATATATATATATATATATATATAGGACTGTGCAAAAGTATTAGGACAAGAAAAATTTTATCTTTTATGAGGCATCAAAATAAAGTTTAAAATCACCCCTGCCTTAACACTTTTGCACACTACCAGTAGTGTGCAAAACTATTAGGGTAGGGGTGATTTTCCTAAAAACCTTACTGAAATTCAAATACAGGGTGAAAAGCCAAGTAAGTTGCTAATAAATATTGATTATTTAAAACTAGGTGTAAAAGAAATGTATTAAAAAGCAGTTATATTTAATTTTTCCTATTAAACAAGTTATTTTGAAACTACTCTATTGAACATCTATAGGATATTTTGGATAAAAAAATTGCTAAGACACTTTGGGAACAAATACAAGCTGCTTGCAGTAGATATCATTAGATACATTGAAGAAGCTTGTGATGTCAATGCCTGACAGAATGAAGGCTGTGATCAAAGCAAAAGGCTAATATACTAAATATTAAATTCATTTTGTAACAAATATTCTTTTCTTAAAGCATTTGTTGAGTAAATCAAATAAACTTACTTTAATTAAATTGTTTATTTTCTGTCAATATACCTCATAAAAGATAAAATAGTTCTTGTCCTAATACTTTTGCACAGTAGTACTATATAAGAAGTTTTATTAAGCTGACTGGGTCTGTTTTTTTTATATATTTTTTACTGTTTTTTTTTTTGATCAAGTACTTTCAACCATCTTGGTCACTATCGAGAACTAAATGTTATCAATGTCATAGACACTTTGTTAGCTACATCCTGGCATTTTGGGGAATCTTAGGTCCTGTATTTAAATTTAAAAAAAACAAAAGAAACTCCTGTCTATCACTTTGATCACATTTATTATGACCCAGATGGTTTAAAGTACTGTGAATAATAATAACTTTGGACAGTTTAAGCTATTTGGTCAGAATGCACAAAAACTTATTTCAAAATTAGAAAAATAAATTAAAAAAATGGAACAGTTGACCTCGGTTGAATTTCACAAAACTTGATTAATTTTTAGTATCTCTCTCTCATATATATATATATATATATATATATATACATACACACATATGAATGGGTGCTGGTATTTTCTAAGGGTGGGTAGGAAAAGTCAAGAACTCTTCAGTATCTCCCTTTATATATGTACACATGACAACTAAAGTTCTTTACAGTAAATAAAAAATACAATTGCAAGAATATTTTTCTTTGATCCAAGATCAATTTGAAACAATTATTTTTATATACATCACAAAAGTGAATATGAAATGCTTACAAATATGCCTGCCCAGATTTACTTGTAAATCCTCTTTAAATGCCACAAGATGTGTCTCAAAATGTCAGTTATTTAATTCAATCTTGATCTGTACAGCTGTTTTTTGAGCATTTTATTATAGAAATAACCAAGACATACAAATGCATGACATGGAAATATGGAGAAGAGAGAGAGAGAGAGAGAGAGAGAGAGAGAGAGAGAGAGAGAGAGAGAGAGAGAGAAAAAAAGAAAAACACAGCAAGCGTTAAGTTCACACTCTAGGCATAATTTAATAAATTAAATTTTATTTGCCCAACTTGCAGCAATAGAAACAGGGTTCAACAGAAGGATTCTGAGAATACTATGAAGTGAACAGGTGAGTAATGAGCAAGTTTTAGGGATGATAAGAACAAAAAGGGTACTTATACTTAGAAACAGGCCATTATAATTTGTAGGACACATGAGGAAAGGGAGCTTGGAAATTTTAATGGCAAGATGAACTGAGGAAAGCAGTGAGTAATCAATTTAATATGCTTGTGTAAATGGATGACAGAATGAGATTGGGAAGTATAATAAAAAAAAAAAAAGCAAAAAAACACACCTTATTAAGAAGTGTTTGGCATAAGAATGATTTTATTTGGATTGATCTTTGTCTTTATATTTTTTTTCTTAAAATTTATTTAAATGTTTTCTTAAACATTATAAGATATTTTGCTGGGAACCATAATTTTTCACACCCTAAAGAGACACAGGACATTGAAAGAAAGAGAAGCTTAAATAGGCTTTTATAGCAATTTTAATTGCAAATTTAACAAAAAAAAGAAAAAAAAAAGATATATATATATATATATATATTTTAATTCAGATACTTTAATCCAAGGGAAAAAAGCAGGAAGGTAAATTCCAAAAACCCGATCCTAATTAATATTAAAAATTTTAATATTAAAAAATGAAAATATATAAGAGTTAAAATATCTAAAGTAGCAGTGAATATATTACAGTGTAACCCTGGTATAAGAGAGTTGTTGAGACTGGATACGCACTCTCTTATATCCGGGTTTGGTCTATTTTATATACATTACCACAAATCTCTTATATCTGGGTTATAAATTTAATTTTATTTTTCAAAGTAAAGCATAAAGCGTCAGGTATAGTAATTTATAGCAACAACTAACAAAAACATGTGATGTTTTTAAAATTTGGCCCCTCATTGAACACAACACAATCGAATCTCTTTAAGAAAAGAAAATATTAAAACAAAAAACAAAATTACTAGGTTTGAGTCATAAATAATTTCCATTTCTGTTTATCAATTTTTATTCTACAAAATATTTAGCATATTTTATTCAATTATATATTCACCGTTACTTGTCATGACTTGTTATCACATATCAGGCAGCTCTTTGATATTATGTTTTGAGTAAAATTTTGCAAGGTTTGACGTGAAAAGGTTTTCAATAAACTTTTAAATTTCGTTATCATTTGAGAAAGTTTTCCCCCTTCAAGCATTTTGCACTAAATGAAAAGATGATAATCGGTTGGTCTAAGGTCTGGTAAGTATCACAGATGGGAAAAGTCAGACTGATTGTCTTCCAAAATTGGTTCTGCTGTTGCTCATGCTGCATGTGCCGTTATATATTCTCATGGATGAGAATAATATTTTTCCTTTAATCTATTGTGTATGCTGCAGTTACCATATAAAAACAATGTTAATGTATTAAAAATTTATTTTTTTAACTACCACATATAATTACTAATTAGGATTATAAAGTTGTCATTTGAATTGGTTTCCCCCAAAACGGAAATTACTTATGTCTCAACCTAATTATTTTCATTACTGTCAAGACTTAAAACAATTGTTTATTTCAATGCAATAATGTATTCATATGACTAAATTTAGTTCAATTTAAAAAAATCCAACTTTTCAAACCAAACTAAATATTTCATCTCAAATATGTACCACAGTTTTTTTTACAAGCAAAGTCACTATCCTCCATTTAAAAAAAACCTTTTATGTGTGTTGATTTCAGTCTTGCTAAGAATGGCTGCAAAACAGTTTCTCCTCCCATTTTATAAGGCAGAAACACCAAAAATGCATGCTGGAATGTTTTTTTCTGACCCACAAAATAGCCTGGTTTGCTGTTTCATCTGACTCAGTCCTGGTCTGTTTTGTCTTGAAGTCAGAATGCTACATTTGCTTGCCTGAACTTGCTTTTGCATGTCAATGCCAATTCTTAGTTTGTGAACTTTTTGCCTTATTACTGTTAATTTATGCCTTATATACAGTGTTTGCTTGCTTTATATTCTTTTTACCTTGTTCCCTTTTCTTTCTCTTCTTATTGCAAACTTTGTCAGCTCTTTTTGTTGGACAAGTCTGTTATTCTGCATTTGACCATGGATACTCACTCCACAATGAGTTAGATGCTTGAAAGGTGATTACGCTAAAAGCTACACTTACTACTGAAACATTGAATTGATATAAAAATCTTGTCTTGAGCGATTGACTGATTTTATTAACAAGCAATAACTGAAAAAAAAAAAATAAAGCTAATGTTAAAAACCATTACAACCTTGTGATGGATTTTATTATATAAAATTATTCTTGCATTTGCTATATTCAAATGATGAAACTATGTAAAATAATTCTTTCTTAAATCAAGAATCATTAAGATCTCTTAGGTTTCTGTTATTTTATTCCAATTTGAAAAGAAACACATTGGTCATGTGCCACTGGTATCATGTAACCCAGTATTACCTGCTGTATAGTCTAATCATAAGTGACTAAACCAGTTCTCTAACCACATTTTTCTGGTGAGGAGAAACAATTAGAGTAGAAGCAGCAGAATTAGAAACAATACTTGTGGTGATGAAAAGGCATCACCTGGCACAAGGCTTCTCAGAATTGAGTCAATGATCAGAGTGGAGGTTTCTCCATACAGAATCAACAACCATATATCCATAACCACATTAGAGGACATCAGCTGTGGTTTTTAACCTGGAGGAACAAACTCTGCTAGGTATATTGCATGAAGACGTACTACATATAAATTTAATAGCTTTTAACCTAGATATGTCAGGAGAACTGGTCAGGTGCTTAGTGACTATTACCACACCTGGTCATAGGGCTGATGATAGAGTTGTGTGTAGTGTAATTGGCAGAAATGTCCAACAAATAGAATTGACAAAGTTTGCCATAAATAATAACGAGGCAAAAAGTTTCACAAACTAACAATGGTGCTGACACATGAAGGGGATACAGACAAGTGATCACAGAGTTCTGACTTCAAGACAAGAATGAACAGAAATATGATGGATGAGGTCAAAAAATGGCCTATTCTATTGGTTAAGAAATCCCAGCATGCATATATATATATAGTTTGTCTATAAATTTAGAGAGAGAAATGTTTTTTGCTGTCATTCTTATGCCAAATAGAACCAACATGATGACATCTGATAAATTTGATGAAAGTAAATTTGAAAAATGTACTTATAATCAAATCCCTCAATTTTTACTGTGATCACAAAAAAATTATAATAAATATACGATCAGATCCTGAACTTATCACCATGAATAGATGTTCTTTTGGGGAGGCACCATGCCTTGAAAGAATATTAGGCTTCAAACTCACACAGAACTTCAAGTGGATATCTTAAACATGACCCATCACAAAACTGCAGGTAAAATCATCAGCTCCTTATATCACTCTAATAAGTACCTGAACCCTTACTCTACCCTCTACCTAAGAGCCAGATCAGGCCAAAAATGGAGTACTGTTGCCATATTTGAGCAACAGTTACTTGGTCCTTATTTTCCAATTTCAGAAGTGTTACAAAATCCTTGTTGGAGAATAGTTATTTTGTCCCTCTCTCTCATAGGTGGAATGTGGTGAGTCACTACTTCCATGGACAGTGGTCAGATGAACTACATTTCTTGGTTCCAACAAGTCTAACTTTCACGGCAAGCACCCAAAATGCCACTTACATTTCCTCTGTATTCAATTGGTGAGAAAGTAAATTCCACTCAAACAGTTTTTTTCTGTGACCACTGCCCTGTGAAATAGACTCCCAAGAGAATGTTTCCCCCAATCAAATCTTAACCTGTTCAAGTATAGAGTTAACCATTATGTTCCTCTCCTCTCCATATAAACTACCTCTTAATGTAATTCCTTGGGCCTTATACAGTGTGAACTGTACAGTAAAAATGAGATGAGAAAAAAAAACAAAAAAAAAAACATGAAATGTTCTGGTTATCTAATACTAGCAATATAGCCTGGTGTTGCTTGGGTGTAATGAAAGCTTTAAAACTAATCCATGGTCCTGGAGCTCAAACTCAGCCTAAAGAATATTTGTGTGAAGTTTGGTAAGAATCAGATAAAAATTGTGGATTTGTATAAAGGACATACAGACAGATAAACAGACACACACACAAACATCTTGCCTTTTATATATATATATATATATATATATATATAATCAATTTTCTGCACTATTGTAAGAACTGAAACCTTGAAACCTCTGAATATCGTTTCTTATGTCTTTGTCTATGAGTGTATTAAATTTGATTAAAATTGAACCACTCCTTCTATAACCTGATTTTTTTGATTATCGATTTGATATTTATTGGGGGTACCTCAACACAAAACCTACCTAAGAACACCCGCAGATGCTTATAGTATAACTGTGTAAATTTTCAAGAAAATCGCTTCAGCCATTTCAGAGTCTATAGGTAACGGACACACAAACACAAAGTTCCATTTGTAAATAAGTTTAGATTAGATAGATAGGTTTTCATCTGAAAAGAAAGAAGTCTACTTTCATTATGTTACTGAACATATAACACTGAGAATAAAGAATTAATATACAAGACGAGTCAAATGTAGTGCCTGGTTTTTGTTTTTACAGCTGTCAATTCTTGGTTTGGCATTTGTATTACATGGGACAAAAAAGGTAGAAATCAGTGAAACACATGTTTATCTAACCAGTTCTTGGGCGGAAAGTTATTAAAGACGTCTACCAAATTGCTTTAATTGCCATTTTTCAACTTGTCCCCATTGTGATCAATGCACAACTGCCTGCACAAAAGTGATGAGCTTGCTTGAACATCAATTTCCTTAAATTTTGCAGTAATTTGAACCTTCAATTTCTGAATGGTATAGGGCTTTTCATGATAACATCTTTCACAAGCACCCAAAGAAAGAAAGTGAGGAGTATGAGGTCTTGGTAATGTGCTGGTTACTTAATCTGTCGATGGCATGTGAGAAAGTTTTCATCAATCCATTGATGAAACAAAAAGAAAAAGAATTAAGAAAATTAAAAATCTGTAAGACAAATATGAACAACATGACTTCCCAGAATCGGGGCTCTATTTTTTGACTTACCCTGTATATTAAGACATTGGCTGAAAGCAGTTGTAAGCTGAGGAGAAGAATATGCTGAATGTTTATGATTATGCACCTCAATGAACAGCTGCTATCAATTTAATGATCTATAAGTCAATATGAGAAATAAAAATAATTTCTCAACAAAGATTGGAAGCTACTGGACATTTCTGGGTAACCTTGCCAATATCAATTAATTTTCCAAACTCAATATTTTTAACATCAAATAATCTTTAGTAATAAAATATCTTAACAGGATTAAATGCAGAAACATAATATTTCATATCAAATTATGTGGCTAAAACAGTTTGTTAATTGAAACCAAAAGACTAGATGTATGTTTTTTTTTTTCAAGAAATGATTTTGATTTACATGTTCGAATATTGATATAAATATTTTTCATTTTTTGTAATTGAGGAAAGACATATTTTAGTGCTAAATTAAATTCTGAAAGTTCATTTTTTTAAACATCAGTTAACATTTTATTAAAGGAACATTTCAATATGCAATCAATTTTCAGAATATGACTAAAGAAGGGAAGCATACGTTTGTCAATGTACATTTATACACCTTGATGCTATTCAAATATTTAAAATTAAGTCTCTAACATCTCTTGATTATAATTAACCTTAAAGATTGAAATAGTCAATTTTAACTAAGTGAAAACATTTGAATTTCATACATAATAGCACCACAGAAAATATTTGACAAGAAAAGTTAAATCATCAAGAAAATGAAAAGACTTGTCAAAAGACTTTAAATAACTTAAGACTCTTACTAGTAAGTAAACAAACAATATAGTATGATGATTTAGAGTAGTTAAATGGAAATCTGGCTGTAGGCTTTCATGACCAAATTGGTTAGGACATCATCCATGAAAGATGAGCATCTACTATATTACTTTTTTTATTCTGATTCGTAGTCGGAGAATATTTGCTCAGCAAAGTTATGCTAAAAATCAACAATAAGATTAAGAAAAGACGAATAATAATAAAGGTTTCAAATTATTTAGAACTAATACTTGAGTGTAAAGAAACAATACCATTTGTAGATTTGGAGTGGGAAAATGTCAATATGGCTGTCAGCTTCCAGCACCAAATTTGTTATTGTCCTTGATGAAAAATACCCCCATCCACCACCCACCAAGAATGTTACTTCTTTATTCTGAGTTCACACTATTTTCTTTAGCATGTCAGGGAATATTTGACGAAGGGAAGACAAGATAAAAATAAATAAAAATGAAAAAAAAAAACTGGTTAAAAAAAGATTTCAAATTGAAACTATTACTAGAGAATAAAATAAACAATATGAAGTTTCGGAGTAGTCAAGTGGAAATCTGGCTTTAAGTTTCCATGACCAGATGGGGTAGAGCATCATCCATGAAAGACAAGTCTCTAGGATTAATTTTAGCTTCACACTACTTCCTTGAGCTGCAGTCAGAGAGATTTTAACTTAGAAAGTTATGATAGAAAAAAATAACAAACAAACAAACAAAAAAAACAAAACAAATGCAAACTTAATTTTTTTTTTTTTAAATCTATTCAATGTTTCTTTTTAATGTACAATAGGGAAGTGAAATGCAAGCCAGTGTATCAACATGTGTCAGTTAAGTGCCATATGTGATACACATATGAGTGATCATGTCTCAAGACATGACTGACTGGACAAAAGATTTCCCCTCAGTAAGTTGCCATTACTTTCTACAGTGAACTGGTACAAAGGCTTTAGAAATCAATCTGTCTTTCTATTTACTCCATAGATGGAGGAAGAAGAGATGAATTAATACTTTTCCTAAGGGTATTTGTGTGTAAGTGAATGCAATAATTCATTGCATTCATTTAACATGTGTCAGTCAGTTAAATGTCATACGTGATAAACGCTTGGGCGATCATGTCTTGAAAGAGACATGACTGACTTGGCAGATGATTATCCTGCAGTAGGTTGCCATTGCTTTCTGCAGTAGATTGGTTGCCAGCCAAGGCTATAGAACCCAATCTGTCCTGTTATTTAACCCATAACTGGAGGGTAGAGATGGATTAATACCTTTCCCAAGGGTATTTGCGCACAAGTGAATGCAATGAATTCAACTGGAATTTGAACTCAGCTCCTCGATTTCTCATTCCAAGCTGATATCCACTGCACCACAATACACATGAACATGTGTCAGTCAGTTAAGTGCCATACGTGATACATGCTTGGGCGATCATGTCTCTTTCGAGATATGACTGACTGGACAGAAGGTTATCCTGCAGTAGGTTGCAACTGCTTTCTGCGGTAGACTGGTTGCCGACCAAGGCTATAGAACCCAACCTGTCCTGTTATTTAACCCATAACTGGAAGGAATAGACGGATTAATACCTTTCCCAAGGGTATTTGCGCGTAAGTGAAGGCAATGAATTCAGCTGGAATTCGAACTCGGCTCCACGATTTCTCGTTCCAAGATGCTACCCAATGCACCACAACGCACATGTGTACAAGGTAAAAATAGGAGTGGGTTGTTAGTCAAGAAAGTATTTATGTAAGGTATCTGATATTTTCTGAAGTGTATGCAGTAACTTTTTGCTTTTCATTGTCAGTCAGCATGCAGGGGATTTAACCAATTCAGACATTAGATTAATGCAGACATTATACAGATGTTGCCTGTTTAGACTGAAATTTAGAAACTATTTGATTATGAAGAGGAAGAAACAAAATTCTGCACTTTGAAATTCATCAAGAGTGAATCAAATTTACTCTCTTTGGACGTTTCATGTTGATTAAAGAGTGTGTTTTTGGATAGGTGTGTCAGTGTGATCCATCAGAAATGGATTTGGAAACCAATTTTTTTTGTGGCACAAAGAATGTAATGATAAAATACCATATTGAAACAGCTTTATAATATTGATTTCTGAATTTGATGATTTAATAATTCTGAGTTCAATACCCTGGCCTAGTAGTACAGACTTAGACTCAGTAGAAACTGATTGAACAATAACTAAACCAGCCAGAATATTCCTTGGATAGAAGAACAAGAACATTCTACTCCTGTAGATTAAATAAAAAGTTTAATTTAAAATTTCCTGAAGAAAGCTGGAGGCACAACAGTTGAAATGTTGTGATTCTAACAAAGATGAGGATATTAGTTCAAATATCAATCATGTAAAACTAAATAATTCCTCATCCCAGAAATTACTATCAAATTGAGCTGCCTCCATCCATGATGCATGTTTTTGCTTATTTAAAGAAAAAAAAATGTGAAGTCTAGTCTATTTATACCAAAATTTAGAAGAGTAAATTTATATTTATACTGAGAAAGAAAGAGGCAACATTTTATTCTGAAAGATTCTATGGAACCAATTAATTTTAAATAATGTCCATAAAAGCTAAATAAGATTACAATAATCAAACAAAGTTTAAAACAGAATAAAATGTTCTGAAATATAAATAAATATAATAAATTATTAATAAATCTCATCCTTGTTGTAATTATTATAAAATGCTTCAGTAGCAAGCATTTCAAATAGACTTTGACAATTAAGTTCAGCTCCAAGCCAGAGAATGGGCGGAGGCTGAAAAACAGTGCCTCATAACCAGCAGTTTTGGATAGATTGAGCTCGACAACCCAGGAAGACAGTTCATCTTGAAGAAGGAATAATCATATCTAAAACATGGAAAAGGCTATAGAAGTAAATACAGACAGAAAACCTGGAGTGAAGTCCTGAATAATGACAACTTTCTGGCAACTTTTAAAGTCAAGGTGGCCCAAAATGTAATACCCTATGTTCCTTTGGGTTTTTTTTCGGTACAGCTGAAAGGGAGTCCCTTGTAATCTGGAGAGTGTACAGCCTCCATATACCATAGCCAGTCTAAGAGAAGGAAAACTTCAAATTCAAACCAGCTGCTTTCATATAGGTCTTGCCTTTAACTTCTGAGAAGAAGGATGGGATAACCTCAACATCCCCGGTGCAAAAGGGTCCAGCACTATTCTTCCATGTCACCATGAAAAACAATTGATAGTGGGGAGGATAGTGACCACAGTGGTGCAGAATGTGCTAAATCAGATTATTAAGCAATTGCTATGTTAAAATGGGTCATTGTTCTCTAAATTCTTAGATTTTTAAAAACCAAACCAACCACATCTTAAAGAACGACAGACTAACATTTATTTCCCCAAGTCAAGAGACTTACTTCAAGATCATGAAATATATTTTATAACAAGTTGAAACAGAATACCAAAATGAAGTCTGCTTGATGGGTGAGGCAGTTGCATCTTTCACATTAGTCAATGTTTGAACCCATTTAAAAGGCTGGATATCAAAATGCTAATATTTAAAATAGGTAAGCGGGCTATCCATCAGGAAGAGACAATTGAAGTTCCTGGGACATGCAATAAGGAAGGAGAGCTTGGAGAACCTGATACTGACTGGCCAGATAGAAGGAAAAAAGAGACAGAGGAAGGCAACAGATAACATGTTTGCAGGGCCTGATCAGGTGGATGACGGAACGGGGGGTTGCCAGGTGTAACAGGAGCAAACGTACTAAGAGCCAGAAGGGATAGGGAGACGTGGAGAACCATGATCGCCTACGTCCTGAAGGAACAGAGCACATAGAAGAAGTAGCAGGCTATCTACACTGCAGTTTTTCTGTGTCAATTTTCCTTAATTTGACTGTACTGGGTACAATGGAGCTAACAATATCTCTTAAGGATGTGACTGATCATGGTTCTCCACAGCTTCTCAACAATGCTTAACCCTTCATTACTCTTTTGTACTTGTGATACTTTTTTCTATTTACTTAAATTAGTCAACTAGATTACTTATGCTTCTTTAGTTCTCTCGCCCTGTATGTGTTAAATTCTACAAGCCATCTTTCCTCATTTTGTTGCAAAAAATTTCAGTTTCAGTCTTTTTATTGTTTGATTGTAGTTCCCTTTGTTTGTCTGGCTATTTTCAAAAAGCTGGTTATCTCAAATCACTACAGTTAGTAACTAGTGCCTTGAGCATGGTGCACATTTTCATTTCTTGTACAAGATTGGAAGTCGTCATGTTAATTCTGTCTCGAAAAGAAAACTGTTACAATTTGTTTGATTGATAGATTGATTTTGTTTAGCGGCATATCAACACTTCTATGGGTTATTTCTTGATATATTTTTTTAAAATATGTATTGCTGAGAATTTTACTATAAAATGTATTTTTATAATGTTTTAGCATTATATTGTCATTTTGCTATAAACATGTATTTGCCCATAATTGGGACCCTAACAGGTGCTACCACACCACGTCAGAGCAGACCTTGGAAGAAAGACAGTTAGGAGGTGACTCCATATTCCTCAAAGCCTCCATTCTCCCAGTCAGAGGCCTTATTGCTGGATGTCATTAATAACCATACACAGAACGATTAAAATTAGGTGGTGCTGCACAAAAATTACATTGTCTTCTATTTACGATCTGTGCATTATGAAAATAGAAAGTGCACTATATATTTCATTTGAATTAAAATTTTTTCTTTTTTTTTTTTACCGTTTATAATGGATTCTTTATTTTCATATTGGACATTATAAAATAATTTAATAAACACTTAGATTTTAGGCGTTGCAAACATTTATTACCTTTGTTTATATACATTTCATTAATACTTTTTATATCTGAGAAATTTTTAGTATAATCTTATCTAAGTGAAACCCCTTTTTTCTTTTCTTTTGAAAAGATTCTAGACAAATTATTTTCATTGAAGATTCAATTTCAGAGAAATTATTTTTTAAAGGATATATTGGATTACTAATCGTGAATTTTACTTTAATTTTAACGACAAGCCTTCAGAGTAGAATTTCAATAGAAACAAAAATGCAAGGTAGACATTATTTTTTTAATGCTGTTGTTACTTTTTTTTTTTTTATATAGCTGTTTTTAGGATTGAGTGATCCAGTCTATGTCAAAGCACCTGTACAAGGACAAGGGAGAGAAAAAAAACAAAAACAATTTCTGTTGGAATTAGGAAATGAACTAAAATCTTTGTTTTTAAACAAAAGACATTTTGTGAAAAGAATAATTTCAAACCTTGTCCGACAAAGCAATTTCCTTTCTTTTGAATTTACATCATTCTTCTAGTATTTGCCATCAATAGAAAGATGAAACAAAATTTCTAAGGTTTTTTTGCCAACACAACAAATGAAATCTTTTTATTATTGAAATCTATAGTTTGCATTTGATGAGCTGTTATCACTCTGGGCAAGGGAACTAGTTCTTGCAGGAAATAGTGACATGCCAGAAACTATGATTTCTCATTTCCTGATAAGTTTACCAAAAAGTAAGGCAAAAAAGCAGAAAAAGATATAGAATAAGGAATATAAAAGAGAAAACACAATACATTGAAAATGTTAATTTCAGTATGAAATGTTCTTTAAAAAATTTTTTTCTTAAATAAAATAAAAAGCCAATAACAATGGTCTGACAGAAAGAGAAAAGATGCATTGAAATACAGTAAGAAGTTTAAAATGAATACTTTCTTTCAATGAAAGAAACAACTATACATATGTGTAAAATAAAATTTGAAGAGCTACAGAAAATTAAAAAAGTGAAATAAAAGCTGGAACAAAGAGAATTTGTTTAAAATGTTCATTTTAGAGACATACCAAAGATATTTTTTCGTTAACTCCATTTTGTCTTTTCTCAAGATTTTCGCATATAAGAGGCAAAAGAAATTTAAAAAAAAAAAAATTCAAAAAAGTATATATAAAAAAATTTTGAAAATTTCTGTAATGATCACATTTTCCATGATCTGAAACAATTGTCTATATATTGTAAAATAAAGAAAATATTATCCGTTTCTGAATTAGGATTATTAGAAATTCAGATTGACAAATAAAGAAAAAAGTTATTTATTTCGAATTTACTCATGTAGGAATATGTGGATATTTCAATGGATACAGCTTGGAATAAATAATTGCCGAGCCAATTAGGAAATGCTTCTCCCCAGCTATGGGTTAAATACCAGAACAAATTAGACTCTTCTCGGCCTTGGTTGGCAATCAGCTGATGAATGAGAAAGTAAGCTCTGAATTCAAAAACAGTTAAGCTTGAGACTAGCAATTCCATCACCTGAAAAACTTACTTGCTATACTAACCATTACAGCAAATGTTGAGCATACTAAAGCAGCAGTCCTCATGCTTTACCGTTGGAGTGTACAAGACTTTATAGTTTACCAAAGATGACTGAAAATTTTGTCATGTCCTTAATCTACTACAGTTCACATTATCCACTTCAAGTTCAATTGATATAGAAAATATTTATTGGAATCTGAAGGTTTATTTGTTAAACAACAGCCATATCCATCTACAAAGTTAACATGAAGCCAAAATAAACACCAGCCATTTATATGAAATGTCCTCAATTTCTAAGTCTCAAATTCATAGCTATTTGTGATTGGGAAGCTTTAAAATAAACTGTTAGATTGATCTGATAAAGATAAATATTTAATAAGTTCAAGTCAAAACAATGCTAGAAATTGCAAAGATGATCAGCACGTGACTGAAAAAGTTTAAAAATCCAGGACAACTCCAATTCATGCCAGATAAAGGCAAATTGAGAACTCATTGATCTATATCCTATATTGAGGCAAAAGTTATAAAAAAATTAAAAAAAGTCACTTTCTCAAGTGATGAACTTTCTAGACCTTGTGAGAGCAAATGTCAAAAAAAGCACAGTGTTGGATTCAAAATTAAATGACAAAAGAAATAAAACCAATCACTGGGTCACATTTAAAAGAAAACCATTCAAAAAGCAAAAGGTGGACAAAAGGTCACATGAAGATTGGTGAAAATCAATTGTGATCAATTAAATTGGCCCCAGAGGTTGAGATAACAGCAAAGTGGAGGCAGTGTAAAACTCCAGAGTGTGATTGATTATAGAGAGCAAAGTGGTGAGCCTATAGCGAGTTCCAGATAAGATAATAGGTTAGAGAAAGTAATTATTTTTCATTTTAAGTGTGGAACAATGGTTTAAGAAGCTATATGCTTTCAGAAAGATTATTTTCATCTATAGCAATGTTTCAAACATTTGCCAAAGAAAATTCCTTGACTAAAATGGCTTTCAAAGATACACATTTAATAAAATAGTTTGTTTGCCTGAAAATTTGTAGCTCATTCTGAACAAGATTTACAGGGATGAACAGAATTTTATCAGCAAAGACAAAGTTTGAAATTATTTTCTGTATGCTGTGCAGTCTGTTTTATATAAAGAAATAGAATAGCTCTCAAAACCAATGAACAACTTCTAAAACTAGTTTTAGAATATAGAACATGCATTTCTTGATATTTCAATACAAATATTTTTAACCAGTTATCTCGTACATTACTTTTCATAGGTTTTATATTTTCATCTTCTAACTTCATAAGAGAATATATTAATTAGGATATGGGTATAAATAATGAAAGTGTGTCTTTAAAAAAAACACTTCAGATGGTCAATATTTGATTTGTCATCATCCTTATCATTAACATCTTTTTCCATGAATGTATGGATTGGACAGGGTTTTTTGATAGTTCTTTTCCAGGCTACCTATTTTTGTATTAAGGCCTGATGGTAATCTCAATTTAAATCATCATTGATAAGCTGGGTCCATATTTTACGTGGTCTCCCTATCTTTCTTTGGCTATTGACCTCAATAAACCTACAATTGTTGACTGGGTTTTTTTTTTATGTCCATTCTCTCACAAAAATATACTGTTCATTTTCTGACATTTTGAAGAGGAGTTGAATAAAACTTTATCCATCAAATACTTAGTCCACATTCTTCTTTTTTCATATGTGACCA
Organism: Ascarosepion bandense; assembly: GCA_037127315.1. Classification (NCBI taxonomy): domain Eukaryota; kingdom Metazoa; phylum Mollusca; class Cephalopoda; order Sepiida; family Sepiidae; genus Ascarosepion; species Ascarosepion bandense. Next base: position 3,081,238 of record JBBBDQ010000632.1, read on the forward strand.
TTTCACTTTTCTGATTCATACTTTCCTGATATTAGATGAAAACTTGGAAATTTTCGTATATATTTCAGTAAAGTTTTCTCTTCTTCAAATTTTCAAGTAAAGAGAATGGGTCAAAGTGACACAAGAAGGTTAAGGGTGAAATTACAAAAGTGCTGCTGAAAAACATTCTTTACAGGTGATTAATATTTGATTAACACACGCGAACATTAATCTATATTTCTGAGATGAGGTAGTATTTACACTACTTACATTATTTGGACTATTGTCCTCATCTTTGCCATTTGTATGTTTCGGATGTTGCATGCTCCAGCCTTCTTCAGGTACTAGGAATTTCAAACTGAATGCTTTATTACAATCACTGGGGTATATCATTCTCATTCCTTTGTATGAAGCCTCTTTGGTAGTCATGAGTTATCTCTCTCTAACCTGACTGTAAGTTACTTGCTCACCACTGCTGTAGCCTGGTATTGAACTCACAACTCTTTTGGTCAAGTCACTGGAACTAACCAACTGGGTCATGTTTCCTTAAGGATAAGAACAACTGAATTTTTGGGACTTATTAATCCTAATGTTTAGTAACCATTTTTACTAGAGTTCATATTGCAATTTTTTGGTGTTAATGATTTTCTCTAGTATTTTTTTTTCCAGAGTTCATATTGCAATTTTTTTATTTTATGTTAATGGTTTTCTCTAGAAGAAGCTTCAAAGGAATGAGAATGAGATACCCCAGTGATCATAATAAAGGGTTTGGTTCGAAATTCCTAGAAGAAAGCTGGAGCATACAACAGCTGAAATGTCATACAAATGGCAACAAAGATGAGGACAATAGTTCAAATAATCTAGTGTACATGAGAACATATCTAAACTTATTTATAAATGGAACTGTGTGTGTGTGTGTGTGTGTGTGTGTGTGTGTGTGTATCCATTACCTATAGACTCCAAAATGGCTGAAGCAATTTTCTTGAAAATTTACACAGTTGTACTATAAGCGTCTGCGAGTGTTCTTAGCTAGGTTTTGTGTCGAGGTACCCCCGATAAATATTGAAAATTGATAATCAAAAAAAATTGGGTTATAGAAGAAGTGGTCCGATTTTAATTAAATTTCATACGCTCATAGACAAAGATATAAGAAACAATATTCAGAAGTTTCAAGGTTGCAGTTCTTACAATAGTGCAGAAAATTTGATATCGATACCAGGAAATCAAACTTTGACTTACATCCATTAATTTTTCTTTCAGTCTACGGTTTCGCTTTAACTGGAAACAACTATTGCTTTTTAGTCTTTCGTGCCAACGTTCAAATAGTCTGAGCTCCAGGACCATGGATTGGTTTTAAGCTTCCATTACACCCGAGCAATGCCGGGCTATACTGCTAGTTGCTTATATTTTTATTTGGAAAGGACCTGAATAAAACTGTGTACCCAAGACAATTTGAAAATATAAACATCAACAATGCATTTAAAAAAACATACTGTGTAGTAGTTTAGTTAAATTTTTATACATTCATTCACATCATGTATCGACTAATTGGACATCAATAACTTATAATCAGGTTCTTGAATCTGAAAAATGTGATCATTACTCAAGAGTTGTTTACATACAAGCAAAAATATAGTGTTTATGTTTATTATCTGAGTAACATTTTGAAGAGGAGGGGAATAAAACTTTGTCCGTGAGAAAATTTTAAAATATAAATAATGTGGGTATATCTGGAAAAGAAAAGTTTCTAAGAGACATTAATTTAATAAACAATATATTGTTAATTTTTTGTCAAATGTTTTAAAAAGGATTTGAATCAAGCAATTTTAAAAACAACAGTGGAGGTATTCTAAGTGACAGTTTTAAAATGACAATATAAAAATGTAAAATGGAGGAAAATTACCGCAAACAATACAATGTTTAATTAACTAATAAGAAGAAATTACCACGATGCTAAATTTCATCTATAAAAAAAAGCAGCTTAATAACTAAAAATACATACTGTTGGTTTAGAAATCTAATTTAACAATGGTAAAAATTAAAAATAAAAGCAAACAGAATCAATGTTAGCAACCCATTGACAAATATATTTTCATAGAATTTTTATATACTAGAAGCTTTATTTTCTTCATAATATTTAAAGATGCAACATTTGATTATTTTTTAAATAGAACAAAGTTTAAACTTACTTGCTACATTCAGTCAGTTAAGTGCCATACGTGATACATGCTTGGGCGATCATGTCTCTTTCGAGACATGACTGACTGGGCAGAAGATTATCCCGCAGTAGGTTGCCATTGCTTTCTGCGGTAGACTGGTTGCCAACCAAGGCTATAGAACCCAATCTGTCCCATTATTTAACCCATAACTGGATGGAAGAGACGGATTAATGCCTTTCCCAAGGGTATTTGCGCGTAAGTGAATGCAAGGAATTCAACTGGAATTCGAACTCGGCGCTCCGATTTCTTGTTCCGAGCCAATATCCACTGCACCACAAAGCACATCCTTGCTACATTAAATGACCTTAAAAGCAAAATTGCTGACACTAACATCTGATGTACAGTGTGTGATGGATGAGATATCTAATTTATACAAAAATAAAACAAAACTGACATCTTTTTTTAACAGATATATTTACCAAAATTACAAAAATATCTTCAAATACTGAGTAAATTTATTCAATAAAATTGCTATTGCCTTCAACCACACCCTCTAGATGGTTTCAGGATCTCCTGAAACTCTTCTTGACAGTCTCCTTGAGTTAGTGAATGCTACCATAATCCTTCCCTTCAGTTCATCTTTGGTTTTACAAGGAGTTTTGTTGGTCTCTCACTAAACTCCACAGACGCTAGTCGGGTGGAGTTATGTGGCAATATGTAAGGAGTGATGTATTTGCAGAGATTGATAGCCATGACTGGGTTTACTTGCTTGTGCAGTATGGTGCAGAGTCCTGTTGCCGGACATAGGGTCTTCCCCAACTCTGGATCCAGGTTAGTACTACCTTCTCAAGACACTTGATGTAGACCTCTGTACTGAGGCATAATATCGTCATCAATAGTGATAATTACAAACACCTTTGTGATCACCATTAGACTTATCCAACTTTCCAAATTCTCTGCACTGACCTTAAACTGACACCCAAACACTCTGAAATGTTTGTATTGGAGCTTCTAGTAGTAGTACAGCATGCAGATTCCAAAGTCGGGCAGAGTAATTTTTATCACAGATGGTGCCCAACTGACCCTAGTATACTGTGCAGTTGACAAAAAACGTGCACGTGTGAAATTATATATATATATATATATATGTGTGTGTGTGTGTGCAGAGAAGTTTTTCATTTTACTGAAGAGAGTTATGCTAACTTAAAATTTCATGAAAGCATTATTGTGATGTCTTCCCTCTTCAGGGCTTTTGCTTCCATTGTTACTTTTTCACAAGCTTTTTCTTATTTATATAGGCTTGGTGTAATTTAAGATCTTTATGTGTGTAATGAAAAAATAATTAACCACCTGTAGAACCATTCACATACAAATATACAAAACATTCACATACAAATATACAAAACATTCACATACAAATATATTAATTATACCAGGCTCCATGTAAGAAAAAGAAGCAGCAACAAAAGAAACAAAAGCGATGAGGAGTGAAAATAACAAACTAATGCTTTTACAAATCTTCCAAGTTGACATAATTCTGCTCAATCAAGTGATAAACTGTTCCACATTAGTTCTATTTGAGGTCTATCTTGATATTGTTCACTTTATGACAAAAAAAAAAACTGCTTGCCTAAATACTTTTCTACCAGTAAACCACTATAAAAAAAAAATAAATAAATAAAAATAAAAAAAAATTACACCAGCAATCTTGGCACTAAGCATCATCACAATTTAATACATATATATATATATATATATATATATATATATATATATATATTCCAAGCACACCAAGCAAACAAAGATATTAACTTTTAAAGTTTCTTGTTTCTTTTTCTTTGTTATGTAAAATAATAGACAAAAAAAAAAAAAAAAAAAATGAAACTGTATATATAATCAAAGCTTCGCTTCCAGAAATAACAAGAGAAGGTAATTTTAATATTTCCAATGTTGGCCAATATTTTGCTTGTTATTTCCACAATGCCTGTTCTTAGACTAAGTTCTTGAAAGTGCTGCTTCCTCAGTGCAAATAAAAACCGTCAAAGATGTTCGTATCACGTAGACATGCTCGTTTCAAACAATTAAACAGATGGGCTTTGCTTCTGCCGAGTACTTCTTCCTTAATGAAACACAGTGTGAAATTAATTTTCCTCACAGGTTTTCTAGTGACCTTTAATGATATATTCACCATCACCCCAGCTGGCAGCTGAAACATAAGCAGCCTAATAACGATTCTAGTTCCTTTGTGCACGACTTACTATTGCAGTTCACACAGGTTATGTACATGGAAAGCTTTACAGCAAGCACAATTGTTTTGAAATCCAACTGCCATAAAAGAGAACAGACAATGCTGCCTTTTGTCAAATTTACTAAGGCTTTTGTTAAAAGAATCCATAATTATTCACCAGTTTTCAATAATGCAAACCTTTGAACTATAAGAAGCAGTTACTATCATCTTTGTGATCTTTTACTATTGTATCTCGTGTCTCTTATCGGCAGAAAAGGTTGCCAAGAAATTAACAACTTTGAACTTGTTCAAAATAATAACCACTGAGAATCAAACGCCAAAAAGAAACATTTTGTAATGGCAAGGTTATCTGGTGTTGCATGGCTTGAAATTAACTCAGAAAATCATTAATATCTTAGGGAAAGATTTCTATAAAATTATAATTTAAGAAATTTAGCCCTAAAATACTTATAATTAAATATTACTATTTTAGGGCAAAATTTCTTTGAAATAAAATTATATATAATTTTAAAGAAATTTTACCCTAATTTAGTTGAAGAGAGAGAGAGAGAGAGAGAGAGAGAGAGAGAGAGAGAGAGAGAGAGAAATAGAAAAGTGTTAACTGAACAATGTTAGATTAAATACTTTTCCTTAATGGAAGGAGGCAATATGAATTGTGGGTAAGCAGGCAACATAATAAAAAATTTGTTAACAAGGAGGAAGGTGCACTTTTTGAATATCCTATAGCATTGAGTACTGGACCAACAGTTTTTGGATAACTTATGAAACGGATCAGTGGCAAGTGAGAGAGGACAAAAAAGTTACAACTAATCGGATGATTTGATAGATTTAGTAAAAGCGTTGGGTGACGATACATTACTTCCCTGTTCTTGACAAGGTTAAAGGTACCAAGGAGGAGTGATTTTTCCATTCCTTAACCAAGAATACACTTAAATATTAATAGTTTTCTGAAGTTGTTTTAATCGAAGCAACACTAGATAACACAAAAATATGTGTATGCGTGTGTCCAAGTGGCTAGAATGTTTGCTCTCCAACCATTAAACATGGGTTCATATCCCACCGTGGTTGATTTGTCTGGAAGGTGACTTTTTGATATTGGTTTGGAGTGACAGGTATCTGAGACAGGGGTTGAAGAGCAGCTCTAGCAGATATGTGTGCAAGGAAAATAAATGTAGCTGGCAATGTGTGTGTGTGTATCTTTAATTTTTTAAATATTAGCTTAATTTAATTGCGTATTTAGAATTGGTTATAACACAGCAAATGTTGGAAGCAAAATATGTAATACTTGGTTATATCATCCGCAAATGCATGGATCTTAAAGAATGCAAGTTCCATATATTAGCAGATGATACATATCTGAGTATTATACATTTCCTGCAAATAAGATTTGTTAGATTCAGTCAACAAGGTCCATCTGTTTCACTGTGTGTGTGTGTGTGTGTATATATATATATATATATATATACACACACACACACACATGATAGTTTTCATTATTATGTTGTCAATTTATTTACAAATGTTTTATCTGAAACTAAGCACTTTTCCACTATAAAGTAAATGTTAGACAATTATATATCCATACAAAGTAATATGGAGAATTTGGTGGAACTCAAGACTCAAAATTATTTAATCATAAAAAAATATTTGCAAGAAAATATTTTCCAGTGAAATGATTTAAAAAACTGTTTGGTAAATCATGAGAAACTGAGTATTTTGACAAATGAACTACTTTGTCAAATTCCCAGGTCATCGGAAACAGACTCAAATATGTATAAGATTGCATCGAAAAATTCTTGACGGTATATGCTAATATTTGTACTCATTACCAGAAAAGTGCACACAATTATCACTCATTGATACCCAGACTAATGAGTTATTCTGTCAACAGGTTTCATGCTTTCAACTTTATGTTTGGACATGCAGGTGATCAATGGTGAGTGGCTTAGAAGTTAAATTCATCGAGCAGTGTTTGAAATTCAATTGAGTCTGTTACATTCCCTTTTATGCAAATACACTTGGGAAAATTATGAAGCCATCTCTTCTTCCCCAATTATGTTTAGCAGGGTAAACTGGGATCTTGGTTGGCAGCAAACTGAATTCCAAAACTTGAGTAGACAGCACTTGTTCGCATGAAAACATGTGGTCATCTTCTATGCGCTATGTCCCTTCAGGATGTAGGCAATCATAGCTTTCCATGTCTTCCTATCCCTGGTAGCTCTTAGGATGCTTTCTCCTGTTACCTCACCCTAACCCCACACTGCCATCCACTTGCTCACGCCCTTTAAATATGTTATCAGCTGCTTTCCTCCATCTCTCTTTCTCTCTATCTGACCTGTGAGTATCAAATTCTCCAAGACTTCCTTCCTCATCACATGTCCCAAGAACTTCAGCTGTCTCTTCCTGATGCTCAGTATTAATCTCTTTCATTTCCATCCTTTCTAAAACCTCATCATTGCTCACATGCTCAATCCATGATATTTACAGCATCCTTCTGTAGAATCACATTTCAGTTGTTTCAAGTTTTTCCTTCATCTTTGATGATATTGTCCAGAATTCACTGCCATGAGAGAAAGAAAAAAATTAATGAAAAGCAGCCCTTTTTTTCAGATAATAAAAAGTGGCTGCAAAGCCAATCATTTCACCAAGTGAAATTTCAGAAAACTGCCTTTATAGTAAGGACACTATTATTAGATCTTAGCATATATTAGAGCTATTAGATAATTTCAATACTTCTGTCTTATATTCTCACACAGTCGATATGCTTAGAAGGCCTCCACCCCAAAACCTTTGCTTTAAAGAATACTTAGAATTGTATTTTGAAAGATAAGGTAAAAACCCAGAAAACCAGTTTTAAACATATCCAATGAAAGCAAGAAGCAATTGCTTTGCATTAATTTTTTTTTTTTTTAATGATCTCCCTCGAAATGTTTTCACTAAAAAGATCAAAATTTGATCTGAAACTTATTGAAACTAATCTGAAGTTTTATAAATCACATAAACTTTGATAATTCAAGAAATCCAGAACAAATATTTGTAAAATCTAAACGTGTCCAGCAAGCTGTCTTTATAGTAAGGAAACTTACTGGATCTTAATATATTATAGAAAAACTGTTAACTTCAATACTTCTTTCTCATGTCTATATTTATAAAAACGGATATGTCTGTATGTTTGTGCATTTCCATTCTAACAAACACTACTCCTTCGAAAGCCTTAGTTCAATTTCAACCAAAATTGGGTCACTTGTCGATCATGATATGAACTTTTCATACATGCAAAAATTTTCCAAATCGATTTATAGGGCACACCAGAAATTAAAAAATCCTTAGAATTTATGAACCCTTCTCCTCAGAGACGCCTTGTGGCTAACTTGTAGATCAAGGTCAAAACCTTTATTGTACAGAACAATTTTTGAATCAATGTAATCAATGTATTTTGAACAAAAGTAATGCTGTAATTCCCAAAGTGACGTAAGTGAAGGTACCACTGCAATTTAATATTAAGCTTTATTTTTGGCCAATATTCACATACACTACAAACATTCCATGTTTACAATAAATTGAATTTTGCACTACCAGAGCTCATCAAAGGTGTCAAATTGTAAAACTTAAACTAAGGAATTTCTTGAAGTTAAGATTTATCATCATGCTTAGCCAAAACAGCGACCTCACCTCCTCTGTGAAAAATTTTAAAAAAAAACAACTTTCCTTATTTAATTTCTCCATGTGCTGTGCAATCCAAATACTTTAAGTTTTTCTGATACATTTTTTCTTGATGACAGCTAGAAATTTACTATACTGACTAAAATATCCTACCTCATGCTTATTTAACCAAAAAACTGCCATCTAAAAATGGGAATCCTTTCTAAACTTGCGATTCAAAAGTGGTTCATAAATATAATGCTCTGGTAGAGCTTTAAGACCCACATTCTCAACCAGTTTTGTGCCCCCACCCCCGATCTAAATGCCTAGAAAGAAAGAGCACCATACTTTTCACCAGATGTCAATTGTAGACAAAGGAGCCAATGTTTTTGATTCAAGGATTTATATCCAGTCAAAAGAATCTCTAAGAAAAGTTGCCGACCAACTAAAACCTGAAAGAGAACCTCATGGAACTATATGGGTAAATACATATTTTTGACTCTTTCATTGACCAAACTTATATACACATTTAAGGATTTCCAAAAAGTATAGCACTTAACTTCTTTGACAACTTAACTCTGTAAAGATATCTGACACCTTACCTTCCCTTTCTCTCCTCATAACACTTGTCAGTAGTAGACTATGTTTCTTATTTTGAATGCAATAAAAATTGTATATTTGTAAATATTTTATTTGGTATGTTTTGTAAATTAAATATTTGTCTGTGATGTTTTTTATTTTTGAGTTTTGGTCAATCATTTTTTTTTCTTTTGTTACACTTAACATGTAACACACCTCAACCTCATACTAGAGCTTTCCGAATAAGCACTTGATCTCACCTTTTTAACATAACCATTAAAAATCCCTGAGCAACATCGGGCTATACTGCTAGTATATAATATAGACAATGAGTTATGTATACAGTCAATATGCTTACAAAGCCAACACTCAAAAATCTTGGCAAAATCTTTAACTGAAGTTTTTGCCCCCCCCCCCCCCAATGGTTATATTTCTAAGATATTTAGAAATTACAAAAATCGACTGATGAAAGTTATTACTCAGATTAAACTAATATTAGTTGAAGGCCTCTGAAATATAAAACCAATTTTTTTGCATATGTTGAAACATGAGTAATAGAAAAGGTCTAACAAATGCTTAAAAACACAAAATCAGTGAGAAATTGTTTAGATTGGAGATATCGAAGGAGCTTTGCAGAGATCATCGAATAATAAAGAGGGCTGTTGAAAATTAGAAGCAAAGCAAAGGAAAAAGTTTTAAGAACCTGTCTTCTCAAATGGGAACATAAACCAAAGTGTTATAGGGAAACAATCATTTTTGACCAGTGTTCAGCTTTGAACAGGTTGAAATTGAAGGAAGTCAAGAAGGATAAAAGGTGTATAATATTTTGGGATCTGTCAAGAAATCTCCCAGTAAAGCAAATATTTTAAAGCAACAAAACTGGGTCAAAAAAATACAAGAAAATTGACTTTTCTAAAGTAATTTTCATGGATGAATCTCTGGTGACATTTGATGGATGAGCCAAAGGATGGATGTTATCTGATGCAGATGTACCTGTGGCTAAAAAAAGGCAGCAAGGAAGTGGTAGTGTAATGAAATGGACTGAAATTCTTGACCAGATCATTATTAGATTATTCAAAGTCAATGAATGAGTTAAACTGAACAGTGCAAACTATTGTGATTTCATAGAAAAAAAGCTTTCTTTGAGCAGTACAAATTCCAGTCTTGCAGCTTCATAGTGATGTTGTATTTATTCATGACATTGCTTCTGATGTACCTAAAGTTACTTGTGAAGTTTTTTGAGTGCAAAAAGTTTAGAGGAGAGAAGATAATGGAATAGCCACAGAGTCTTGATTTGAATCCAATCAAAACTCCATGGTCAATTATGAAGATGAAATTATATGAAGGTGGCAAACAATATTATAACAAAGCAAGCCTATGGGAAGCAATTAAAACTATGTTGGAAATTGAATCTGATGAAGCAAATAATTTAACAAAATCAATGGATAATAGATTGCTGGAAGTATCAATATATTAAAATGTCAATTCAAAAAAATTATAATATATTTGTTATTTATTCTATTAAAGTTGTTGATCAATTGTTGATGATTTTATTACCTTGTTGTTGATGTACAAAGTTATGTTGTGGTTTTGCATATTAACCTCAGACTGCAGTTTTTAAAATAAATGAAATAACTTCAATAAAACATGTAGAAACTAACCAAAAATTTAGCTCGAACTTTGTTTTGACATGTAAATTAATCGTTTAAAATTTGACAAGTTTTCAAAGCAAATCCGAGTTATTGAGGGTTATGTGATTTGCATAATAACTTTAGGCAGGCTATATTTTTTAAGAATTGCAGGTTTAAAATTTATGAATTTATTATTTTTGGAGGGAGTGAATGGGAGTGGGGGTTAAAAAGTTTCCCTTCTTCACTTTTTTCAAATTTTTTTGTGCATGGCACTATTGGCTAATTACTCCAGAAAACATTAAAAAAAAAATAAATAAAATAAAAAAAAAATATTTGAAATCTTATAAAGTTAATTTTTTAAAAGTCATAATTTGGGATTCAATTAAGCATTACAAATTATGAATATAAAAATTTCTTTTCACATCTTAAGAAATTGTGTCACATGGGAAGATTTTGTTTGCTATAAAGAGAGGGATCAATATACATAACTAACTAGAACCCACTATTAACTTATGTGGATGGTTGATAGTTTTAGGAGTTTTACTTAAAAAAAAAGTATAAATGTTCAAGAAGTATGGGGACAGTTAAAGTGAACTTATAATTAAAATGGATGTCCTGTCTTATTTGATACTGCTGTTAATCTGATACAAGGCCCAAGAGCCACTCAAATTCGAAAGTTACTGAATGTGGTTGTTTTAATGACCTAAGAGGATGAAGTAAGAAATGCAGATTATGAGGATATGTAGGATGGATAATGGTTGATCTTAGACTTGAAATGGTTAAGATTATAGAAGGATCCTTTTGGGATTCTGTTCCATAAAGTAAGTTTTGAGGAAGAAGCTGGAATTAAAGACATTTCCTCTTTGGAAGAAACTGGAATTAGTGGAATTTCTTCCTTATTGACTCAGTATACATAGCATAGCAAGTCTTACCTGTGAAATTCTGTTTGGTAAGAGAGAATGAGCAATAAACATGTTATTGTTGTTGCTTTTCTGAATGACAATGTGGGCCATTTTTAAGTCAGGACTAAATAAGTGAAGATTTATTAATAATTGAATCTTCACTGAGAAACAAGTGCGAAATTCTGTTATTAATCCGCCCTGTTCTTTTCTGTTTTTTTTCTGTTTCGTTTGTACAGAAACAATTATTATTAGCAACAATGTGGGCAACATTATTTATTTTGTGGAACTTATTCATTTACTGAGATTGTATTTATTTCAAAGAATAGGTGGAATAGTTAAACTGGGATTGCCTTTCCTTGTAATCGACCTAATTATAATTGATTTTATGCAAATTAGCTTCATGTAGCTGAGGAATGTCATTGATCAATATTTTCCATTCCTTTCTTATGAACCGTTCACTATCAGTAATCATAAGTCACAATCCCCTACACTTAATTTGAAAGATTTTGTTTTCCAAGCTTCACAAGAAAAGAAATTATGCAATAAAATTTTTGAATTGGTAAATATTCTTTTGCCTGATTACTTTTTTAAGGACTTGGATTTGGGTGGGGGTATGTCAATAAATGGATAAGACCGCAAATATTAATGGGATGTTCAAAATTAAACTTTAGTTGACTTTGCACAGGTTTAAAAGACCCAAATACAAAATCTGGGTAATTGAATTTTTTGCTCAATTCTATATATGACTAGCAGTATAACCCAGCGTTACTTGGGTGTAATGAAAAAGCTTTAAAACTAAACCATGGTCCTGGAGCTCAGATTCTTTGGATGTTGGCATGAAAGACTAAAAAGCAACAGTTGTTTCCAGTGAAAGCAAAACCTTAGACTGAAAGAAAAATGAATGGATGTAAGTCAAATTTTGATTTCCTGGTACCGATATCAAATTTTCTGCACTATTGTAAGAACTGCAACCTTGAAACTTCTGAATATTGTTTTGTACATCTTTGTCTATGAGTGTATCAAATTTGATTAAAATTGGACCACTTCTTCTATAACCTGATTTTTTCGATTATCGATATCGGGAGTACCAAGACACAAAACCTAGCTAAGAACACTCGCAGACACTTGTAGTAAAACTGTGTAAATTTTCAATGAAATCGGTTCAGCCGTTTTAGTCTATAGCTAACGGACACACACACAAAGTTCCATTTATAAATAAGTTTAAATATTTTTATCAAAACTTATATTAAGAATTCTTAAATCTGTCATTTTCAACATTCTTCTTTATCTGTAGGAGATTTTATGTAATATATATTGATAAATTAGTAAACTTAAAGAATGCCAGCACTTATGAAACAATTTCTTTACAATTAAAAATTCAGCTTTTATTGACTGAGCAGACAGCGCTACTTTTGGTTGAAATATCTCAAGTTCACCATTATCACTCTTAGTGAAACAAACTTCCTTTCAGTCTTTTCACTTACTAATGACATTCCCACAAGAACAGTATTCTTGCATGTATATTTTTAAAATTTTTTAGAATCTGGTCCATTTAAACAAATTTTACCTAAAAACATTGACCTCTGATACATAGATGCCAGTTTACTAATACATACCCAAAATGTAAACCTACCAAAAATAAAAAAAATGTTGAACCCACTTATCAAAATCACAAATGAAAAATAGATAGACACCCTACTCTCTCTCTCTCTATTAGTCTCAAATAAAAGAAAATTAATTTCAAAGTTTACCTAAAACCAACAAAGAGAAATGACCTCATCAATATTTATTCTTGTCACAATATAAAAATAAACTTAGTCAAAGGTTTCTATCTTATACTCATAATATATAGCCTAGAATATTGAAATAAAGAAACATACATTGAAAAATCTCTCAGATTCATTCACTACTTCCATTTCATTCTCTAAGTGAGAAAAAGGGCATAAAATCCATATAAGATAAAAAAAAAAAACAAATCAAATTATTGTCACCAAAAATACTAAATTTACAAATCTACTAATTCTTTATCAACAAAACTTCATAAAACATAGTAAAATTATAAATGCTACCATCACAATAAATTTAGCAAAAAAAAAAAAAAAAAAAAAAAAAAAAAATCAGTACTACATTGGAACTTGGTATATATAAAATTGGCTGTCTGCAGTGTTCTAAAGATTATGCAGGTGAACATCTAAAAACTGAAAATTTGTGTCTACAAATATAAAAAACAGAATAACCTACAGAAATAAGAATAACTTTGATTTAAAAAAAATGGCATATCAATAAAAAACAAATCATTATGAGGAAAATACCTAAAAGAAATATTAATGAATAACCTATGTAAGATACCCCCCCCCAAAAAACAAAACAAAGACCAGATGCAATTTTTCCTTATTGTCAATGTTCGTAAAAACCTATGCTTAAAGAATCATTGACTTACAAAATTTTATACTCACCAAGCAACTGAAAAAGATTGTATACCAATTTTCAACTCACACCAAAAATCTTCCCCCCACAAAAAAACCATGTAATAAAGTTTAATCCAACACAATCCAACACAAGCAAATATGCCCAAAAGTTTCTTAAATAAGAAAAATCTACATAATAAAAATTTAATCCACATGCACAGAATACATAGACAGTCACTGTAAACCCTCAAGAAGTTTGATACACACGTACAATCCACTTATTCTTTAAACTATTTCAGGAATTAGACATATGTACATATTATATATTACACACACAATACAAGACATACACAAAATAAATGTCCAGTAGAATTTAAACATGCGTGTAGTCACACACACACACATACACATCTCTCTCTCTCTATATATATATATATACACACACTAATGCCACAAAAAAAACAAAAAAAACAAAAAAAAAACAAAAAAACAAAAAACAAAAAAAAAACAACACCTGTGACATCTACCTAAACCAATAAAAAACAAACTGCATAAAATTCAAAATATCCAAAATCTGTATTTTCTCATTTCCCAAACATTTCTGATAAAGCTAAAATAAAATAGCAAAACACGTTAAATATATAAAGCTTTTGCTTTTTGTTCCTTATTTTATCTTTTGTTGGAATTAATTCATGTTTTCAATTAACACACACACACACACACAATACACTGTGTGTGCAAAAATTAAAATAAAAGATGTATGTCTGTAAACACAATAAAGACAAAAGAAAAACAACATTTGTCCTTTGAGTAAGTTTATCAAGGTGAATTTCAAGATTATATTTTGTAACTTGTATTTATATACAGACATAACATGAAGAGAAAATAATTTGGGTGTCAGTCAGTTAAGTGCCATACGTGAAACACGATTGGGTGATCATGTCTCAAAAGTGACATGACTGACTGGGCAGAAGATTATCCCGAAGTAGGTTGCCATTGCTTTCTGTGATAGACTGGTTGCTAGCCGAGGCTATAGAACTCAATCTGTCCTGCTATTTAACCTATAACTGGAGGGAATTTGGGTGTAATAGATGTAAAAAAAAAAAAAAAAAAAAAAAAAAAAATGTAAAAATGTTTTTACCAATATTTTCTAAAAAAAAAACAAAACTTTAAATAATTTCTCTCATTTGGGAATAAGTGGTAAAACTTACATTAAAATCTAAAATTTATCTTATTTTTGCAAGAACTTCAAAATTCATGAGTTTTTCACTGCAAAAAGTTGGTCAAATTTCTTATGCTAATTTATGGTCACCCACTGATGCAAAATAAAGAAAATTTTTAACCTAAATTTTGTGGGTTATAAAATGGATCAAAAAAATATAATTTGATAAAATTATTTGGTTTTTTTCTCTTAATAAAACAATTTTATCATCAAAATTTTTATTACGTTTAGGGCAATTTTTCATCATGTATGCTCATTTTTAGTAAGCCTGGTGATTATATATATATATATATATATATATATATATATATATATATACGCACACTATTATGTTATATTAAGTTTCAAAAATTTGTTATGATTATGAAATCTCTGCAAAGAAATGTTTAGTTTACTTCACAGAGTATTTATTTATTTGTTTATTTTGGAGGGAGTACTATTTCTTTCTGGCTATAAAGAAAATAGATTTATTATCTCCGATTTTTATTATTAAATCAAATCTTGATCATTAATTGTTCATAATCAACACACTTCAAGCTGAGAAAATTAGCTATGACTAAAGGGGGCAAGATTCACCAAGAATGGGAATAATATTTTTTTTTCTTTCCTCCATTCCCAATACCCACTCTTTTGATTTTTAAATTGTTCCACAAGAACTAGCCATGAGGCAAGAGGAAAGAGAATAACAGACCAATAGTCATCTCATGTATTAGGTTCTTTTAGTCATTTGCTGTATTCTTAGATCTATATCCACGGGGCACTGTCGTAGGCATGTGTAAATTTCAGGTTTTAAATCAAAATTGGATATCGTAGAGATATGTGAGAAAATGAAATAAAGGAGAAAAAAAAAAACACCTTTTAAAAAATGTCTAAATATTAAAGACTTAACATACCCCCCCCCCATTTGGAATTAATCTGGAAGGTGGTGATTGTGGAATTAAAAACACTGTTTCTATAAGGTGGTTAATTGCTTATAGAATTGGTGAAATATGGCTGAAAATTAAATGACTGATAAAGCGGGTTTAAAATTTCACTGAAATGGTAACAACTGGCTGTTTTACACTTTAAGTAGTAAATTGGATTTTGGTTGAGCATTTATTTTGATGTGTGGCAGAATAAGGCTGAATAACTTTTACAGTGTGGAATCTGTGAAAGTGGTAAGGCAGCTTCATGATTATTCCAATATTGCTGTTTCAAGTCACATATATATATATATATGTATATGTATGTATTTAGGCAGCATTTTTTCATTGATGCATGTTTCATTAAATAATAAAGAGAAGTTTTGTCTATTTTATATAAATTCTTTTCATATCATCTGATAAGCTTAATAGCATTATCGTTGAAAGAAGAAAGAAAATCACAATATTGATACATGTTTTTTTTAATCCCTTCTGAGCTTTCGGCTTACATCAGCCATTATCAAAGATGACAATTATATCAAGTGTATTAAACAGTTCACGGGCGAACAATAATAGTAGTCGTCTATTTTGTTTGCGGGGAAGATTTTCAAAGCAACGACAGACATATGTGTGTGTGTGTGCTGGAAGCGAAAATTGCACTACAGCTTGTGACGTCACACATAACCACGTGAGAGTGCAGGCGAGAAGTATGAAGTATGGAAAGCCATTGGGATAATCATATATATATGTGTGTGTGTGTGTGTGTGTGTGTGTGTATATATATATATATATATATATATATACACTAACACACTTTTTTTTTTTCCTTAACCCCCCACCCCCTGGTTTTGGTACTGGTATGGTTTGTCCTTGTCTTGGTGGTTGTCTATTTATTTGGTTAATCTTTGGTTTTGCCTTTGCCCTGACGAGCTGTAGTGTGAAACCGCTTGAGATTCTTTGTGTGTCTTTGCTCTACTTTTGCATTTTGTTTGTACTTTGTATCGAGCACTTTTTCTTTCTTTTTTTTGTGGTTGGTTCCGTTTGGGGTTTTTTTTCTTTACTGCGGAGTATCGTATGTCTTGTCCTTATTCCGCGGATTTCTTTTTTTTCTCCCCTCTTATCCAACGCCTTAGTGCACCGGATTGTAACGGAATTAGGTTCTGTTTGTTAATGGTTTTTCTTAAGGTTTATCTTAGTATAAATTTAAAACTTAAATACTTGCAGAGTCTATTTAGGTATTATTTTGAATATATATATATATATATATATATATATATATATATATATAAGAAGACTCATGTTACATCTCTGATGATCATAACTATTAGGTCATATTTAAATAGACATGGAGACCAACCAAACTCCATCTGTAACACACCCATCAATAATACAAATATAATAGCATCAACCACATGTAAGATAAAAAAAAAACAACATTCAGTAATATCAACACTGAACATGGCTGCAATGTGTTGACTGTATCTGGAAAATATAACTTTCCTTTAAATCTAAAGATAAGCATGGAACTATCCATATATTCAGTTAAAAGTAAAATAAAATTCATCCTTGATAATGGCTGAAAGTACAGTCAAAATGCTTGGATAAATAAAATATTTGGACAATTTTTATATAACTTATGTACTGCAAAGAAAAAAATTATAAGATCACATTAAAAATGATATAAAAAAATTTAACAGCACTTTTCATTTTTAATGAAACTTGCATAAAAGAGGAATTGCTGCCTAAATACACTATATATATATATATATATATATAAAATGAACTCTAACCCTCATACATAAACAATGATAAATAGTACAGTTCTTACAAACACATGGTTTGATTATAATGTTGAAAACTTGTGCAGATCCAAATACATGGAACTGTTACATATAGTATGCCACAAGTTTTCCAAAGGACCTTCTCTTCAGGTCTTGAATTTAGAATTGTTCTTTTCTGAAACTGGTTGCCAACCAAGTCTAAAGTGCTCAGACTAAATTTTTTTCTTTTAATATTTTTTTGTTTTTTGTTTTTAGAAGGTTTCTTTCAACCATAACGAAGATCCTTATAAAAAATTTAAGCATTTCATTTCTTTGTATGGTCAAATTTAATACTTGTGATTGCATGATAGAGTTGGTCTCAAAAACTACTTCTTCTATGTGCCCTGTCCCTTCAGGACGTAGGCGACCATGGCTCTCCACGTCTCCCTATTCCTTGTGGCTCTTAGTATGTTTGCTCCTGTTGCTCCTGGCAACCCCCGTTCCGTCATCCACCTGATCAGTCCCTGCAAATATGTTATCCGCTGCCTTCCTCTGTCTCTCCTTCCTTCTATCTGACCAGTCAGTATCAGGTTCTCCAGGCTCTCCTTCCTCATTGCATGTCCCAGGAACTTCAGTTGTCTCTTCCTGATGCTCAGCATCAATTTCCTTTTTGTTGCCATTCTTTCTAACACTTCGTCGTTGCTTGTATGCTCAGTCCACGATATCCGTAGCATCCTTCTGTAGAACCACATTTCGGCCGCTTCCAGTTTTGTCCTCATTTTCGATGATATTGTCCAGCATTCACAGCCGTATTGAAGAACTGACATCACGTAGCAGTCTAGAACTCTTTTCTTCGTTTCTATTGAGATTTTCCTGTGTGTTAGTATTTTGCCCATCTTCTGGAACGCGTCCTTTGCCATGCCAATTCGCCTTCGGATTTCCGTGTCGCACTTTCCATCTCCTGTTAGAACACTTCCTAGGTACTTAAATTCTTGTACTTGTTTGATTCTGTTATCCTCCACCTGTATTTGGCATTTTGGGTTGTATCTTTTGCTGATGACCATGCACTCAGTTTTCTTAAAGTTTATTTGTAGTCCCTTCTTGTCACTCTCCCCTGCTACCTTCTGTATGAGGTCTTGTAGTTTCCTTTCCGTGTCCGCAATCAGCACTGTATCGTCCGCATATCTTATGTTGTTCAGGTTGTGGCCTCCAATAACAAATCCTGGCGTGTCATCTAGGGTCCTCAAAATATTCTTGCTGTATAGGTTGAACAACTACTTGAATCCTAGCCAATTAGTTTTAGGGTGATTGATTTAAAAGGTTGAATTTAGGATAGGATACTCAGTGAAGACCAAACTTAGTGCTCAGTAGTAATGGTTAACCAGATTAGACTTGCTAACCACTACCCCAAAGCAAATGCTGGTTGGTTGATTTTATGACATGTCAGCACTTGGATTATTTAATATCAAATTTTGTATGGGATTCCTCCCCAAGAGGTTTGGACTCTCAACTCAATAGTAATAGTCAAACAAATTAGCTTTGCTAACCATTCAGTCAGTTAAGTGCCATACGTTATACACACTTGGGCAATCATGTCTCGAAAGAGACATGACTGACTAGGCAGAAGATTATCCTGCAGTAGGTTGCCATTGCTTTCTGCAGTAGACTGGTTGCCGACCAAAGCTATAGAACCCAATCTGTCCTGCTATTTAACCCATAACTGGAAGGAAGAGATGGATTAATACCTTTCTCAAGGTATTTGCATGTAAGTGAATACAATGGATTCAACTGGAATTCGAACTCGGCTCCCCGGTTTCTCGTTCCAAGTCGATATCCACTGTACCACAACGCATATAAATGATTGCTGAAGATTTTAGGACATGTCATCCCATTTTTGAATTTCATATGAAGCACCCAGTGAGAATCAACCTGACTATTCAGGAGTAATAGTTGACCATACTAGCCTCACTAATCATTACCTTACACTGGGTAAGCTGTCTACTCTTGTTAGGTTATTTAATATTGAATTTTGTGTACAGCTTGTGAAGATCCAGCTCACTATTCAGTAAAGTTAGTTGATTGATTTTATCAGATGTCAATCCTTATTGATTTATTTAATATCAAAATTTTGTATTGGGGTACCCAGTGAGGTTTGAGCTCTCTGTTCAGTAGTAATGATCAAGCAGACAAGCCTAACTGACCTCAAGTCATGGCATCAGTTAGACTGGACTTTATTGAGTAGATGAGGCTGAAAACCTTTGTGCCGGTTCTTTGTTTTGATGATATAATTAACAGTACATCCTGATAGACCATCATGACAGTTGTGAGTTCAATTCTCACTAATGCAGTCCTATCTTGTGCTGAAGATGATGTCCACAAAGAACTTCTCTGCATAAATTAAAACAATTAAAATTTTTCACAGAAATATCAGCCTTTATTTTATGGAATGACAATGCATAAAATGGAATTAACAGTTAGGGCTTTCTTTCTGTCATTTGTATTAAGAATTAAATAATATGAATACAAAATGGCTGGAAGTGAACTAGTGGGTAGTATGGGGTGAGGGTTATGCTTATATTATTTATATTATACACACAAACACACCTTCTTAGAATATTTCTTTGTTTTTCTTTTGTCAAATTTACTTAAACAGCCTTTAAAAGATATTCACGGGAAACCCAAAAGTCATTTAGATTTAACAAAAAAAAAACAAAACAAACAAACAAAAAACAAAGGAAACATCCAATAATTACATAAATGATAAAGCAATTTAGAATATTCAA
Organism: Ascarosepion bandense; assembly: GCA_037127315.1. Classification (NCBI taxonomy): domain Eukaryota; kingdom Metazoa; phylum Mollusca; class Cephalopoda; order Sepiida; family Sepiidae; genus Ascarosepion; species Ascarosepion bandense. The sequence continues at coordinate 3,101,453 of JBBBDQ010000632.1, forward strand.
AAGCGTTTAATAGCTCATTTATCCAATTCATATATACATAAAAAAAGAAAAAAAAGATTTTGCATTAATATCTACTTCTAATGTTTGTCTTGCTTTTTTTTTTTTTTTTTGCCTATTTGTTAAAAGGAAGGAAACAAACGTTCACGTATTTATATACCGACATACATAACTACATTCGACATTAAATGAATCATAGATTACATAAAGAGATTAAATTTTCTGCTCAGATATAAAATTAAAGAAGAAAAAAGTACAAAGAAAATCTCTTTAGACAAAATAAAGAGACTGGTCTTATTCTAAGCATAACAATTATTCCTCGTATATATAAGTTAAATGCATTTTAAATTGCTTGAAAGGAAAAAGAAAAACGAAATCTAAATCTGGTTTAAGAATAAAGATAAACAAATAGATATAAAGTAGACTAAACTCCAACATTTATGAGATAATATATATCTTTGCTTGCCATTAATTCACTTGAACTAATATTTTCATTTTTAGTGTAGTTTTTTTTTCTTTTATTCTTTTTTTTTCTATATTTGTATTTGAGTAAATTTGCTTTGTATTGTTCTGAATGATTCTGCACTTACTTTCCTGATTATTAATTTTCTTTCTCACTATATTTTGCTATGTAAATTTGTTTAAATATAATCATCAAAAGAAATCTTTCCTATGTTTAATAATTGCAGGTATGTTAATAAAAAAAACTGCAAAAACAAACCTAAATTATTTGGTAATATTATTTTTACTTTTATTCAAAGATTACCTAATTGAGAAATAGCATTTAATATTACTGATCATATAAAAAAAATTATATTAAGAATTAAAATTGTTAAACATAACACAAAAAATACCAGTACTGTCAAAAAAATTTAACATTTTGAAAATGATAGACCAAATAAAAAAAAATATAGAAATAAAAAGTAGAAAAAAAAAAGCTTAATTTTTTTTAAATAACGTAAGTTAGCAGCATTAAATTTTCATACTATAACCAATATATTTCAATATATTTCAATATATTTCAATATTCTATACACTTAAAAAATATTGAAAGAAAAAGATTCTTATTGAATATTAACAAAAATCCAAATCTAAATATTTACCGGTGAACAAAAAGGATTAAAAGAATTTTGAGGCTGCTACAAATTCATAAAGAAAGTTTTTTTTTTGTTTAATCGTATCACCTCGAGCAAGGCGGTAATGCCACTGATGTGCAGGGGGCTATGTAATAGATTTTTTTTTTCCAGTCTCTTTACAAATCAGTTTTTTTTGTCACTCAACACAGGAATGGACTGGTAGACAGTCAGTCAGTCAGTCAAGTGCCATACGCGATACACGCTTGGGCGATCATGTCTCGAAAGAGACATGACTGACTGGGCAGAAGATTATCCCACAGTAGGTTGCCATTGCTTTCTGCGGTAGACTGGTTGCCGACCAAGGCTATAGAACCCAATCTGTCCTGCTATTTAACCCATAACTGGAGGGAAGAGACGGATTAATACCTTTCCCAAGGGTATTTGCGCGTAAGTGAATACAATGGATTACAACTGGAATTCGAACTCGGCTCCCCGGCTTCTCGTTCCGAGCCGATATCCACTGGACCACAATGCACATCCACTGGTAGACAACAAGTCAGAAAAAGAGATACTATTCCAAAAGTCATGACTAATTGTGCTAGTTCTAAATAAAAGACATGAACTGCAAATAATTAAAAATTGAACAGTAATTTTGTTAAGTCTTTTTGTGACTTTTGGGTTATACCCAAACTTTATGCTTAACTTTGCCATCAGCTAATTCAGTATCTTCAAAATTGAGTCAAGTTTATATTCTATCTAAGCATGTTGCATTCACTTCACATGAATATGTCTATAAGAAAAAAAAACATGAATCCGATTCCTGTCACTCTCTTTAGCTTAAGTAGCAGGATACTCTAAAGGAGGGGTCAGCAATCTTTTGGAGAGTGAGGTCCAAAAAGCTATGTAAAATCATGGAGGTGGGCCAAACAGCTATAGCTCCAGTGTTGTGGAGAAGAACCATGTTATTAAATATGTGAATAAATTTTCTATTTTTGAAGAAAGCAAGGATTCAATATAATTTAATATCTGATGGGAATTTCGTTAAAAAAAAATATTACATCTTAATAAATGTTTCATAAAAAAAAAAAAAAAAAAGAAATTCCATTAAAATTGGTTGAAAACACTATTTTATATTCATTTAAAAGTGCCCGATCAAGAAAGCAATTTCACAGAAAAAGTGAAAGTGAGGCAGTACGCCAATTTTGGTGATCCCTACAAATCTAAATCTAATCTAAACTTATTTATAAATGGAACTTTGTCTGTGTGTCCATTACCTATAGACTCCGAAACGGCTGAACCGATTTTCTTGAAAATTTACACACTTGTACTATAAGTGTCTGCAAGTGTTCTTAGCTAGGTTTTGTGTTGAGGTACCCCGATAGATATCGAAAATCGATAATCGAAAAAATCGGGTTATAGAAGGAGTGGTCCGATTTTAACCAAATTTGATAAACTCATAGACAAAGACGTAAGAAACGATATTCAGAAGTTTCAAGGTTGCAGTTCTTACAATAGTGCAGAAAATTTATTTTATATATATAAGGCAAGATGTTTGTGTGTGCGTCTGTTTATCTGCCTGTATGTCTGTATTTTTTTCAGCCCTTTTATTTTAGTTTTTGCTTTGGGTTTGGCTCTAAGTAGGTATAATTGTAGTTCTTAGTCTCAGCCATGATACCATTTACTCAGAGGACTTATTTAGCCTTCAAAATTCAGTTTATGACGAAAAAAACTTATTTGATATCGATACCAGGAAATCAAAATTTGACTTATATCCATTTATTTTTCTTTCAGTCTACGGTTTCGCTTTTACTGGAAACAACTATTGCTTTTTAGTCTTTCGTGCCAACGTCCAAAGAGTCTGAGCTCCAGGACCATGGATTAGTTTTAAAGCTTTTATTACACCCGAGCAACGCCGGGCTATACTGCTAGTATATATATATATATATTTAGTGTATCGAGACAGCAAATAATTTTCTAAACATATACTGTTAAATATAAGAGACAATGAATGTCTATTATGTTTAATCATGAGCCATTCTAAACGTCATATTTTGGCTTTAATTTCAGTTGAAAATAAAGACAAAAATTCTCTAACATTTGGATAATTTTTTATTAATTTGGTTCTAAGCTTTAAATCCGGTTATAGCACGTTACATTACATTTGAATACATGGTTCTGTTGTCATTTCGCGCTATCACGCGATGTGACATCATAGAACCGCATTGAAAATTTGCAAACGGCGTTTGTTATTTTTGGTAACTATTGCCATTGCCTAGCGGAGTTTTATGTCAACACAAAATAAAATCGTTGGTGATGGTGGATGTTACTGTATTACTGTCTTAATAACCTCTTTGAAGATGGCTCATGTGAGCTGAAAGCTTAGAACCAAATTAATAAAAAAAATATCCAAATGTTGGAGAATTTTTGTCTTCATTTTCAATTGAAATTAAAGCCAAAATACGATGTTTAGAACGGCTCATGATTAAACATAATAGACATTCATTGTCTCTTATATTTAACAGTATATGCTTAGAAAATATATATATATATATATATAAAATGGAGAGAAATATGATGAATGAGGTTAAAGTGAATGATAAGACATTTTTTGGTAATGTCAATATTTTGAAAGGAGTACTTTGAAGGGAGTAAGGTGACACTGCTCTAGGTAGGTTTTGTTCAAAATGGTTGGCAGGGGGGGATGTTTATTTCTTTTTGGAAATGTTCCACTCTTTATGAAAACTATGTCATCTGTTACTTTTATGCTTTTTAACTCTTTAAAAATGATTTTCTGACTCCCACTTTTATTGACGCCTCTCCTTTGTATTAGTCTACCTAAGCATGCTTTTTCTTCATATGATTTTCTTTTAAAATGCCATGAGTTAATAGATGATTCGGTTTTAAGAAGGATACATTGGACTAAATTAATGACACAAACACTCAAGTATTGTCTTTTTATTTTTGAGGTTAGGGAATGTGGGGGGGGGGGGGGCTACCTCTTCCTAGGCAAGCGAAATATCTATATTGCCAAAACAATTATTTGAATGAAAGCTTATACAAAGGGAGTTTAAGAACCAATTTTTTTTATTTCCTGAATATTTGTCCATTGTCACATGACAATTTATTACACAATCCATCATAGTTAGAAAATTTTAACTTTCTCAAATGTCAAATCTGCTGGCATGTTTAGATAAACCTTAGTCAACAGAATATAAAAACCATGGTTCCAAAATGCACGATTGCCATGACATGCCTGTTTAAAAGTCTTATTAAACCTGAAGATAAATACTTCATTTTTTTTCTTGTGTTACAAATTATACATATTGATGCAAACAAAGTTTCAAAGACATTCTAACCTGAAATTTCACTAAAATGTATATGGTCAACATTTTTGGCAAACTTTTGGTTACCAATGCATTTATAATTTAAGAGATTTTACTTTATTCATGAGTAAGACTATATTTTTTATTTTATTCATAGAGAATTGATTTTGACTCTCAATGGGGAAATATTTTGTCAGGTATACAAGCTACTGTTTTAATTAAATGATTCTATGGACTATATGTCCTCAACGTTCTATAACATTCAGTTATTAAACCATTGATTTTAACATTTCAATTGTATAAACTAACAGATTGTAACAATCATTTAAACTCATTCTTCTGGTATCAATTTTAACTGATGCCTTCTTTTTTTCTATGAATTGTGACCCCTTTTGGTTAAAATTCATATGTTTTTGATTTCAGATGAAAACTTAGAAATTTTCCAATATATTTCAGTGACATTTTCATTTTCCAAAAATTACAGTTTATAATTATAGTCAAGTTATGTGGTGAGTGTTTAAACAGATAGCAGAAGGATAGCAGTTAAAAAGTGGGGAGTGAAAGTTTCTTACAGAAAACATTGATATACACCTTGAGACCAAAGGAATATAGGGCATCTCAAATTTGTAAGCCCATATACTTCTAAAAGCTTATATTCCAGTCATATACATAATCATTATAAATCTAAGATACATGCTAGCTTCTTGAAAAGGTTGGGGAAGTGGAAAAGAAAAAGAGAGAGAGAAAGAGAGAGAGAACACAGACAAAAGATGGAGATAGAGAGAGAGATTTTGCATATTTACATTGAAATGAGGAGAAAAGAAAAATGCAAAGCTGAAAGAAGTTTCTAGAAAAACCCTGCCAAATTTTGATTCATCATCTGTTATTTCACTTATATTTATTTTATTAGCCAAATATGCTTGTAAAATGTTTTGCTCTATGCTATCAGAGATGGGCTTCACTGTCCTTCTTAAGGTTTTCTTTTGTTTTTTTTGTATTTTTGAGGGTCAGTCAATACGAATACTGATTTGTCCAAACCTTTAAGATTTACCATTCAAATAATGTCAGCAAACAAAGACAAGGTGACCATCAAAGTGTTAGACCTTCCTGTTCTTTATTTTAAGTCAATAATACAAATTTACCGGATGATCGAAAGAAGGAAGTTGTGAAGCTGGGGTTGGGGGGGGGGGTCTGTATTCCTGTACAAATAACACTGTTTGAATTTTGGGAGACTTGCTTTTTTTTTTTCTTTTTTTTTTTTAGTGTTCTTCTTACCACTATTGTGAATTTTTTTTTTTTGTTGTTTTTAAGTGAGGCGGACAGATCTAACCCTGACCTTTTTAGGCTTTAGGTACAATGCCAAAAATTTGACAAAATATAAGCCTGCATTTTCTCACAAAAGTATACATAGACCTGTTCTCGGCTTAGGTAAACTAAATAATCTACGTTTGCTTACTTGAATCATAAGACTTTAATGCTGTCATATCTCTCTCAAAAGTGAGTGTCTCTTGTCAAATATAAACTGGCTTCAGTGTTTTTTAAGTGAGCTTAATGACAAACATTTATTGATTCTTGGGTACAGATCTTGAGAAGTTTTTAACCTGGCTCCTCAAACTTTGTAACTTCAGACTTTAGTTTAAGTTGAAAGGCACTAAACATAAGCAAAGTACTTCCAATCCACACATATTTTATCTCTTCTGCATAAGCAATGATGGCTCTCCACAAATTTTCTTTCCTCTGTCATTGTTATTTCTCCTAGATCTTGTTCTACCATCCATTTACTCAAGCTCAGTAAGTGTTATGGTGAAACACACCAATTCTTTAGATAATGGACTCTCCCTCCTATATTAATAAGAGTTAACAGAAAGTTCTTGGAAGTTCATAGGAGTTCTTTAGACTTCTATTGGAGTTCAGTAGAACTACTAGGCAGCTGATATTAGTTGGCAGTTAGCTGAATACTAATGAGTCAGCTTTCAGTGGAAGATTACCAAGTTCCTAACATTTTGGGTATGTTAAGTCGATTAGCAACCGGCATAGCATGATTATAACCTTCAGTGTGAAAACTACTCCACAAAACTAAGTTATGTGTTATTTTTCTGTTCCTCTTGCTTTCAATCTGCCCTGTGAGTTGCAGATTTTCCAAGCCCCCTTCCCTCATTATGTGCCCTATAAATTTCAACTATCTCTTCTTGGTGTTTCCTTTTCGATTTCATTTTCCACATGTGTCCATGGTATTCTCAGCATTCTTCTGTACAACCACATTTACGACTATTTCAAATTTCCATACTTGTAAAATTTTTGACTTTTCCAGAAATAAAATTATTTTCCAGATCTATAGATTTCATGGAGTTTAGAATTTTATCGAGATAAGAACCATTTTTATTTTAAATTAGTAATTTAATGAAAGACACTAAATTGACAGTCATGTTTGCAAAATACCAGTGTATATTTGAAGCTGTAGAATTATGCCAATGTAAATACCATTCATTTACATATATGAACACACACAAGCAGAAAATTGCACTCCTTGGCACTAAAATATAAAAGTCTAAATGCATATATGAAATACACTACTGGCCATAATTATTAGGCCACCCCAGTTTTTTAATAGAAATGATATGTTTCATACTATTTTTAAGTGGATTATTCTAAATAAAAATAGAATGGTTCTTTTGTTGTTATTATTACTTTGCAAAATTTTACAAGGCAAGGAAGCAAAGATGAACTCATCCGAATCACCCTAAATTTTCTTCATTCTTTTATTGATGAAACTGCAATATAGGTAATTATTAAATATTTATAAATTCACTTGATGCACATGTTATTGTGCAATAGCAACAAAAAAAAAATTCTATTTTCATTTACAATTATTCACTTGAAAATACTAAAAGATAGTATGAAATACATACTTTTGTTTAAAATACTGGGGGTGGCCTAATAATTATGGCCAGTAGTGTACCCAGATGAAAATTTTCATGTTTTGTTGAGCTTTATCAAAGAATTAAAAATATATTTTTTTGCAGAGAACCCATGTAAACTGTGAGCATTTCATTCAACAAGATGACTACTTTCACTGCTTCACTAATCTTTATAAAAAACTGATAAAAATTTGAAGTGTTTTTGCAGCTGAAATGAATCTGAAGAGTTTCTATTCTGACATTTACCTATCTATCTGCCTATAATGATTGGGTTTCATACTGATCTGGCGGCTCGACTGCCGCCACTTCCCCACCGTCAAAATGTGGCCTCCCTTTGTCTGTTCTATAAATACTTTCATGGCTTCTACTCGGACAAACTTAAGTCACTGGTGCCTCCTCAACAGGTGTTTACTCGTGCAACCAGACTGGCACCTGGGTCCCACCCATTCACAGTCAGGTTAGCCAAATGCAGACAACAATTCTACTCCTGCAGCTTCTTCTCTTGCACTTCCCACCTGTGGAACTCGCTCCCATATTCTTGCTTTCCTGATGGCTACAACCTCCAGAAATTTAAATGCAAAGTCAATACTCATGTACTAACCACCGGACTCTAGTTCTCTCCCCCTATGTATCTGTCATCGCACCTGCTTTCTATTGCTCCTTTCTAACTAGTTTGTACTCCTCACTCTTTTCTAATTAATCTTTTTAGTTATGTAGCCCCCTGCACATCAGTGGCATTTCCGTCTTGCTCTGGGTGAAATGATTAAAAAAAAGAATAAAATAAAATAAAATAAAAGTCACAATTTATGTGGACATGTGGATAGTATAAGAAATTATTGAAATAATTTTGTCATTTCCCCTCAGGGACGCCTCATGAATCAGGAATTGATCCTGACTCTTAATGAGAAAATGTTAACTTTTAAAATAATTTTGTCAGGTATACAAGCTGCTGTTTTAATTAAATGATTCTATGGACTATATGTCCTCAATGTTCTATAACATTCATTAGTTTTTAAACCATTGATTTTGTTAACATTTCAATTGTATAGACTTTAACATTTATTCAGGATATAGGTGGCCATGGCTCACCTCAATTTCTTGTCCTATATAGCACTTGATATATTTTCTCTTTATTTCTTCTAGACCTTTTTATACCACCTATTTAGCAGAGGATGTGCGTTGTCGTGCAGTGGATATCAGTGTGGAACGAGAAACCGGGGAGCCGAGTTCAAATTCCAGTTGAATCCATTGTATTCACTTACACGCAAATACTCTTGGGAAAGGTATTAATCCGTCTCTTCCTTCCAGTTATGGGTTAAATAGCAGGACAGATTGGGTTCTATAGCTTTGGTCGGCAACCAGTCTACCGCAGAAAGCAATGGCAACCTACTGTGGGATAATCTTCTGCCCAGTCACTCATGTCTCTTTCAAGACATGATCTCCCAAGCATGTATCACGTATGGCACTTAACTGACTGACTGACTGAATATAATAGTTGGAAACATGATTAAGGCTTCTACTGGGCATAAAGTGGGGGATTGATTTTCTATTGCTATGAAGTAATAAACTGATCCCCCACTAATTACTACTTAATAATATAATACATATCTTCTCCCTCTAGCTATGAGTCAAATAACAGAACAGACTGGGTTCTATAACCTTGGTGTGCAACCAGTCTATTGCAGAAAGCAATAGCTACCTACTGTGGGATAATCTTCTGCCCAGTCAGTCATGTCTCTTTTGAGACATGATCACCCAAGCGTGTCTCACGTATGGCACTTAACTGACTGATTTAGCAAAGCTTACTAAGTAGGTTATGCATTGTGTTCCTCTATTCCTTTTGTCTTCAGTACATGTGAGTATCACATTTTCCAAGCCCTCTTTCATGTGCTCTAGGAATTTCAATCATCTCTTCTTGATGTTAGGTACCCTTTTTGCTTCAATTTTCCATAAAACTGTTTTTGTTAATGTATCTGGCCCATAGTATCCTCAGCACTCTTCTCTATAACCTCATTTCTGTTGTTTCAAGTCTTTTCTTTATCACTGAGGAGATTGTCCCGCATTCACTGCCATACAGGAGGACATGTTCACTGACTTTGAAAAGATTTCAAATATCTAAAGAATCAAGTAAACAAAAGACAGCAAGCAGATCTATGACTTGCTTTTGTGCCCATCACTATATTTTATATATATATATATATATATATATATATATATATTGTTAACCAATTTTATTTCCCTTGTTCTTCAGATTTCTTTATTGTCTCTCACTCTCACACACACAGTTTATATATATATTTTTTAATCGTTTCACCCTAAGCAAGACGGTAATGCTACTGATGCCACTACATAAGAGAGAAAGATTAAATAGGAATAGAGTAAAGAGAAAGACGAACCAATTACAGGAGGTGTCAGAGAAAGGAGCAAGAGAAGAATGGGAATACAGGTGTAATGACAGTTGCAAAGGTAGAGAGAAAGGAAAAGATATACAGGGTGATATAGAAAGAACTGGAGTCAAGTGGTTAAGAGATGGGTATTGACATTGCATTTAAATTCCTGGAGGTTATAGCCATTAGGAAAGCAAGAATATGGAAGAGAGTTCCACAGGTGGGAAAAGAAGCTGTTGGAGTAGAATTGTCGGCTGCATTTGGTTGATCTGTGAATGGGTGGGACCCAGTTGCTAGTCTGGTTGCACAAGTAAACTCATGTGGCAGGGGCACCAGTGACTTAAGTTCGTCAGAGCAGAAGCTAAGAAAATATTTGTAGAACTGACAGAGGGAAGCCACATCTCATCAGTTAGAAAGTGGCTAAAAACATTGTGTACATAGAAATTGTTACTGCATGGGATGTGCGTTGTGGTGCAGTGAATATCGGCACAGAACAAGATATCAGATAGTTGAGTTTGAATTCCATTTGAATTCATTGCATTTCACTTATGTGCAAATACCCTTGGGGAAAAGTATGAATCCATCCCTTCTCCCTCCAGCTATGGAATAAATAGCTGGACACATTGGTTGTCAACTAAGGCTACAGAACCCAATCTACTGCAGAAAGGAATGGTAACCTACTGTTAAAAAATCTTCTGCTGAGTCAGTCAGGTCTCGAAAAGACATGATCGTCCAAGCATGCATCCCATATGGCCCTCAACTGATCTGCACACACATACAGACCCATGAGATGCTCAGAGAGCAAGGATTCAAATTCATTACCACAAAAACTACAGTAGATAAAGAGAGTCAGTCAGTTAAGTGCCATACGTGATACACGCTTGGGCGATCATGTCTCAAAAGAGACCTGATTGACTGGGCAGAAGATTATCCCGCAGTAGGTTGCCATTGCTTTCTGCGGTAGACTGGTTGCCGACCAAGGCTATAGAACCCAATCTGTCCTGCTATTTAACCCATAACTGGAAGGAAGAGACGGATTAATACCTTTCCCAAGGGTATTTGCACGCAAGTGAATACAACAGATTCAACTGGAATTCGAACTCGGGAGAGTACATTAATAATATTAGTCTTTTGTGCTAAAACTTACCCTATTTTTCCACAATCATCTCCATTGGTTATGCATTTTTACAAGCGATGAACAAGAAACTACTTGCCAGCCATGATGGCATATTATATAGTAAGCTATCTTACCGATATAGAACAATACAAAGGACACTCCAAAAGTAATGCCTCTTATTTATTTTCAGTGGTCTACAATACATATGAAGAGCATAATAACACTATTGGAGAGAGCAAGTTTTCAGGCACAAAACACTGTTTTCTACATAGTCATCACCACTGGCTATGCTTTTTCCTTAGCGAAAGTAAATCACTTTTATACACATAAACTGACACAAAAGAGAGGATTGAAAGTTTTAGCACAACAAATAGGAGATGACCTCCAGACACTAAAGATATATTTTATTTTACATATATGGTGTACAGGGAAAAATCACCTACCTTAAAAAAAGAGTTCATGCCCTGTACACTGTTTGCCAAAGAAAAGGGGGAAAAAAATAAATACTAGATAATCACTGCTTTAAGCAGACCTCACATGTTTTTTTTAATCCTCCCCAAATATTGAGTCCAATCATAAAATTTACCCCTCAATAGAAGCCATTGTTTTTCTTGACAAGGACAACATATTTTTTGGTTAAGTGAGAGTGAGTTCATTGCATTAGAATAAGTGAGCTGGATTTTTTTACCCTTTTTTATTTTGATTCTTTGACTTGTGATTTCTGACTTCTATACTATTCGTCTTTCTTGCCTTTTGGATTTGTGATATGGACTTTTCCATCGTCTTCATCATTTTGGATGTGTAATAACAGATTCTACAAATATTATTTATTTGAGGGTTACAAAAATAAATAAAATTCTGACATTTTTTTATTGAAATAGTCATTTTAAAAACTTGTAAAATATCCACACGACTCTGGCCCTTTTGGGTCGCCGAGGTAAGTCACTGCTACACATCCATAACCAAATTTAAAGTTGGGAATCATTGGTTGATGTTATGACATATCAACCCTTGTTAGTATATTTAATGTCAAATTTTCTATGGGCACCAAGTGAGGATCAAACTCACCATTCAGTGATAATAGTCAACCAAACTAAGCTTGTTAACCATTACTCCATGATGAGGCCACTATTGTATATAACACAGTTTATACTGATCCTTTAACAGAAGAACTTAAAATTGTTCCATTATTTTTGATGGGTATTACTTTAATTATAGTTTTCACTTCAAGAATCATGTGCAATTATTTGAAATCATATTTTTAAAAAGTTCAATTTCAGAAAAGACTGTATTTATGAGGCAAGCAAGTCCATACATTAAAATTCAAAAATAAATTCTATTATTTACATGGTTTATTGATTTGTATATGCAAATCTATCATTACTACATTATGCAGTCAGTTCATAAGAGTCTATTAGTAAAAAAATACAAAAATGACAAAATCCAGTACCAAAAATTGTTTTTTGGTATTTTTAACTATTTTAGCTTGTCCTGTCTGAACTTTATTGGGATAAAACAACCAGTTTACTTTCCTATTAAAAAAAAATAAGAAAAAAGAAAAAAGGAAACAAAAAAGAAAAAAAGAAACAAAAAAGAAAAAAAGAAACAAAAAAGAAAAAAAGAAAAAGAAAAAAAAGGAAACAAAAAAGAAAAAAGGAAACAAAAAGGAAACAAAAAAGAAAAAAAGAAACAAAAAAGAAAAAAACAAACAAAAAAGAAAAAAAACAAAAAAAAGCAAAAAACAAAAAAAAACAAAAAAAAGAAAAAAAAGAAAAACAAAAAGAAAAAAACAAAAGGAGAAAAAAGAAAGAAAGGAGGAGAAAAAAGGAAAGGAGGAGAAAAAAGGGAAAAAGGAGAAAAAAGGGAAAAAGGAGAAAAAAGAAAGGAAGGAGGAGAAAAAAGAAAGGAAGGAGAAAAAAGGGAAAAAGGAGAAAAAAGGGAAAAAGAACAAAGAGAAAAGTAAATAAAGAGAAAAACTAAAAAGAGATTGAAAACAAGAGAAAAAACAAAAGGAATAAAAAAAGAGAGAGAGTAAAAAGAAAGAGAAAATGAAAAAATAGAGAAAAGCATATATGCTTTTCCAAAAACCACATAGAATACGAAATCTGCAGAGAAATGACTTTCCTGACATAATCATACATAGAAAGAAGCAAGAACAAACAGAAAAACAGACAAAATGCAAATATGTCTAGTAAAACTTTGTTCTTAGACAGTACCAGATGAGTTAGTTGATTGCCAGGAAATATATGAATTTTCTTGTTTTTATTTTTGGAAACTAAGTCTGTGGAGCCATTGTAATTTTAACTTAAAAACCAAACAATTGTCCTTGTTCTTTTGAAAAGGATCATTCTTGTTGCATTCAATTCTGATTGGTGGTCAGGGTGACAGCAGCCACAGAAATAATGGAGAGTGTAACCTAAGACACGATAATCTGAAATGTAATTCACACAAGTTTAAACTTTCTCCCTTTCCTTAAAAAGCAGAGGACGTGAGAAATCTATGATTTCTGCCTAATGAAGTTATCAAGAATTCAAACAGCCCAAGATAAAATAAATGGTATACTCATCTAGGCACTCAGAAAAATTATGATAAAGTCATGTACGTAAGATTAAACAGTATTCAATCTTGACTTTAGAAGGCACGCACACGGTTAATTTTTTATTTTTTCCTTTTAAAAATTATTGAAAAACTGCAACCAAAGTACATGATTATTTTTTTTTTCACTTCATATTGGTATATGCCAGTTTTGGAAAAGAACAACTTTTCTGTGAATGAATTATCTTTATCAGTCAAAATAACTACAAAATAGATGCGGGTCAGATACAAAAATGAACAAAAATTATGGTTTTCATCACAAAGATTCTGAATTTGATAAATATTTTAATGAAATCTTTTTTAATTTCTATTTCTGTACAAATTTGAATGTCTATAAACTGGATTCTACACATAGTAATTTTTAGGTAAACAACTATCTGATCAGTTAATTACCTTGTTATTTATTAATCCAATTCTGATGACACAAGTGATTTGTTAATAGAGTTGGTGAGGGAAATGATTTTAAATAAATCAGATGGTGACTTAACATGAAAATCAAAACAGTGACAGTTATTCCACTATCCACAACAAGCACTGACTAACCAAAAGAAATGATAATTTCCTCTCTCTCTCTCTTTCTCTCTCTCTATATATATAAACAGTAGAGAAAATTTGTAAAAATAAGCCAATAACAGTTTTTTTTTCCCTTCCATTTTTGAATGTCATACCATTTATTGATTAAAAAGAATCATTTCCTCCCAAGCAAGGTGATGAAGCCACTAAGATACAAGGGATTACTGTGGAAAAAAGACAATAGAGTGAAGAAAATGGAGAAAACATTGAAGATAAAGAGCAATGAAAACTATGAGACCTAGCTACCAATCTAGTAATATGAATCTGTTAATTGTGATAAGAAAGATGGAGAATTCTCATTGACTTATATACAATTTTCAATTCAGAGTAATCATTTTCATATACTGGCTGCTATCCAAGGCTTAGAGAGCTCAGTCAACTTTGCTATTTAACCTATAGATGAAAAGAAAGGAAAATAAGCCATGCCTTTCATAAGAGAATTTGTGCAGAAAGAAAGAAATAGTAAACTAGAGGGATAATTAAAGGGTGTAGAAAATCTTGCTGTTGAATATTCTAATCAATATAATCCAATCATTTATCACAAGAAGAATTAAGTTTTAAAATGTAGATAGGTACCTGTAAAAATAAGACAAAGCTTGTATGGACATAATTTCCTTCTTTCTGTATACATCAGAAATAAACCTTTTCTATTCAACCAAATACTCTTCCACAAATAATTCTTGTGCGTTGGCAGCAATAATTCTCTCAATAATTCTCTCAAAATTTTTTGATGAAATAATATGGAGAAGTTTTGTCTGTGTTTTTCATTTAAATTCTCAAATTTCTAAATTTGGTAAATTTGCTGGTAACACAAGCCATTTAAGTTCATATTTAGTTTTAATTTTAGATTTTTTTCCAGAGTAGTTTTGGAATTAAAAAAACAGTTGTGAAAATCGACACAGAACAATACCTGGAAAAGAATGTAGAGTACTTGAAAAAAATAAAAAGAAAAAATAAAAAAAAATAAAAATAAAAGAAAAATATGAACTTTAGCAAATTACTAATAACACAAAAACACATTAAATTTTGAAAAGAGACTGAAACTGTCAATATTATTTAATCATATATATATATATATATATATATATCTCCAAGTGAATAAGGAACAAAGAAAATATTTACAATGTTCAAAACATTAATTTAAAACAGTGCTCAATATAGAAATAGAGCTATGAATATTTATTATAAATTATTGTAATTTGTACATGTTCAAAACTTTCTACTACAAAGTATACATTTTGTTTCCACATGAAAAAGAATGTCTCATCAGGTAGTCAACACTATCTTTTGAAGGAAGATGGAAAATTTTTTCTAAAAATTTTGGGTTGAAATTTTATTAAAAAAAAAAAATTTCCTTTAATTAATTTTAAATAAAAAAAACAAACTCTTTAATAACTTGTACGCCTATATACAGAATTTCACCATCCTTAAAAAAAAAAAAAACGCTGAAAATTTTGTAGCCTTTCACTTCACTAATACAGATATGTTTATCCACTACCAATTCCAGAGCAGAATGTGATAATAAAAAAAAAAAAAAAAAAAAAAAAATAAAAGCTTTACTACTGGTTATGCTGTCTCTCACTCCTCTCTCTTCTTCGACCATCTTCTCTTACTTCCTCCCACTTAATATACATTTTCTTACTTCTTCCTCTTTGTTAAACTTAAATGCCAGGTCATCAAAGGCTGTATAGGACCATACTTTATTTTCTACTTTTAAACCTGGCGCCTTTCTCTGAACCTTTCATCATGTCTCTTAACTCTTTCTTTCTGGTTTTGCACTTTTTGTTCTTTATTTCCTCAATGTCTCTTTTACAATCCTCAATTTTGATTTCTCATTTTCTCTACTCCCTTTATCCTTGCACACAAAAATTTACCAATATAAGGAAGCGAAAAAAAAAACAAAACGTTTACTACCTGAGGAGCCATTGTTCTTTCAATGTTAAAAAACAAAATGTACACTTTAATATATGGCTATGAGACATAATTAAAAACAAAAATGAACACTTTTTTTTTACTAATGTATTTTGTCCTCTGACTTTATTAAGGAAAATGTAAGGATTTTATTTTGAAAATATTTTTTTTATCAATCAAAGTAAAAACATGGTTATGTTTTTAAGTTTAAGAATGTTCAAAAATATTCTTAAGGTAAACTGTGAAAATCAAGGTAAATTATGGAGGATGCTAAGTAATGTAATTTCATGCCAAATAATTCAAAGTTAGTAAAATGCTAATTACTTTTGCTAATTTGTTGATATAGATTTATTTACTTTTTTATCTAGGATGTGCATTATGATGCAGTGGATATTGGCTTGGAACATGAAATCAGGGAGCCGAGTTAGAATTCCAGTTGAATTTTTGCATTCACTTATATGCAAATACCTTACGTGAAAGGTATTAATCTGTCTCTTCCCTACAGTTATGGGTTAAATAACAGGACAGATTGGGTTCTATAGCCTTGGCTGGCAACCAGTCTACTCCAGAAAGCAATGGCAACCTACTGTGGGAAAATATTCTGCCCAGTCAGTCACTTCTCTTTCGAGGCATGATTGCCCAAGCATGTTTCACGTGTAGCACTTAACTGACTAAAACGGAAAAAAAAAAACAAAACATGTAACTGATATGCATTGTGGTGCAGTGGATATTGACTCAGAACAACAAATCCGTGTTCGAATTCCAGTTGAATACCTTGCATTCACTTACGCACAAATACCCTTGGGAAAAATATTAATCCCTCTCTTCCATCCAGTTATGGGTTAAATAATAGGACAGATTGGGTTCTATAGTCTTGGTTGGCAACCAGTCTAACGCAGAAAGCAATGGCAACCTACTGTGGGATAATCTTCCGCCCAGTCAGTCATGTCGCTTTCGAGACATGATTGCCCAAAGCATGTATCACATATGGCACTTAACTGACATACTTATATTTTGGCAAGATTTGATAGTGAAATTCAAGAACTTTTATATAATATATAATATATTTATATAATAAATCATTTTCTTTCTTAATAATTGTGGCATTCTTTAAATCAAAGTTATCACTGAAGTTATTACTATGCATCATCTTCTATGTGCCTTGTCCTTTCAGGACGTAGGTGATCATGGCCTTCCATGTCTCCCTATCTCTGGTAGCTCTTAGCACGCTTTCTTCTGTTAAACCGCGTTGTTACCCACCTGATTAGGACCATCAAGTATGTTACACACTGTTATCACCTGTCTCTTCTTCCCTGTATCTGGCCTGTTAGTATCAGATTCTCCAAGCCCTCCTTCCTCATTGCATGTCCCAGGAACTTTAGTTGTCTCTTCCTGGTGGTCAGTATTAATTTCCTTTTCGTTTCCATCCTTTCCGATACTTCATTATTGCTCACATGCTCGATCCATGATACCCGCAGCATCCTTCTATAGAACCACATTTCAGTTGCTTCAAGTTTTTCCTTCATCTTTGATGAGACTGTCCCACAGTCACTGCCATATTGAAAAACTGATATCTTGTGTTGCACTTTCTGTGTTTTGTTAGAACACTTCCCAGGTATTTAAATTTTTGTACCTGTTTAATTTTAGTATCCCCAACCTGTGTTTAGCATTTTGGGCTGCTCTTTTTGCTGATGACCATGCATTCAGTTTTCTTGCAGTTTATTTGTAATCCTTTCTTGTCACTCTCTTCAGCTACCTTCTGTAGGAGGTCCTGCAGTTCCCTTTTCGTGTCTCTCTGAGCACCGTATCATCTGTGTATCTAATGTTGTTCAAAGTGTACTAAACAATAACAAACCCTCAATCCCCACTCTAATCTACAAATTTGAGATCCTTACCTCTACAACAGACAAGACTGAGTGCTTCACTTGCAGATTCTCCACTAACTTGACACTGGACTCATCTGGAGTATCTGTACGTGACTTCCCACCCCAAACTAAGGCCCAACTGAATGACATCCACATTACTCCCCTCGGTGGTCTCTAACAATTTTCAAGCTTGACCCCCATAAAGCAAGTTGCAGCGATGGAATCGCAATCATTGTCCTGATGAAATGTTCTCCCGAACTCTCCAAACTGCCTCTCACTTTCCTACTGGAAATCCCTCTCTGTGGTTCGAATCTATAAAAAAAAAAAAAAAAAAAAAAAAAAAAAAAAAACACTGGTGAACCCTCTGACCCCTATCACCCTATTACCGATTTTTGGCCAAGTGTTTGAAGCCATCGTCAACACCAAGGTGGTTCAACATCTCACAGTCCACAGACTCTTCTGAGAAAAACTATGGTTTCTACTTCACCAGGTCTACTGCTGATATTCTAATGACCATCACTGAGTATATATACACCAGACTCAACAAGAACGGCGAAGCTCAAACTATTGCCCTCGATATCTCCAAAGCGTTTGACAAAGTCTGGCATTCTACGCAAGCTGCAAGGCTATGGTAGAACAGGACAATTGTTTGACCTTATCCAGTCATTGCTTTCAAATCGTACAATTAAGGTAGTATTGAATGAACATGCCTCCTGAATGCTGGGGTCCCCTCAAGGCTCTCTTTTCCTTATTTACATTAACGATCTCCCAGATGTAATAAGATCCCAAGTAGGTATATACGCTGATGATACCACAGTTCACTCTCGCCTTGATCAAAATTCTGCCAAGGCTGATAAAGCAAACCTCACTGCCAAGCTTGAAAAAAAACCTCAATCCATGGCAAACTGGGGTAAGAAATCGCTCATGAATTTTAATGCTTCCAAAATGACACTGCTATCTATTAACCATCACAGACAATTGCTCCTATACCCCATTAGCATGGATCAGGCTAGTTTCCCTGAAAGCAAAACACTGCGCCTACTCAGGTTAACTCTCAGAACAGACCTCAAGTTGAATGACTATATAGAATACACAGCTAAATTTACTGCTAAGGCCAGGATGTTTTTCGCCGTATGAAACAATCCTGCACATATATAAATCTACTATCTGCCCGTACATTGAATACTGCTGCCATATCTGGTCAGGTGCTTCTGCTATCCACCTAGATGTCCTTGACAAAATCCAATGGAGAATCTATAATGTGATTGATCCTGACTTGGTAGCTCAGGTACAGTCACTTTCTCACGGCGCAGTGTGGTTTCCCGGTGTCTCTTCTACAAATACTTTCACGGCTTATACTCCAATGAACTTAGCTCACTAGTGCCCCCATATATAAATTTACTCGAGTAACAAGATTAGCAACTAGGTCCCACCCTTTTACTGTGAAACCAATAAAATGTAAATGCAAATTCTACTCCAGCAGCTTCTTTTCTAGCACTTCCCACCTGTGGCATTCCCTTCCATTTACTTGCTTCCCCGACAGCTACAATCTCCAAGAATTTAAATGTAAAGTCAATAGTCATTTCCTATCTCACTAACCTGCATCCTCTCTTATTTTCTGTCCACTCCACTCTCACCAATATTCTCATCCTTCTTACTTTGACCCCCTATAACCTGTTACTCTTTCTCATAACTTTCCTTTTATGTAACCCTCTGCAAAACAGTGGCAGTAAAATGCCTTGCTTAGGGCTATATGATTATTAAAAATTGTGGCCTCTGATGACGAATCCTGACATAACATTTAGGGTTCTCAGCATAGTCTCATTATACAAGTTGAATAGATCTGGTGAAAAGACAAATACTTGTCTTATGCCCCTTTCTATCTGTCTATCTGCTGAATTCGTTTCCTGTCCATCTACAGGCAGTTTGCTGCCAGTAGAGATTCTTTATTATGTTTAACTAATGCATTTGATAAATTATAGGATCCTTTTTTTCCTCAAAGTTTTATTATAAATTTCTGAAAGTTTTCTCACTATCCTGTAAGGAACAGTCGTGACAATTTATTTTATCAATTTTTGTTATGGATATTTTTGGTTTTGATTTTATATCCATAACAGTTTTGGATGTGGTTGTAATTTAAGTTTGAATTAACCTCTTTATTCATGTAAATATATGGGGTGGAGTACTACTAGTTAGTGTAAGGCACATGCTAACATACTATCTTAGATTGCTGCTTCTCTACCAAGAATTTGTGGGCAAGAGACAAGCAGAGTAAGTACCTAACCCTTTTGTTTACTTTCAGATAGCTTTACTCCAACAGATGAAGTCCTGTGGTAAGTATCATTTTTATTGAAAAGAAATACAGCAGAAAATGATCAGAGTCACTGTCTGGTCGCAGGAAAAGGAAAAAAAAAAAAAAAAAAAAAGGGAAAGAAGGCAATAAGACTCGTGCATTTAACATCTACTTCAATGAGATGGAAAATCTAGTCAATTTTTAATCTTATTTGTACCCTCTTCTTTAAATAATGACATGCACTGTTATGTTTATTATTTGAATATTTGTTTAAGTTGTTAAGTTCAAATATTTAGTGAAGTAATGGGAAAATTTTCACTGGTATCTTTCAGCTGTGGAACTAGCAAGGAGCATATTTAATCATTAACTTAAGAACTACAAATCATCAGAAAATTAAAATAGGAAAACTGAAATTTTCATGGATACATTTTATTGCATTTTAATAAAATTATTCCAGTAGAAATGGTCAGTAAAACTAACTTGGTAAATAATACTCCTCTGCAAAGCACACAATCACATTATGACAACAGATTTTATTATTAAAGTCAATTTTTTTTCACAACCATATTGGTATTAACCAATCAATAATAGTAAAATTTTCAGATGACACTTATAGGTTCTCTCTATCCAATGTAGCTTTACATTTCTTAGTATAAGTTAGCATTTGAAAATCATTTTTCATGTAATTCCCTGTCCAACTTAGGATGTTTTGCTTTTGATGTTTACTTAAATGTGGTAGTTTGGTTGCTTTCATGCCTTCAGCCAATATTCTTAATATTCTGAATCATTCTTTCAGATTACGTTTACAGCACCAACTTGCAAAAGCATTTTTCTTACCAGTTAAAATTACTTTCCTTGCTTATTACCATTTTAATTTTTTTTTTGTGATATTTGTAATGACAGTTTTCATTCTTAACTTACCAAAAACTTCCATTTATTATTTTTTTTTTTTGATTGTTTGAGTACACATTTTTTCACTTTTTCTAAGATTGTGTTCCCATCACTAAAGAACTTCATGAGTTATTTTTCTTGTGTGTTTATCTCTTTCTTACAACTTTTGACAATATACATTGGAAATAAAATAAAAAAAATCATTATCTATAGCAGGGTTTTTCAACCAGTGTCCTCTGAACCCTAAATTTTGCAAGAACTATTAAATAAGCTAATGCATTTTTGAGAAATTTTGCTTTAATTTTATATTTGTAATTTTACTATACACATGTTAGAAAATCCTTGGTTATTATAATATTAGTTAGTTTTTTTTGTTTTTTTTTTTTGGTGTGTGTTTACAGATTTATTTTGTGGAATAAAAACTTTGCTGAGAGGTCTCAAAAGAGAAATATGTTTTTCATTGCCAAAAATTGTTTTTTCCTTAAATCAGCTACCTGAAAAAAAAAAATGCTTACCACATGAACTACAATAAAAATATGAATGAGGTAGATATTAATAGTATATTATAATTTTATACAGAGGCTCCTTGAGGCATGAAAGCTATTTCAAGAATCACGCAAAGTTAAAAAGGTTGAGAAACACTGATCTATAGTATTATATACTCCCCAGCAGCAACACCTAGTGTAGTGAGGCTGTGGCACTATACTCCACAAGGGAGTTTATAGTGTTAACATGACTCAACCTCATGAAAGTCTACTTGCAAAGCAAACAGCAACACCTAGCATAGTGAGGTTGTGGCTTTATATGCTACAGTGTTAATAGTAATACTATTATATTTTTTATGATGAACAAGATTTTAGTTATTATAATAAAATCACACACCACCAAATAGTTCTTGTTCACTATGCATCATTTTATTATAATATATATTATCACTATGCATCATTTTAAGGTCACATCTAAACAAAAGCTGACCAAGCGTAGCAGCAGTCGTATTCATACAGACGTGCGAATAAGAGTTTCTGTTGGAATTTGGATTCACAAGAAATCCTCATCTGCATGTATACACACTTTTAGGATAGAGCAATCTGATTTGAATTCAGAGTTTTCTTCCCCTAGACTGGTTGCCACCCAAGGCTATAGGACAGTGTGTTGCTATTTTACTCATAGCTGGGTACACCACAAAATAAGTTATAAATATTTTTAGTAGAAAAAGAAGGCTGGAGAGTACAATGGCTGAAACGTCATATAAATGGCAACTAAGATGAGGACAATGGTCTGAATAATGTAAATACTACCTCATCTCAGAAATATAAATAAATACAGAATGGTCTGTGCTCTCTATCCTTGGCTGGTAACTAGTCTACAAGAAGGACAAATCTGAATTCTAAACTGGAGAAAGCAATGAGAATCCTCTTAACTATCTTTCCAAACAAAGCATGATGGTTAATAGATAAAGGAAAAGGAAACTAAAGAGTACTATGATCAAGTCCTGTGAAGTTATTAAATATGCAGAAAATCACGCCTGGTTGTTAAGCTTTAGCTGAAACAGTTCTAAGCAATAATATATCAATTAAAAGTGAGGTGTGTTAAGTGTCAAGTTTAGAATTTTAATTGCTAACTTGTCACTGATTTTATTTAATTAAATATCCCTTCCTTTCATTATAACAAAAGTTATGAATAGATATGTAACCTACAATATTTGGTTATTTTTTTTCATACTATTATTATTGTTTTCTCAGAAATTTATTGCAAGAGAGAAATTTTGAGCTTCTGAAATAAAATCATTTATAATCTCATGTACACATGTAATGATATGGAAAGCACGTATTTTCAAACTGATACACTTCACAAACAAGTTACAAGGAGATGTTTAATTGATGTAAATTGGTTTTCCTTGAAAGGCAGACATTTATTGCAATGCATCAGAGAATTATATTATGCACACATGCTTATATTAAGTTAGGCCTTTTACTCAAGGCTGATATTTTGTTTTATTTGGACAAGAGATAAACAATATTATAAGACATCCAAAATGAAAAAAAGAATTAAAGAATAAAGAAACAATGAAAATTAAAGAAAAAAAAGGGCTAAAGGGCAAAAAGAAGCACAAAAAAAAAAATTCAACAAATACAATTAAAAAGCTAATATCCTGTATATTTTTAAATGATGGGAGTAATCACATCATTTGCAAATTCAGTAGGAAAGCCTTTAGTAAAGAAGAGATGAAGTCAAAATTCATTTTGTCCAAAATTTTAGATTCTTTCAACAAAGAATGAATGAATTAGCTGCATAGAAAGCTTTTGCCATTGCTAATAATTCCTGATAAATTTAAATTTTATTATATCTGAATGACTATGTTCCTTCTCTCAAAAATTACATTTCTTTCCAAACAGCTCAATATTTTATCATTTTAAACAATTGTGGCTTATTCAATTAAGATTTAATATACATTTGGGGTTAAAAAAAAAAAAAAAGAAATGGATTATACATACTTTACAAACATTAAATATAAGTTTATATTTTTAAAATGACATGTTCCTATTTTGTCTGTGGGAAAGGGGATTGTAAAGTTGAAAATAATTCATAGGTGATGAAAATGCTTTTGAACACTGTCAAAGTTGAAAAGTACAGAGTGAAAGTACACAATTACTTAACACTGAACCAAAGGTTCTTTGTAAATGTGCTAGCCATATTTAAATCTGTTGAAACATTAGCAAAATTTTATGAGTTTGAAATCAAAGGCTCTGGTGAGCTTTCCTCTTTGCTACCTGAAGTTCATGGATTTAAGCTAGGTCTCATTTTCTTGTTGAAATTGCTAAATGAAATTCTAAGTTCTATTTTAATAGTTTCTTATTTCACACATCTTGCATGTGGAACTCTCTTCCAGTTTCTTGCTTTTCTGTCGACATCAATATCCAAAAACTTAAATGAAACATGAATTGTCAGCTGTCTTTTTGAATCTTGTTCTTTCATTGCTCTTTTTCTTTTTTGTAATTGAGTTCACCCCAAGCAAGGCAGTAAAAACACTGAATCACAAAGGACTACTGGGTGTGGAAGAATTAGGAAACTGAGGATCAAGAGCAAAAGAATAATCAAGAGGAAAATCAATGCAAGTTAAATTTTTGAAGATTAAAATTGGTTGGAAAGCATGAAGCTGGAGGAGAATTCTACAATTGAGAAGTGTGAGAAAAACTGTCAACATAGAACTTTTAGTTACACCTAGACTAGTGAAGATATCACCCAAACAGTTGCTATGAAAGTATTTATAGAAAAGGTACAGGGTGCAATGTGTTGTGGTGCAATGGATATCGACTCGGAATGACAAATCAGGGAGGTGAGTCTGAATTCCAGTTGAATTCTTTGCATTCACTTATGCACAAATACACTTGAGAAAGGTATTAATCTGCCTCTTCCCTCCATTTATGGGTTAAATAACAGGACAGATTGGGTTCTATAGCCTTGGCTGGCAACCAGTCTACCACAGAAAGCAATGGCAACCTACTGCAGGATAATCTTCTGCCCAGTCAGTCATGTCTCTTTTGACCGCCCAAAGCGTGTATCCCGTATGGCATTTGACTGAGAGGGAGACAACTTTATAGCAGTGGGAATAATATTACCGATCCTTTGGATTTTATCAAAGATCTCTAGCTATATAGACCATATATGGCAGCATGGATGAATGGTAGACTTCTATGTAAGATAGATTCAAGAGAAAAATTGTCTTGCACAACACAATGAGCAAAAACTTCCTGAAGCTCAGTAACCCCTTGTATCTTAGTGGCTTTATTGCTTTACATAGAGGGCAATGATAAAAAAAAATTCTAGTTTGCATCTTTTAATAGTGTTTTAAGCTTCTATGTTTGATGGTATACAAAAACTATCAGGTAGATGGAACCTATTAGCATGGGATGGCAGTCTATGAGAAGAAAAACCATTTTCAATGTAAGGAAAGTATAGAATAGATAGAGCTTAGCTGTAGTGAAGGCAATCTGTATATGAGAAAGAAATATCTCTCACATGAAAACCCTATTGGTAGTATAAATTACAAATTGGTATTGTGCATAAATAAATTCACATTATTGAGAAGGAAAACCTTTAAACCTACTTGTGGATAAACCTTTCCAAACTTAGTATGAGAGTCAGTCAGTTAAGTGCCATACGTGATAAACACTTGGGCGATCATGTCTCTTTCAAGACATGACTGACTGGGCAGAAGATTATCCCGCAGTAGGTTGCCATTGCTTTCTGCGGTAGACTGGTTGCCGACCAAGGCTATAGAACCCAATCTGTCCTGCTATTTAACCCATAACTGGAAGGAAGAGACGGATTAATACCTTTCCCAAGGGTATTTGCGCATAAGTGAATACAATGGATTCAACTGGAATTCGAACTCGGCTCCCCGGTTTCTCGTTCCGAGCCGATATCCACTGTACCACAACGCACATCCAGTACAGCACCTTTTAAGTTGCCCTAAGCCAGCATGAAAGAGTAGACTGATGAAATTAATGTACAAATATCAAAGCAAAGATTTCAAAACCAGAAGGGCCACCCTAGACCACTCGCCATATATCAAGAGAGCAGGTGAGCCATTCTGGCTGGATATGACAGTGGCAATCAGAAGATCATTCCAGCAGCCTTGAACTGGTATGTTATATGCTACCAGAGAAAAAAATAAAGATGGTCACTCAAAGTTGAACTCTTTGGATAGAAATATCTCACATTAGTGTGAAATCTACCATAGATCATAAAAAAAATATGAAGGACTTCTATTTACACCTCATACTAAATCTTAACAGTTTACATTTTTATATTAAATACTCCAAAAATATGGTTTTGAGTTAGAAGAAAATTTAGGAAATTCCAGTAACATTTGATAAATAATTCAATAGTATTTTTTAAAAATATTTCCTGCTAAAAGGGTGTATCTAAGAGGGTTATATACCATTAAAATGGTAATTGTTCTTAGTTCTGTAATCCATTAGAGTTCATATCTACTGCAGCTGTAGTGGTATGCCTAAAGTAATCTGACAGAACCTATCCCTCTTCAGATTTTTCCTTCTCACAGACTGATTAAAGAAACCAATCTATTTGACCCCCTGAGTTGCAGAGAGAGATGGATTCATACCTTCACAAGTGTATTTATTTGAAAACAAATGTGACTGCTTCAACTGAAAAAGTTTAATAAATAATAAAGAAAAACCATTTAAAATAGTAGAATTAGAAGACTTTTTGAATATTGAATAAAATAATTCCAATCTAGTCAAATCTGAGTACAAGTAGCTTATAACAAAAAGAAAATGTTATTTTTCAAGTACTTAAGAGACGGGATCAAGAGTTATTAGAATTTCAATTCAAAGTTTTCACAAGATAATTTCTGATCCATGTGATCAATGGAGAAATGCTTGTATAAATTACCTCTTTTTATTATCAAGTCATAGACTTATTGACATACTTCTGTACACACAACCATTTTTACGAATTTTACTTCTTTTTGAGCCCAAAACTTGTTCAGTCACTAAGCAATTTGTGAACAGACAATAACAGTCAAAGATAATCACCAATTTAAAAGCAATATCAAAATGATGAAATTCTGATAATTATATCTTCTGATAAGAAAAAAACAAAAAAACATCAAGTCAATGAAAACTAATAAGCATTTTGAATAGTCACATGACAAACTCAGAACTTGGTCAGCTAAAAATATTCGTCCAAGGATTTGATATATATGATTTGAATATCAATTAAGTTGGTATACAACTATCACACCTTAATTTTCTACCTCATTAGCTTCTGACTGAATTTAAATTAGGGTATTCAATACACGTACATATGCAACATTAGCACAAATGACAAGTTGTTTATGAATAACATATATTGCTAAGAAGTAATTAAATGTTTTGTACATAGTATTTTTTCATGCATAAAAATGAAAATGTTTTATGTCTTCTGACTGTGGTAACTTATTCTAAATACAATACACTATTCTTTTCATTATTAAAACTTGAAACTAACTTTCCTCAGTTGAGAAAACATGCAAGGACTTTTTAATTTTGCGTTTTATTTGAAACACACACATATGGCTTTCTATCCTAATATTGAAACAAGCCTTTGCAAAACAAACCTTATGATATTGTCACCAAGATTTCATATTTCTAATTAGAAATTACACTTTCTCATAGTACTTATTCTATTTAGTAAAGAAAAAAAATGACTGGTCATTTTATTATAACAGAAGAGACAACTATATAAGTGTGTGTGTGTGTGTGTTTCAAGGCAGTTATGGACAAATTGCAATAATGGCTTCCCTAGTTCCAAGAGAAAAATATTTTCTTTATTTGTTACACTAATTATGCATATGGTCTTCCGTGGTGGAAATTGCTTAGAGCTAATTCAATGAAAAATTATCTTAAATATTTTTTTTTTAGTAGTACAACTCACCTACGATGAGCCATATCTCCTGTGGCAAGCTGGCCAAAAAAGGTCATCCATAATGATTTTAAGTAGAGCTGAAAAAGTTCACACAAGTAACCAGCATGGGTTGAGGCATCAGAATCAGCAATAACATTCAGAAAGCTAAGGAACATTACTTTCTATGTTCTGTGTACCTTCAGGACATGGGTGATCATGAGTCTTCACAACTTCCTGCCTTTTGTAGCTTTTAGAAAGTTTTGTCTTTTGCTATCTTTCCAAATTTTTGTTATGCCATTCATTTATGCTATGTCCCTTCTGTTTACTTGTTTCCTTGGTTGATACAATCTCCAAAAATTTAAATGCAATGTCAATTACCATTTATCTTCTTGAAACCCATTCCTTTTTTATCCAGTACCCAGTCTCTTCTCTCACTGTAATCCCCTAGGCATTAGAGGAGTGTTTAAGGTAAAATGATAAAAAAAAAATTAAAAAAAAAAAATTTTTTTTTTTTTTTTACAGAAGCTCATTAGGTAGGTGATTTGCTAAGCTCTTCTGGTACCCTTGCCTAATTCCTCATGTGCTCTAGAAATTACAATTTTTTTTTTTATTATTCAATGCATAAATGTTCTTTTCATTTCTGTTTCCCCTAAAACAAGCTTGTTGCTCACATGTTCAGTCCATGTTATTCTCAGCACCCTTCTGTAGAACCACAGTTCCCTCAAGTCTATTCATTTGTACAGAATAATGTCCAGCATTTCTTGCCATATAAGAGGACTGATATTTTTTTTTTTAATCATTTCACCCCAAGCAAGACAGTCCACTGCCACTAGTGGGCATGGGGTTACATAGAGGAAGGTGAAGAGAAAGAGTGGTTAGATATAAGAAATGTCAGAAGGAGGGTGATAGATGGGTAAGGATACCGAGGCTGGGGGTTGGGTAGATGGGAAGAGTGTTTGAAAGATGGTTAGTGTGTTAGGAGGTGTCTATTGACCTTACATTTAAACTCCTGGAGATTGTAGCCATCAGGAAAGCAAGCATGTGGAAGGGAATTCCACAGTCGGGAAGTGCGAGAAAAGAAACTGTTGGAGTAGAAATTGCAGTTGCATTTTATCAGTTTCACTGTAAAAGGGTGGGATCTAGTTGCTAATCTAGTATCTCATGCAAATTCGTACCTACGGGACACCAGTGATCTAAGTTCATCGGAGCAGAAGCCTTAAAAGTATTTATAGAAGAGACACAGGGAAGCCACGTTGCACTGGTGAGAGAGAGACTGTAGCCGGTCTGCCAAGTCGGTTACTTAACTGTTAATTACTCTTCCTTGTTTCAAGTAAAATTTTCCTGTTTCTTAATAGTTTGCTCAGTCTTTTGGAAGGCATCTCTCACCATTCCAATGGAGCTCTGGATTTCAATGTTGTATTTATTGACCCCTGTTAAGACACTTCCTAAATGATTAAATGTTTGTATTTATTTGATTATGATATCTCCAATTTATAGTTCAAATATTGGGCTGTTCTTTTTGCTTACAACTATATGTTCTGCTTTTTACAATTGAGGTGTAGTCCTTTCTTCTTGCTCTCCTTTACTACTTCCCATCAGAATTCTTGTTTAATTTCTATGTCTACTATCGACACCGTGTCATTTTCATATCTTATGTTATTTAGATCATGACTATTAATAATGAATTCTGGTAAAACTAATTCTCTCAGGATCATTTCACTGTAAAACTTGAATAAGTCCAGCAAGAAGACACATTGTTTTATGTCCCCTTTCTAAATTTCTGTTTCTATTTACTATCTGTATAGTTTGCTTTCAGTCTAAGTTCTGTTTTATTCTAACATCTTTCCCAATTAAATCAAGTTTACCTAGTGGTTCAAGTAGTTCTTTGTGACATTTTATCCAACATTTGCATTTGGAACTTTGAACTCCTAATTTAATGTGCTAATACTGAAATCGTATATTCTAATTTTAGGCGAGTATGACAAGTAGTCATTTTTATGCCATTTTCATTAGATTCCTTATTAACTAAGAGTAGCAGGATTACAAATTTCTGATAGAAAGTTGGCAACAATTTACCATTTGAAAGTGCTTTTGAACTTATCTTCATATGCTAATATTGAAATTGTATTCACTAATTTTTACATACATATTGAACACATTAGGATAATGAGGTTTTACAAGATTGTATAGCTTCAGTTTCCTCTAATGAAAAGCTTGTGCTAGACAGTTTTATATTTTTGTCAATTTCCTCATTAGGTGAGTGAAGCAGAATTTGAGATATTGTATCAAAAATTAAGGATACTTTACCATTTGAAAATGGCTTCTGAGATCTGAAATTCCTATGCTAATAAAGAAATTAGATTTAAATTCAGATAAAGAGGTTTAAGAAGATTATGTTGCTCCAGTTTTTCTACTAAGGAAACCTTCCAGTTTTGAAAATGAGCATTTACAATCCTGGCTTTTACCAGGAATTATTAGTGGCACAAGAAAGTATGCAACTATCTCAGCCAATAAAAAGGTCACCTGTATTTTTATTTGATTATTTATTCTGCAAATTAGCTTTATAATTAATGACACCCATTGTTTAATCAACTTAAAAAAAAAAAAAGTTAGAAAGGAAAAGTAAGTAAAAGGATTCACATACACATTTATTCCAGCTTCTATTTTTGCCTTCATTCCTCAGTGCTTTATGGAGTTGAAGCTATAATACAAGAGACATGCTATCAAAAGGTAAATATTAAAACATCAGCTACATTAAATATACTGTATTTTATAGATTTGTTCATTCAGGATGTGTGTTGTAATGCAATGGATATTGACACAGAATGAAGAATCAGAGATCAGAGTTTGAATTCTAGTTGAATTCGTTGCATTCACATACTCATAAATATGCTTGGGAAAGGTATTAATCCATCTCCATGGGTTAACAGAATGGCTTCTATAGTCTTGGTTGGCAATCAGTCTCCCACAGAAAGAAATAACCTACTTTGGGAAAATATTTTGTCAAGTCAGTCATGTCTCAAAAGAGACATAATCGTCTACGTGTGTATCATGTATGGCATTTAACTGACCAACTGATATTCAATTTGTGTCTTCTTCCACTCTTACAAAAAATCATTTTACCCCTAGAAAGACAAAACTACTAGGAATACATAAAGAGTTACTGAGAAAGAGGAGGGTAATATAAATTCAAGATGAGACAAAATAACAATTGATAATGCACTTAAAATTTTGAAGATTGTAGTTGACAGGAAAATAGGGCCCAGAAAAGAGTTCCATAAGCAAGAAAAGAAAATTATTATAGAACTTATAGTTAAAACTAGCAATTTCAACAGTGAATCTAGTCAGTCAGTCAGTTAAGTGCCATACGCGAAACACGCTTGGGCGATCATGTCTCGAAAGAGACATGACTGACTGGGCAGAAGATTATCCCACAGTAGGTTGCCATTGCTTTCTGCGGTAGACTGGTTGCCAGCCAAGGCTATAGAACCCAATCTGTCCTATTATTTAACCCATAACTGGAAGGAAGAGATGGATTAATACCTTTCCCAAAAGTATTTGCACGCAAGTGAATGCAATGAATTCAACTGGAATTTGAACTTGGCTCCCCGATTTCTCGTTCCGAGCTGATACCCATTGCACCACAAGTCTCGGTACTGATGATAAAAGCTCATTAAAATAATTATCATAAAAATATTTAGAAAAAAAGTAATGGGGAGATATGTTATGCTGATGAGGGAAGTGATCAAAACTGACATGCCAGGTCAGGACTGATAATGTTAAAGATTTTTCAAACTTTTGAAATATAAAAAAGAGTTAAGAAATATGTAAAATATGTAAAAAGATATTTCAATAAAGAAATAATTGTTTCAGGGAACAGAAGCTGCTATGTAAAATTGTAAGACTTGCTTCTAAATGTTAAGAATTAAAATATATGCCATGCTTAATATACAATGTATTTTAGGGACTTGCACTTATTTCAACAATAATGACGAAATTAAACCATACTTTGAATTCTTTAAAAACTATTCTTCTCATCTTTGGCACGAAGTGCCTCTCATATTGGCCACACAAATCTTAAGGTTTCCATTTTTACCTGAGAGGGCTTATGCCGCATTAACTGTGTTACTAGTATGCTTGTGCTGTCAAAAATAATGGCAATTATTAGGTTTTAATAGTGAGATTCAATAAAAAAAAAAAAAGTCTCAAAACAATGTATTGAGATTTTTAATAATGTAGAGATAAAGAATTTACAATTAAATTTCAAGCCAATGAACTGTTTAGTTCATCTGTTTCCTTTATATTCTGTTTTTTTTTTTTTAGATGTTCAATAGTATCTATGATCCTGTGATAACACCTGGTGTTATATAAACTGCTTTTTGCTTAACATCTTTTCATGTTAAAAATTGGATGTGTTTTATATAACAGTGAAATGGAAATATGTTTTGGAAAAAAAAAAACAAAACAAAAAAACAAAGATTAGCAACAGAACAACAAAGATGGTAATGACAGAGTCTATGTGATGATCAAGTTCTAGCAAGATGATCACTTAATAGACAAAGGTCCCCGGTAGCCTCACATGAAAGGCTTGAACAAATAAGACTGCAATCTAAGAAATACAGGATGAAAGGAACTCATTATTTTGCACAGAGACTAATTTTTTTCTAAATGCTGGTAAATATCTAATTTGCATAGTTTAGTTTCCTTAGTCATTTTAATAGTCACTCAAATTTATTAACTTGATTTACCTCTCTTCTTCCTACAGATGAAACAGGAAATATATAAATATGCATCAATAATTATTATATGGTTTCATGATTTTTGCCTTTAAAATCTGTAATAACAAAAAAAAGTTGAAATAATTCAAAGTATAAATTTAAATTGAATCAGTGTATTTTTATGAAGCTTGTCTTATATTTTGTGTAACAGAAATATATCCCACATTATGGCAATACATTAGCTAGATAAAGATAACACCATCACTAATGTCTTATGTGAGAGGTATTTCTACTATATCCTGTATAATATTAATCATTCTTCTACAAAAAACAAATTAATTATCTAACAATCATTTGATAAAGGTAACAAAATTTAAGGTGCAAGCTTTTTAGTTAAGTACAAGATTTCAAAAGCTTATGTGTTCGTCATTCAACAATTGAGATCAAACATTTTTTCTTTTCACCTCTATTTGTAAAAGGATAAAAATGAGTATATGTTACTTTTGTTAAGCTTTGAAGAATGAAGAGTTCAAAGCTGGTTGAAACACTGAGATATGAGATCAAAGTGACACACATGAGCTTCAAATCAAGCAACTTTACTGGAAGATCAGGAGACAAAATAATTGACACCAAGAGTTGAGGCATTTTCCCCACTTCAGAGGTTGGACAGTAGCTATGACAAACTAGATCAAACAGCATCTCTGTCTCTGCATTGGATACAATCATCATTTATATGCTGAATCCATTCAGGATGTGGGACATCCCAGCTCTTCACAAACTCTTGCCCTTGTGGCTCTCATCAACATTTGACCATTTACTATCCTGCTTTGTCCTTGCTTTGTTGTCCATTCCCACAAGATCATTAGGTAGGTTGCTTGCCATTTTCCTCTACACATCCTGACTTTTTATATGCCCTGTGGATATTAAATTTTCCAAGCCATTGTTTCTCATAATGTCTTGTAAATTTTAACTGTCTCTTTAATTTTAAATAGGAGTGTCTTTCTAGTTCCCAATTTTAGTTCTATCTAAAACTCACTCAAAATGGAAACCAATGTTTTTAATTACTTCCAATTTTTATAATAATATTAATGCTCGTGAAAGTGTTAGAAAAGTGACACTCACAATATGAAACCAATAAAAAAAAAAGTCTAGAATAACCACAAAGTGCGGAAAACATTCAAGGCTTGATGCTTTGTCAGTAATCTCGTCTGCTGTCCTTGCTTCATTTACTGCCTTTGTCTTTGAAAATTCCTTCACAAAAAATGAAAACAATACACATACGTGAATAAATATAATCAATATTTTCATTATGCATATATTCATTTCAGATTTAATCAATTTGCTTTCTATAGTGTGAAGAAAAACAGGTGGGGAACAAAACATGCACACATACACGAGAAAATTAATAATAAAAACAACAAAAACAAATATATGAATTTGTATTACTTTGATCTTTATTGACTTAGTTTTCAAGTAAATATAAACTTTTGTGTAGATTTCCAATTGTCTATTACTGGTTGCCAACTATTTAAAAAGAGGGAGAGAGAGAGACTTGCACACAACAGGAAGCAGCAATTCATTGCCAATGAATACACAACCAATGATTAGATTAATTAACTTAAATAAATTTGAAAAGAAAAAAAATTGAAGCAATGTAATGATGCTCTTCCTAACAAATAACCATGCTTAGCACATGAAAAATATGGTAAAGAACAAGGGGAAAAAAAAAAAAGAAAAAAAAAGGTATTTTTTTCACAACTTGCTTCATGTCAGTGCAAAGGTGGATAGCATTGTTTTATAGTTCTGATCAATGTGAGAGACAAATTTCAAATTGTTATATATCAAGCATTTATGCCTATGTCATGATATCATTATACATGGGTTTTCTTATCTTATATTAATTTCCAGTCTATCCATTCATATTGTTTTAATGTAACTTTATTTTCCTTTATTTTACTTTTTTTTTTTTTAACATCTTTTAAAAAATAGTTTTATTTCTGAAAGATACATTAAATTGAGGATCCCAATATTCCAAAATCCAACAACAAAAACAGTTAGCTGAAAGAGAAAATGATATAATTAAGATGTTGACTTTCCACATGTCCTAAAACAGAAGCTTAGGAGAGAAACTCCCATCAGTACTAAAAAGAATATCAGTGTACTTGACAATTTCCTGAAAAGCTGTTTCAAGAAAGATTTTCAGATAATGATATATCTATATATCAACGAAAATATTAAGGGGAAAAATAATGTGAGAAAAAGTGGAAAAAATATTTTTACTACACGTTTCATCCTTTAGAACTTCATCAGAATTAATTTGTCATGTTGGTGTAACTACACATACACATGAATGATGGATGCTTGGAATTTGACATCTTTTTTTAATCTAGCCAATTTCATCTAGATTTTTTCTTTCCATCACTTTTGTTAGTAGATACCCCCTCACATTGAATATAGAAGTTCTGCCAAGAATGGTGTAATGTAAAAAAAAATTGACTAGATTAAAAAATAAATAAATAAAAATAATAATAAAAAATGTTAAATTCCCAAAATCTCTCATGTGCAGTCACACTAACGTAATAAATTTAGTCTGATGAATTCCTAAAAGGATAAAACATGTCACAAGAAAACTTGTTTCACTTTGTCATACATTCCTCCCCCAAAGAAAGACTTGATAAAATGGTCAATGAATGCCAAATTTTCCTTTGCGTGGAAACAGCTAATTTCACCATGACAAAAAAAAAAAAAAATGAACTCTAACACTGTTTGGTCAAAGAATATTGAATGTTTTCTTTATAGAAACAATTTCACCATTATGAGTGAACAAAATTTAAGACTACCATTATTTTTTTACCTCTTTTTGTACTACTTACACAAAAAATGATAACCTCAATCTATCTATACAGACTGTACACCTGAAGAAGGTTTTAAAAGAAATAAACTAAAATTTTATGTCAGCAATAATAGTCTCTTGGAATTTGACCATTTAAAGAGTTTAGTATAATTTATCTTTATCTCACATTATAACAAGATCCAATTATCAAAAGAAAGAAGTCTTAATTACACAGTAACTAAGTTAAATTAAGAAGAAAAGAGACTGCAAGATTAAGGCTTTATGAGAAACCCTTGCAAATTTAAAATTGACTCTTGTTATTGTGATGCAATGAGATTGGACCATGATTAAAACACCCATGAAATTAAGTAGGTTTTAAATGATTTTATCCGAGATTGAAGGATCTGGCACTTTATAACCAGTATTAAAATCTAAAAGCAAAATTTTCAAAGTAGCCACAAACTATTTTGAAAGAAGAAGAAGGAAACATTAAATAAAAACTTTTGGGATCAAGTGCAACTGGGCCAGAAGAGATGGAATTCCAGCCATAAACTTATGGCTGGAATTCCATCCATAATCTTATCTTGGCAAGGTCTCAATTAAAGCTGGTCATTAGTAGTTGAAGGACTGTCAGATATTTGTAGTCAGAGATAATTGTAGGGGATGCTGTCATAGTTCTCACTGACTAAAGGGAAGATCTGGTATGTTTATCTGTCATGAGAGAAGACAGAAGTGAAACCTACTTAGTGCCAGACCATACCAGGTGAATCCATGAATAACTAATTCAATACAATGAAAACAGGATTAGTTTTCTGTTCTTACTATAGCAATATTTTCACCTACTATTTCCTTGAAAATGTGCACTGGGCAACCTATTGGTAGACTTTATTCATAATGATATAAATGAGATTAAAAACAACAGGAGATGATTTGTCTAGTTATAAGCTTTTCTCTTTGGTAACTAGACTATCATTTTAAAGTGTACCACAAGATTGGTTGGATGGTCTTATCATTCAGTTTAAATGGTGAGATGTAACCGTAAGTTCTATGCTAACAGTTCCTTCTCTCACACTTCTCACTTGTTGAACTCTTTTCTGCCTTCTTGCTTTTTAGCTGACTTTGATCTTCAAGAATTCAAATGTACACTACCAGCCATAATTAATAGGCCACCCCAGCTTTTTAAAAGAAATGATGTATTTCATACTGTTTTTAGAGGATAATTCTAAATGAAAATAAAATGTTTTTTTTGTTATTACTTTGTAAAATTTTACAAGGCAAGGAAGCAAAGATGACCTTGTCCAAATCTCCCTAAATGTTCATTCTTTCATTGATGAAACTGCAATATAGGTAATTATTAAATATTTATAAATTCATTCGATGTGCATGTTATAGTGCAGTATTAACAGAAGAACCAATCTATTTTCATTTACAATTATTCATTTGGCAATTAATACTAAAAAATAGTGTGAAATACATTGTTTTTTTTTTTAAACACTGAGGTGGCCTAATAATTATGGCTGGTAGTGTAATGTCAATCATTATATTCTGCATTCTTAATTACTGTTCTTTTATTGTTCATTCTCTTTAATAAGGACTTTCTTTTTCTGATATTTTTCTCATTCAGTAATTCCTTGTGTCTGAGTGGCATTATTGCCTTACTTGGAAGTTAAATGATAAAATGTTAGTGAAAAACTGTTTACATTATATCAACTTCTGGTATATCAGTGGTTGAAGTGGAGGATAGAAGTCTTAAAGATTCTTATGATTAAGTTAAGATTAGATGTTCATTTACACAGATTAAAACAAGAAAAAACCTAAAAAACACCCCACCCAAAAAACAAACTAAAAAACAAAAAAAAAGTAAAAGAAACAAAGAAAGAAGAAACAAGAAACAACAAAGAAAGAAGAAAAAAGAAACAACAAAGAAAGAAGAAAAAAGAAACAACAAAGAAAGAAGAAAAAAGAAACAACAAAGAAAGAAGAAAAAAGAAACAACAAAGAAAGAAGAAAAAAGAAACAAAGAAACAAAAAACAAACAAAGAAACAACAAAGAAACAAAAAACAAACAAAGAAACAGCAAAGAAACAAAAAACAAAAAAAGAAACAACAAAGAAACAGAATATCAAAGATCTTGCAGACAATTCAGCAGCAAGTCTGAAAAGACCAGTTGTCATCTGCTTTATTGATGATCAGAGATTGAACTTTCTAGAAAAGATATGGGAAAACAAATAAATATAACCACCAACAGGAGCATTTGAAAAAAGCCCAGAGAACATCTGTCTGAATTTCTGAGACAAGGAGTTATTATTTACCCTATTTACATTCAGGCTATTGTCCTAAATCTTTGTCATCACATTTCAGCCATTGTGCCCTTCGCCTTCATCAGGTGTATATTAATCTCAGTAACCTACAGGAAATTCCAAACTGAACTTTCTATTTAATCTACTGGAGTAGACAGTTTTTGTTTCACTGCCCATGTTTAGGTATTTCTCATCTAGTTCTTTTTAGTACAGCTCAGTTATTGCTCATTATGTCATTCAATTCACAAGACAATAGTCTAATCCATTAAATTGTAGGTTTGTGAATTTGGTGACAGTAATTTTCAGTTCAATTGCTTTCAGTTCAGGAATCCCTCATCTTATTGTGCCATTATAGTAGAGAGAGAGAGGGGGAGGTGGCCATTAACAGAAGTGATTTATAAATGAATTTCCTCTGATAAGAGTGCAAGAAAACAGCTGGTTTATGACATATGTACTGTAAATTGTTTTTTTATTCATGTGTGGAGTTGGATGGTATGAGATGGAAATGCAAGTGTAAACAAAACGTGAGTAATAAGGAATCTTAAAGTAAAAGAACAAGGAATACAAAAAGAGAACTTAGAGAATGTAACACTCACAGGACAAGGCGGCAAGAGAAATGGAAAAACCGAATAAACTTCTTTAATGAGCTTGTGTGAATGGCAGAACGGGGACAAATGAGTGGTAAACAGAGCAACAAAAGGGGCAAGATATTGTCAAGAATTATGGCTGCCTATATCCTGAAA
Source organism: Ascarosepion bandense (assembly GCA_037127315.1). Lineage (NCBI taxonomy): Eukaryota > Metazoa > Mollusca > Cephalopoda > Sepiida > Sepiidae > Ascarosepion > Ascarosepion bandense. Next base: position 3,139,404 of record JBBBDQ010000632.1, read on the forward strand.
AGGACTTGAGAGGAAGAGCTGAGACTGTAATACCAAGTGTTTTATAATAAATTTTTCAGTAATCTTTTTAATACAAAATTATTGCTTGCATTTGGATTATGTTAGTTTAAACTGTAGGTGAAGATCACTGAAAATTCTCTCAATTAAATCAATTAACAGAGATTTATTTTAAGACATTGTGTCGCTTATTTGGTTTGGCTTAGTTATTTGCTCTAGAGAGTGAAAGAGGGCGACAGAGAGTGAAAGAGAGCGACAGAGAGTGAAAGTGAATGAGGGATGTGAGGGAGAATGAGGGATGTGAGGGAGAGAGAGAGTGAAAGAGAGAGAATGAGGGATGTGAAGGAGAGAGAGAATGAGGGATGTGAAGGAGAGAGAGCGGAAGAGAGAGAATGAGGGATGTGAAGGAGAGAGAGCGGAAGAGAGAGAATGAGGGATGTGAAGGAGAGAGAGCGGAAGAGAGAGAATGAGGGATGTGAAGGAGAGAGAGCGGAAGAGAGAGAATGAGGGATGTGAAGGAGAGAGAGCGGAAGAGAGAGAATGAGGGATGTGAAGGAGAGAGAGCGGAAGAGAGAGAATGAGGGATGTGAAGGAGAGAGAGCGGAAGAGAGAGAATGAGGGATGGTGAGTGATATATAAAAGTAGGATTTTGTATTATAACTGGTCATATCTGATAAGTACTCTAATGGATTAATAATTTCTGATTTTTTTTTAACAAAAGAAAAGTGATCACTGAGCTATGAAACAGTTCTCTTTGTAGATTGGTAGTTTCTATTGTTTTGCTGAAAGATCAACTTTTTTCTGTCTCTGGGAGTTTTGTTAAAAAGCTCTGGTTTAGCATCTCTTTGTAATTGTGTAGTGTCAAAGTTTTGTTAGATAGCATAGATCACAGTTATAAAATGACCTCAGACAAGCATGCCTAAAAGTAACCCTTTTGTGTTTGTTTTGTCATAAATCATGAAAAGAAAAAAAGCAGCTGTGGCAATTGGGCCAGTCACATTTTGTAGATTTGAGTGTACTTTGAGGATTATCTTTTCCCCACTGGCATTTGATTTCTTTGAGGCATTTAGACAAATATGGTTCTAGATTAGAACACACTGGGACTATGAACTGAATATCTGACTCATTGATTGATGAATTTTCTATAGTATTTCTTACAATCTATAAAACTGGGTCAGAAATTTTAACTTTCTTGTCAGCTCAGTCTTTTTTCCATGCTTAACGATTATCATTTCTCAAAAAGTTGCAAATCAATGATAGAAATTTTCCCAAATTTTGTAGACCATGGCTTTTCAGCATCTAGAGGGATCTTGAAATATTGTGATCACCAATTTTGCTTTTTCATCTGATACAAATAAACTTATGACCTTTTCAGAAAATCTTGTAGGGATTTCTAACTTTAAAAGTGAAGAAAATCAAATTTGCAAGTACTTGAAACTGAAAAAGTGTTAATTGAACCCATTTGACTTAATCATGGAACACTTTAGGATTCAACCCACAGTTCACTTACATGTACACCATAACCACTTAATTCAGTAAGAAATCAGCCATTTTACTTGTGATCATATAATTTCTGGATGGTGTATATTTTAACAAGGGGGAAAAAATTATATCCAAACAGGAAACAGTCATGCAATAGATGGAAAGAAAAAAAAGAAACAAACGTAAAAGTGTCCCTATTAAATATTTATTTCAATAACATTATTTCAAATACATTAATTGGATAAAGCAGGGAGGGATTGAACAGCAGATTGGTTTATTTTATCTTTTATTAATTAAAAAAAAAAAAAAAGAAAGAGAAAGGCAGTTGGAAAGGAACTGATCTGAACAAATTGAATGAAAATTTTCTTTTAGATATTCTTTATCTATGATGTTCATATGACAATAATTCCTTTGTATTTTCATGAGATTTTTTTTTATTTATTTACTGTGGGACAAATAAAACCACAGTGGATTTTGAGCATTCAAGATACAGCTTTCACAATCGTTATTCTATCACTGAAAATTCTTGAAATTACATAATTTAATTTTCAAATTATATATCAAATTAAGAAGAATAACTTCTTTTATAGGGATTTTTCTCTAAGAAAAGTTTTCAATAGCCAGATGTAAGATGTGAATGAAAGCAGCAGGGGTGGGAAAGAAGACAAGCATCAAAATACCAAAGTAAGAACATTGTGCCATCTTTGACTGCAGCCAAATACTGATAAATCTGCAAAGGAATAGGACAGAAGAAAAAAAATATTTCAAGAATTTTATTAATTCGTTTTATTTTACATATAACTCTAATAAATAATTTTGAAACAGCCAAATAATAAATAAATAAAATTAAAAAAAAAAAAAAAGGCAAAATCTTAGGTTAATCCAATAAAAGACTTTAAATTATAGCCACTGGGTCAAAAATGGGCCATGCAAACATCAAATAAATTATTCTATGTGTGTTCAATGTAAATTATTTTAAATTAATTTGCAGCAGAGACTGACAATTTTCAATAGGCAGGAGAGAGAGAGAATGATTTCATATACTTTATTGTATCATAATTTAGAAATAAGGAAAGAGGCACCCCCACCCACAAAAAAAAAAAAAAGAAAAAAAAAAAAGAAAAAAAGAATAATCCAGTTGCTGCATACATTGACATTTATCTGATATAGGTCTAAATTAAAATCAATAACACTGAATAGTGAACTGGGGAAATTGAAAATGTTAATTTTGAAACCCAAAAAACACTAGTAGGTGTGGCAGGGTGGATATAAAAACTTGTGACTTCAAGTTCAATGTGCTTAATGCAAATTTTAAAACAGAAATTAATGTATTGCATACTGTAAAAGTTGAACCTGACTAGGGAGACAAATAGTGTTTTTTGTGATTATGAAGATTACTTTGATAAAATATGCTATTTATTTTTTTTTTTTCATTAGCTGGTTTGTGACCACTGGTAGATGCCATATTGAAGGTAATTGTATTTTTATTTTACAAACAAGAGGTCAAGTGTAAAAAACTGTTGCTCACTGGCCCCAAATCATCTCTTGACTATGTATTTTTGGTACAAAAATAAATGAAGTCCAAGAGCAGAATATTTTTCCATTAATCAAGATGGCATTCTTATGCATGATTATTTCACAGAACTTTATCAAGGACTAAATGAAATGGGAATTTGGAAAAGAAAAAATCTTAGTGTTAGATCTATAACAATGATATCTTTTTCACTCTATATATGTCAATTCTTTTTTTTCTTGGTCTTTGTTTAAATATCTGCCCTTATAGAAATAATTACAATTTTTTTTACTCATAGGAAAATGAAAACAAATGAGCAATCAAACATCGGGATCATACCATGACCAAGATGTGGTTTATCTGAATTTGTAATCTCTAAATTAGATGGAGAGTAAATAATGTCATCTAATTTTCATCAAATCATTCAACAGTTAAAAAAAAAAGAAAAAAAAATGTGTTAAAGAAAAAAAGTTAAAGATAGTGAGCAGACATATAGATAGATATCTAAGTTGAGATCAAGTTGGGCATAACAAAAACTTATTGTAAATAATCAGGCCAGTAGAAATAAATATATATACTGTTTGATTATAAACAGAATATCTACTTAAATATGAGTATTGATCAAAAATAATGTTCAAACAAATCATTTCATATATATATATATATATATATATATATATATATATGTGTGTGTGTGTGTGACCAGTTACTTGTTTTCTGAACACCCCCATCTGCCAGGAAAACTAACCAACCTGTTACTGAAACCTACTAAAGTACATCTGCATTTGTCCATTGTCTAACAATCACAGGGTTCACCTATGATTTATACTCTGACTATTTTATGTAGACCTTAGTTACAGTTTCTGAGAGAGAGTCTATAATCTGGCATAATCAGAAATTAGAACATGCCCAAAACCTTATTCATGATGACTTGTGACTTCATGCCAGCACAACCATCAAAGGCCTTCAAACATCTATGCAATTTCACTCATGTGGTGTGGTTTTCAGACACTTTCCAAAAAAATGCACAATTTTGACTACCCAGAGACTGATAACATCAAAATGTCACCTTCCTTACAAAATGACGATGATGAGGCTTTGAACACAGACCTTGGAGTCAGAAAATGAAAATTCCAACTATTCAGTCTTCCACTATATACGAGTACTATCAGCTTTTATAAGCCAAAATTAAAAAGGTATTGTTTTTTGGCTATTTCTTTAATTGTAATTCTAGTTACTGATCATCACATCTCTCAGACTTATTCTTTGGTCATTAGAAAACAGAAGTGGTTAGAAGTAAAGAGATTTGAACTCGCAATTGTTATCCTTAAGAACCTGCTTTTTCATGGCGACTGCTTTACGGATTTGACTACAAGGGCCAATAAGTGTAAATCTAGCCATACAGATTTTATTTGTTTTCCCCTAAATGTCTGAGAGACTGCCATCTTTTTGTTTACATACCTTAATGGTATTAGTTGATATGGTAAACATGCAAATAATTACATTTTAAAAAATTTAAATTAAATAAGAATTTTCAATATATTAAAAGCAACAAGGTGAGAACTGATTTTCTCCAATTCACACACTGTGTAAATAAGTTTGCGGACAAAAGAACAGGCGATACAGTGTCTAGAGTATGAAGTATTCCTTGTGCATGAAGGAAAATTTAAATATGCAACAATAAAATATACAAGAAAATTGCTCAAGTTGCATATTTTGGCAAATATTGAAAATTACTGTTTCCAATATTGTGTGTCTAACAAAATATTGTAATATTGCAGGCATCTGAATAATTATTGAAAGAGATAATTATTTCTTATAATGGTAATATTAGCTGTTTCCTTATAAGGAAACATTCAGCATACATTGACAGAGCAGCTAGTATTATTGTTGGTTGAAATTGAGAAAAATTTTTCTATTGGAACAGTTTTTCAGGAAAATGGGTTTCTCACAGTTATGATGGCTCTCTTCCTAACCTTTCTTTTGAGAGAGTGTAGAATGCCAACATCTTGATTTAACTATTATTATCTTAGAGTTACATGTTCTATCCATTCTAGTTGTTACTGAAATCCTCTTGTGATGGGCTTTCTGTTATTTGATAGAGTTCTGTAACGTCAGTCCATTAGGTTCAAAGAAGAATGGTTGTCACTAACACCTACAGGATTAATTTGTTCAAAGTCATTTTTAATCGATCTGCGAAAGCAGTCATAAAGACCCAACAACTTAAATATTTCTCATTGAGTTTGGTGGCATGCATGGCATACATATGAAAGTCAATCTGATAAATCTATTTAAAAATATGACTTAAGTTTTTAGGTTAATGTTTTGTTTTTATATTAGTTTACTATGTTTGGCAAAGCTACTCTCCTTGTGCAGTCTATTCTATTCTATTCCTTTTACTCCCATATCAAATTTGTAATAACTGATGCATCTACCAAGACATTTGAAGTGTTTAGTATTTACAAATTCCACATTCTAAATTTTTATAATGGATTCAGAGTACATGACATTACTGCTTTCATTCCAATCCCAGATGATAGTCTCTGTGTTAGAAAAGTTTATTTTTAGTTCTTATTCTTGGAACACTTGATAGAGGACAGTGATGTCTTTGTTCAAAATAACTTCTGGCTACATCTGTACACTAGCTTCTGGAGAGAAAGCAGGAATATTATATCCTATTCAGTCACTCAGTTAAGTACCATATGTGCTACACACTTGAGCAATTATGTCTCTTGATCCATGACTAACAGGCAGAACATTTTCCTGCAGTAGATTCCCATTTCTGTTTGTGGTAGACTAGTTGCCAACCAACTCAATATGTCCTACTCAACCAATAGCTGGAGGGAGAAAAGATGGATTTCTACCATGGATTCTTTCCCAAAGGTATTTGTTTTTTTTATTAGTAGATTTATTTGGGATATGGTATAGAATGCTCAAATGATAAGTACCCATGTCTTAACATCAACATATAATACTAAAAGTGTACATATTCATTTAACTTACACAAGAAATAAATGATAAACAAGTATGTCCTTGCTGTTCCCCACAAAAAAAAAAAAAAAAGAGAAGAAAAGAAAAAGTGGAAGGTGAAAGTAACCTTCAAAAATACAACCAGACATAATCAATAGTTGAATAATTAAATTTCAGTTTTTCACTGGCATGCAGTGATACAATTATATTGAATCAATTGCTAGGTCTGTTGCTGGAAAGGTTGGTTCACTGTGTTGTGGGAATTTTACTTATCAAAATCTATTTCACAAATTTGTAATTCTACCATTTGTCTATACAGAGATAATAAGATGCATTTAAATCATTATTATTACTTATTTATATGTTAAATTTTTATGAACATTTTTGTCTAAAACCCCTAACAGTGCTAATTGCTAACCACAGAATATTTGTTAGGACATATCACCAGTCAATATGAAATTACTCAGGGATTCATTGCATCTTCTCATGTTAACATTAAGTGAAAGTATATTGAATCATAAGTTTGCTGCTAGATAAGTTGATACAGGGTTTTGTGCTAGATAAGTTTTCTTGCCAGAATCTACTTTACATTATTTACATTATTCAGGCTATTGTTCTCATCTTTGTGTTGCGACCATTATACACACTGGCTTTCTTCAGGCACTAAGAATTTCAAACTGAACCCTTTATTACAATCACTGGGGTATATTATTCTCATTCCTTGTGCAAAGCCACTTCTGGTAGTCATTAGTTATCTCCCTTTAACTTAACTCTAAGTTATTTGTTGACCACTGCTGTTTCCTCAAGGACACATGACCCAGTGGACATAGATATTGGTTATTTCCAGTGATTTGACCCAAAGAGTTGTGAGTTCATACTCAGCTACAGCAGTAGCGAACAAATAATTTAGAGAGTTGGATTAAGGGGAGATAACTCATGACTACCAGGAGTGGCTTTGCACAAGGAATGAGAATAATATACCCCAGTAATCATAATAAAGGGTTCTGGTCAAAATTCCTGGCACCTGAAAAAGGCTGAAATATACAATGGCCAAAACATAATTGTTTTCTAGAAATTAACATTTAAAACAAAATATATTTGATTTTCTTTCCTTCACTTTGTCTTTTCACACCCCTAAGGATGACACGCAGGTTGAAAGCTTGGACATAAACTTTGGGATATATATATCTCTAAACTTATTTATAAATGGAAGTGTGTGTGTGTGTGTGTGTGTGTCCGTTACCTATAGACTCCAAAATGGGTGAACCGATTTTCTTAAAAATTTACACAGTTGTACTATAAGCGTTTGTGAGTGTTCTTAGCTAGGTTTTGTGTCGAGGTCCCCGATAAATATCGAAAATTGATAATTGAAAAAAATCTGGTTATAGAAGGAGTGGTCTGATTTTAATCAAATTTGATACACTTATAGACAAAGACATAAGAAATGATATTCAGAAATTTCAAGGTTGCAGTTCTTACAATAGTGCAGAAAGTATATATATATATATAAAAAGGTAAGATGTTTGTGTGTCTGTCTGCTTATCTGTCTGTATGTCCTTTATACAAATCCACAATTTTTATCTGATTCTCACCAAACTTCACAAATAATCTTTAGGCCGAGCTCCAGGACCATGAATTAGTTTTAAAGCTTTCATTACATCCGAGCAATGCCGGGCTATACTGCTAGTGTATGTATATACACACACACATTTTTACATCTACAACAACCACATTTGTAAATAGTTATTCTCATTCTAGAGGAGGAAAAATAAATCCATAAATCTAAGAGAAAGGAGGTCTACTATTTTTTCTTAAACTTGTTTGGAAAAACAATTGCTGCAAAATTCAAGTAAATTTACACAAGCACATGCAAAACGAGTCTTGTCCAAAGTTGCAATTCATAGACTAGCAATTTAATGAAATGGCTGAATTCTGAATTAACTATTATCTTTCTTTTTCATAATCATTTCAATAGGAAGTTGTAGTCAAAGGAGGTAAGTACTCAACATAAACAATTACCATGTGTTGTAAAATATAAATTAGAAGTATTCACTACTATTTCTCTAGTAATTTTGTCTTCAAAGTCAGGATTAGTTTAACCTCCAGCTGTATCAACTGCTATTTATATGGTTAATATTAGCAAATGAATCCAACACTAGGCAAATTATTTAAATATGGGTCTCACTTATGATGGTACAATCACTACCAGGGAGAAGAAAAAAAAGTCATAATTAAGAGATTGTTATTTTTTTTTTTCCTAATCATTTAAAGTAAGCAAGGCAATAATACCACTAAGACACCAGAGGGTTACTGGGAGTGAAACAGAATGAAAACATTTAGTGAGGACAAAAAAAATGTTTCAGGACAGAAGATGGCAATTGACATTGCATTTAAATTTTTGATAATCGTAGATAACAGGGAAGCAAGAAAGTGAAAGAGTTCCACAGGCAAGAAGTGCCAGAAAATGAACTCTTAGAATAGAAGATAGTTACACCTAGCTATTTTAACAGTAAAACAATGAAACCTAGTTGCCAATCTTGTAGTACACTTAAATTCATGCAGCTAAGTTACTAAGGAGGAGAACTCATTCGAACAACTGCCATGAATATATATATATATATATATATATATATATATATATATATACATACACACACACACACAAAAGATAGAGGGAAGTCTTGTCATGGTTATGGAAAGTGATTGAAGATGAGATACCAGGTTAGGACTGATAACATTACATATATTTTGTGATCCAAAAAAAGTATTACCAGAGCTTCAGACTAGATATGGCAGCTATATTCAATGCATAGATGAATGTGAGATTTATAAATATGCAAGATGGATACTGGAAAAAAAATAAAACAAAACTGCCTGTCACAATAAACTAACTTTCCTAGCAGTGGATCTAGTAATTAATTTAAAATTACTATTTCATGTCAGTGGAAAACGTGAGATCAAGAAGGTGCAATGAGTTACTCGCTTTGAAGGTTAGCATAGGCCATGCTGATGAATAGCAAAATGGTTCTCTATGATGATTAAAAGATGGTTTTGTATTAGAGGTTTTAAAATTTACAAGTCATTTCTCGCTCCAGTTAAGAAACTGACTGAAGGTCTTTTTGAGAGCAACTGTCAGTTCTGCTTTGTTGTACCTACTGAACTCATGTTCTATAATGTAATTAGGTTCTTTTTGTATTTGTAAATTTGTTAGGAGCTCTTATTTGTGTGCGTGTGTGTGTGAGTGTAAAACATTTGGTAAGTCCTTTTTTTCTTGCTGTTCATTTGTCAAACAAACATTCTCAGTATCTTTTCCATAAATGATATTTTTAATTAATGTCTATGGTATATGAAATACTGGATTAAGGAAAAAATACTTAAAACAAATCAAAAGGTCTGAATTAATTGTGCACACCTGCAAAGGAAACTGGAACATGCAAGTAGGTAGTGGGGAGTTACTTACAAAACAGCAATAAGTTAAAAAAAAAAAATTACCAAAAAATTATATAATATATATATATATATATATATATATATTATATAAATAAATAAAAAAGGAGGTGGATAAAAAGCCAGTGTGGCAAATTCAGAACATGTAATGAAATTCTCAACTCATGATGAAAGGTAATGAATAAACTTTCGTGAAGGTCAAGAGTTACAGTAAACAATAAACAAAACGAAGCCATTATCTGAAATATTCTATAGACCTTGTGATGTTTCAAGTTTTATTCTTAAGATAGAAAACAAACTGAATTGAATGATGATAATGATGATGAGGAGGAGAAGGAAGGAAAAATAAAATAAAAAAATTAAAATAGAAAAAAAAACCGAAAAGACAACAAATGTTTCAATTCATCATACAATGTATCTATATAAAGGCCATTTCCAATATTAATATAAAAGGATGTAAAAATAACAATAGCAGGCCCAAAAATTTCCTTCAAAAGGCTGTCAGGAAAATCTAAGTGATAAAAAGTAAGAATGAATTCATTTCTAAAATGGAATCTCTATCTCATGTCTATAAAATGGGTATTTTTAACAATCAACTGCACTTGGCATTTACGTTTGTTCAGCAACCTCACATTGACAGGGATGATGAAATTTAAAACAATAACTCATCATTTTCATGAAGGGGGAAAAATTAAAACTGAAACAAACCTATAAAAATGTCATTTCAATTCGTCTGTGTCTTATAAATATTTAAAGAAAGTTGAAAGTGGAAAATATATCATGTAGGTATTTCTGTGGAACCATTTTCAGCAGAGTCTTTCAAATCTACATTTAAATCTCTTAAAGATTTAATTTTGGATATTTGAGGAAATAACCTTTTCCTCATAAATAGAGTGCAGACACATGTATATATATATGTGCATGTGTGTCACTCATTGTAACATTTGTTTTGAGGATTGGGGTCTTTTTATAATTGTGTGTGTGTGTGTGTGTGTGTGTGTGTCTCTCTCTCTCTTTATGGCTTATCAGCCATTTGCAGGTTATTTAAAGCTAAAAAATATTTTTAGATTTTAAGAATTTTGGGGAGGTGATAATTTACTGAGACATCTCTTACTAATTAACCCATAGTTGGAGGAGAGAAGAGATTGATTCATACCATTCCCAAAGGTATATGAACCTAAGTGAACAAACCTGATTAGAGTTGAAACTGCTCTCCAATTTTGAGCATTGTCCATTACACCACCTGCACATTAAAGATTATAACATCTGGTATTCCAAAGCAGTCATGATCTAGATACTTAGTAGACTTGATTTTTAACTTTGATGATCACATGAAAACTGGTATTTTTACAAAATATAGCCTTTTAAATATAACACACTTATGCATGAAACAATTTTGAAAAATATTGCTTAACTGTGTTTTGCTGATTATCTTGTGACATCAGAATAAGATAAAATCTCCATGGTTCCTGTGAAACAATTTTTACTTTAACCCTTAGCAACCTTGCTTTAACCATATTTTTTATAGATGTCAGACTGATTTCAAATATATACTTTTTAATGATTTAAATATCCCACACAGTTTTAACACTAATTAAGGAAAAGTTGTAATAATGCTTGGTTGTATATTAAACTGAGAACCCTACAATCAATGTATAAGTGAGCTATTTCAATATATACTCTTTAATAAATTTGTACTGAAACCATGTGGGGTAATTAAACTAAGAAAGAAAAAAATGTTGCTGAATTAGTAAAGATGTAATTTCAGTAGCAATAAGATTAAAGTAAAAATACAGTATTCAAACATTGAACATGAATCACGTTTTGTCTCACTAATGTTCATTTTGTTCATAGGAAATAAAAAGAATGTCAAATGTGAAGAACTTTTCCAAATTGCCTTATACAGTGTGTAAGAGAAGGCGGTCACTTTTGTGAAAAGTGCTATTTTCAGATTCATTTAAATTCATACAATGCAGTGAGATATGTATAAAATAAAACATTCCATACATTCTTATGCAGAAGTTAAAAAAAAAAAAAAAAAAAAAAAAAAAAGAAGAAAATAATAGAATTTTTAATTAAATTATTCTATTTATACTGCAGGTACAGGTCAATAGTTTAAAGGTGTGGTGAAAATTCTTAATAGAACCAATAAGTGTAATAAAAAAAAAAAAAAAAAAAAAAAAAAAAAAAAAAAAAAAAAGATTGGTCAGATTTTAGAACCTGCATCAGGCCAAGAACTTTTCAGCCTTATCTCCTAGCACATCAGTTAGGAAAGTTCACAAAATGAAACCATTTTTTTTTCTTACTTAGAGGATGTGATAGAAATCAGTTCTCAACTATAATTGATCTTAAACAATAGCAAATTTTTTTTTTAGTAATCAAGCAATATTTGATTAAAATTTCCTATATTTATAAGAGAAGATTGGTCAATATTAAAGATAGAACATTTATAGATATAGGCAGTGTGGATAAAGAATTCAGCACTGCCTGGTGACTGTCAGTTTTATTCTTCAATAGGATCTTCAAATCAAGAGCCACAGATCCTTCAGCAAGCTGTAAATACATTCCTATGTATCCACACACATATATACAAGTGATATCTGCTCGACCAAAATATTATCTACTTTAAATGGTTTAAATTCAATGTGCCAGATAACCATTTCTATCATTATTTTTTACTGTTATTTTAGGTTTTAAAAAGTCTACAATTATATTTACCTATTTATAATGTAAGAAATGTTTTAACAGAATCAAAAACTGTATTCAGAAGGTTGCAATCAATATAAGTATAAGATTAGGCAGCTTTGTAGACTGAACAATAAAGTTTTTTGTGGTGCAGTAGATACCGGCTCAAAACAAGAAATCAGAGAGCTGAATTCAAATTCCAATTGAATTTATTGAACCCACTTATGGGCAAGTACCCTTGGGAAAGGTATTCATTTCTTCTTTCTCCAGCTATGGTTTAAATAGCAGGAGGGACTGGGTCCTATAGCCTTGATTGGCAACCAGTCAACTGCAGAAAGAAATGGCAACCTACTGCAGGAAAATCTGCCTAGTCAGTCATGTTTCTTGATGCATGGCTGCCCAAGTGTGTATTGCGTATGGCAATTAACTAACTGTTACCTCACCTGGGGGATAAAGGGGTTTGCATATGGTCAACATACTTAAGACAAGTTACAGAATTATTGATGACAAGGTGCTGTCGATGGCCTATGCTCAACTGGGAGCAATGGGATATATATGTGTGTGTGTGTGTGTGTGTGTGTGTAAAAGTATGCAACTTGTTTGGTTTTAAACATGAAGAGCAAACCTTTTGTCATAAGAAATATGGTGCCCTTTCTCTTACATAAATATTTCCAAGTTCAGAGTTTTAAACATGATACAAATAAAAAGGAGGATGATAAAAAAATTTAAATTGAATAAGAAAGATAGAATGGTTGCTGGGGTATTCTCCATAGTTTTGAATCCAGAGTAGTCCTTATTTTTAGACAAGATGTCACCCAAAGCTTGAAGATCGCAGTCTAACTTGCTTTTTAATCCCTAAGTGGCAGGACAAGGGCACCTCAAAGAGGTGTAATGGTTAGCAAGCTTGTCTCACTAGAACCATTACAATTGAGTAGCGAGTTAGATTCTCACTGGGTGTCCCATACTTTCAGCCTTGTGCCACATCTAAGCTGCACTTAGAAAATCACTATAGGAGAAGAAATAGATTTATGCCTTTCAAAAAGAATAAGCACAAAGTGAACAAAAGATTTTTAGAATTTGAACTCCACTCTCTAATTCCACTTTTTGCTCTGATAACTGTTACGCTACCTGCACACATTATTTTAGAAACAAATTCTTAAATTTTTGACTTTTCCAAAGTCCTTTATAGATTATCAATTTTGTCGAGGCTGATATGTTGTTTTTTTTTGTTATTTTTATTTTGTAGTAATATATTCCATCTATTTCTTGTAGCCAACAAACTGAACGAGATGACTTCAAAAGAAACACTTGATTGGAGAATATTTCTAGTTTTGCCAAATGGTATCAATTTATAATATCATTAATCACAGATCAAGAAAAGGAGATATCACAAGCAAATTTTATCCAATGATTCTTTAAGAGGAAATCAATCATTATGTTGTTGTCAAATTATATAATGAAAATAAAGCACCCTTGCAATTTTGGAAAGATTTAAATTGGTAGATCAGGGTCAATGCTATGAATTTTGATGCCACAATTAATAACAATAAAGAATTATTATGGTTAGATCTTAAATGTAACTCAGAAATTTCTTAATTGTATTAAGCTTTAAGGTTAATACAGTGATTAAATGGAAAGACCAGAATATGTTGTTGTTGAAGGGCAGAGAAAATTGCCCAAGAAACTTAAGCATCAAAAATTGGAGCTATATCAGTTCATGGAGATTAATTTCTGGGAAATTAGAATGACAGCAAACAAGGCAATTTACAAGAACCCTTTTCTTATTTTGTCTCTGTTTTATGTTTTTAAAAAGCATTTTGATTCATGAAGCAAAGCTGAAGGAGAAATCTTTGTGAACAATAAAGTGATTTTTTTTTTTTTTTTTTTTTTAATATCAAAAGATTTAAAAAATCTCATTTGGAAATCTATTAAAAGACAAAGCAATACAAAATAATTCTCCTGTTATTATTGGACAGAAAACCTCAACCAAGTTCTACACAAATGGCACAAAAAGATGTCACTTTGGCCTCAGAAAATTCTTCAAATTCAACATACTATATTTATTTGAGTGCAGTATGAGAAATTTTCTATCAAAATCCTCAGTTAAAACAGGCATGGAGAGGTTGCATCATCACGATGTGTATTTTGTTAATTTCGTTCCCTTGTACTAAAAACCACTATCCATGTATACAGTTTGCAAATATGTTTTCATGGGAGAAAAACTTTACTTCCTACATTATAAATAAATAAATTATAGAGATATAGTTTTAAGGAGTGCTGTATTTATGTGTAATAGTGCTCACTATCAAGGCTAGAAAATATGTAAATATAAAATAGACACTGAGGTTAACACTGAGTGGCAACAGTTTCATGCAATCTTCAGGCCATGAGTATTGGCTCAACTATTTATATACACTGATCAATGGTGCATTACAGGTAGTGATGTCTATTTTAATGGTTATTGGGTAGACAGAAACAGTTATATTTGAAATTATTTTTGAGCATGTTGAGTAAAAATAATTATGGTTCTGAAAGCGGTTATATAGCTATTGTATTGTGTTAACTTTTTAATCAATTTTGTTTATTATGACACTTGTTTATATGTGTGTATGTAATTTGTTAATCATTTGTTTCTTTTGTTTGTCATTTCATTTGTTTCATTGGTTGGTTATTTTATTGGCTTTGTTTAAAATATGTTGCATTATCTGCATTTTTCTAGGTGGTATTTTATAAGGTTTTCTTTTTAAGTTTTCAATTCAACATTTTAAAAATTTGTTTTTGTGTTTGAATTTAGAGAAGTTTGTTTATTAATTTGTATTGTTATGGGAAGATGACTAGCCATTTTCTCCTACAGACTGAGTTTACAGTTTTTGATTTATTGGTGTAGGCTGTAAAGTATTAGACACAGGAAACTTTCACTAGAAACAAAGAGTACTAGATTGCTATTTGATGTCAGTTCTTCAATATGGCAGTGAATGTTGGACAATATCAATAAAGATGAAGGAAAAACTTGAAGCAGTTGAAATGTAGTTCTACATAAGGATGCTGCAAATATCATGGACCGAGCATGTGAGCAATGATGAGGTGTTGGAAAGAATGGAAACGAAAAGGAAATTAATATTGAGCATCAGGAAGAGACAAATGAAGTTCCTGGGATATGCAATGAGGAAGGAGGGCTAGGAGAACCTGATACTAACAGGCTAGATTTGTACATAATGAATGTGCATTGGAACTCAGTTCCCCAATTAACAATTCCAAACCATAATCCATTACACCACCCGGTTGCTGTAAACAGACAAAACAAACAGATTATAAATTAACCTTGAAAGATATTTTAGCAACAAAGAACCTCCGAACACATGCAAATCTTCCACCTTTGATATCTATAGAGAGAAAACCACAAAAATTGTTTTCACAGAAATTTCTGAAAACCCACATTTCATTAAATTGATTCACAATGTTAGAGGTTGATTTTGATGATATGACGACAGAGAAAAGATATTAATTTGTAATACAGAAATAACAGTGTGGTCATAGATATCAACACTGCACATTCATGGCCTGTCTTCACATCTCATGTAGTGTTAATTTTTGCATCCATACTTTCCATATAAAGTGTCTGTGTATGTATATACATTATATATAAGAAAAATTGATTTTAAACTTCTGCTGCCTTACAATTATACCGGGTCAGAGGGAAGGCTTCAAGAGTAAAGCTTTGGGAAAAATTTTGTACCAAAGTTCCAAATGTAGTCTGATGCTGCATCTAACCTGTGTCATCTCTTGTAATGATGCATCTAAGCAGCAAAATTTCAAACAAGTTTTGAGAATAATTAACAAGCTGTGTATTATATATATATATATATATATATATATATTTAGTGTATCGAGGCAGCAAATAATTTTCTAAACATATACTGTTAAAAATCCCTTGTTTGCTGTTTAGGATGTGGTTTCCGGCTTTCTCTTTTCCATTCTTTTTACCCTTACGTAGTCCCCTGCGCATCAGTGGCGTCATCGCCTTGTTTGGGGTGATATGATTGAAAAAAAAAATAAAAAAATAAAAAAAATAAAAATATAAGAGATAATGAATGTCCATGTTTAATCATGAGCCATTCTAAACATCATATTTTGGCTTTAATTTCAGTTGAAAATAAAGACAAAAATTCTCCAACATTTGGATAATTTTTTCATTAAGTTGATTCTAAGGTTTCGGCTTACATGAGCCATCTTCAGAGAGGTTATTAAGACGGTAGCACAATAACATCCACCATCATTGACGATTTTATTTTGTGTTGACATAAAACTCTGCTAGGCAATGGCAATAGTTACCAAGAATAAACGCAGTTTGCAAATTTGCAATGCGATTCTATGACGTCACACCGGGTGATAGCGCGAAATGACAACAGAACCATGTATTCAAATGCAGTGTAATGTGTTATGGCCAGATTTAAACGTGATTTTATTAAGTGTTGGTTGTTTGGATTTAATGTACATGGCTTCCAATATCCTCCAATATTGCCTAGCGGAGTTTTATGTAACACAAAATAAAATTGGTGATGGTGGATGTTATTGTGTTGCCGTCTTAATAAACTCTCTAAAGATGACTCCTGTGAGCCAAAAGCTTAGAACCAAATTAATAAAAAATTATCCAAATGTTGGAGAATTTTTGTCTATTTTCAACTGAAATTAAAGCCAAAATACGACGTTTAGAATGGCTCATGATTAAACATAATAGACATTCATTGTCTCTTATATTTAACAGTATATGTTTAGCATCTATATATATATATATATATATATATATATATATATATACACACACACACACACACACACTTTTTTTAAATCAATTTTCCTTATTCATTAATTTGCGTAGGTACCTCCACAAATTTTTGATAAATTGAATTCTTAAAAATAAAATGTTTTGAAGCTTTCAATTTAGCTTTCATTGAAAGTTAAGATTAAATTTACTAATTCCAGAAAGGAAAATACTCTGTTGCATTTCAAACCCAAATTGTATTGATAGGAATTTAAAATTTTTCAGATTAAAAGAGAAAAAATTAATTTTTCAGCCATTTTTGATATTGTAAACAGAAGCCGATTCTTGGTTTTAAAAATCTTGCAAAATTAAAATATCTCGCTGACATGTTATTTTATTCAAATTAGCAAATTTAAACTTACCTTAATCTGATTTGAAATAAGTATTACTTGCTAACTGCCTGAAATGTACTATAAAAGCATTTCTTAATTACAATAGCCTTGTTATCAGGGTTGTCATTGTGTTATCAGGGGTGATAATTGACATGACAGACAGAAGCTATCCAAAAAATGGTAAGTATGGAAGAGGAATTTGACAATTTTATGTAGCTTAATTGTACGCTTGGTTTTTTGGTTTTTAACTATAGAGTAAAATTAAAAATCTAACAATATTTTCAGCAATTATCTAATATTTTACAAAATTTTAGTTTAGCTTTATGTTTGAAGATGTTTTATGAAAAATAAAACTTTGTTTTAAAATAATTTTACAATTTGATAAAAGAGAATGAAATTATATAACATGACAGTCGTAACTTAATAACTTACGAAATGTTATGGCATTTATTAATTTTTATTTTTAATATGTTTTTCATATTCTTCATTAGGTACCTTCACAAATTGTGAATTTCGCAATTACTTTTTTTTTTTTTTTAACAAAATCACGAAACTAAGAACTAAAATATAAAACTTGCTTTAAATTTTGAAGGGATTTTGCAAAGCCTGTTGAATGCTGAAACGTAGGGCACAGGAAACCCAGAACCAAGATGAAAGAATTGTACCCTGCAGAAAATATTTATATAACTTTTTTGCCCCCAGTAAGGCGCGCAACCTTTGAAATATACAGTGACCTGTAAAATGAAAGTACAGGTCATCAGTATGCACACAAATAAAATGTTTTAATTATTTCAAATATTAAATGGCTCAATTATTTGTATTAAGCTTTTCAATAATATATGAAGACTATATTTACTATTAGTGTGAATGATGGAGGAAATTTTAAAACATTTTCAAAACTATACAAATTATTACAATAAAAAATAATAAAAATGAAAACAATTCTTGTAAAAATTCATTGTTCATTGAAAACATTTTTTCTCAGACTATGATATCCTTAATATATATTTATAAAACCAATTAAAAGTTTGTCTAAATAAAAAAAAATAAAAAATGGGATAGTTTTATTGCACTTTTGTTTTCACAATTTGGAGCAGATTTTCTAAAAAAGGCTAGTTAAAAAAAAAAAAAAAAAAAAAAAAAAATTGATTAGCATTCCTCAAGGACTTGAATTTAATATTAAATATTAAAAAATGCCTTGCATAATATTACATTTGCTGTAATAAACCCTTGTAAAAATTACATCACTCACAGATGAGGGGAAAACAAGATTTTATTACCAAAATTTTTAATATGTTAGAAAGAATTAAGATTTTTTTTAAAAATAATGAAAAATACTTTGATCTATCCTCTATGAACATTCTGCTGATAAAATTTTAATTTGAGGCCTTTTTTCTTCATACTATGCTGTTTTTTCAGTGAATTCTTGAAGGTACCTTAAATTTGTGTCTTGATTTTAAAGTATATAGAAATCATTCACAGTCTGCATTGATTCTTGTTAAATTACCAAACTTTTTGCTCGCTTCAGTCATTGGTTCATTGATGACTTCATTTGCAAAGCCATAATTGATAAATGTAAATTCCTTACAGCAAATGGTTTTAGAAATATGGCTCGATTAAATAATCATTTTTTTCTTTTTTTTTTTTACAGCATCTATTTTACATCAAAGAGAGTAGTCACTTTGGTAGGCCAAGTAAGTGATACAACCAAAACACTTTCTTAATCTGTCACTAAACTGAATTTAATTTCTTTCTATTTTGATGACTGAAACTAGTCAGAAGTTCAAAACTTTAACAAAAAAATAAACTATAAGCAGTACTCCTGTCTCAATAATAAGGCTGATCAGTTCTACAAGGTCAAAATGGCAGCTGATGTCCAAAATGACCTCAAGGCCATCATTAACTGGAGCAAAAGTTGTCTTGTCACCTTTAATGCCTTCAAAGCTAAACTTCTCTCCATTAATCATCTGAGAGACTCCTCTGCCTTCATTAGCATGGCTGATGCTAACCTCCAGGAAGTTACTTGATGTGCCTTCTCAGGCTAACATTCTCAGAGGACATGAAGTAAAAAGACTATTGAATCCATTGCTAGGCCAGCTGCTAAGAAAGTTGGTTCACCGTGTCAAGGGAGATAATTTTTTTTCTCTCCAGAATCTTATAACTATAATTTACAATTCATCCATGCTTAAAATATTACTGCTGCATATGGTCCAGTTCTCCTGCTATTCACCTTGAACTCCATGATAAGATCCAAAGAAAAATCAGCAATATTATTGGTCCTGATCTGGTAGCTTTGGCTTCAGTTAATTGCCCACCATTGTAAGGTTGCCTGTGTACCATTTTTATAAACACAATTGTTCAGATGAGCTCTTTTCTTTGGTACTTAGACTTTATGAATTGAAAGAAAATACTAAACTAGCATTGAGATCTCAATTTATAGGTGAGCTGGCTAGATGTAGCAGTAAGTTCTATCCAAACATTTTTCTTGATTGTGGAAATCCCTTCTGGCTCCATGCTTTCCGGCCAACTCTTTAATCTTCAAAAGTTTAAATGCAATCACTATTTACTGCCCTCCTAATTACGCTTTTCTCTTTCTGCTCACTATTAATGTGTCAGTTCCTAATTCTTCCCCACCCTGTAATCCTTTGTATTTTAGTGGCCTTGCTTGGGAGGATACCAATTAAAAAGGAAAAAAAATGTTCCAGTACAATTTTACTAAAATATAAGGATAACTTGTTTCATCTTCAATAAAATTTGCAGATGCATATATATATATATATATATATGCATGTATCACTCTCAAACTTGTTGTGTTAGCCTTTTCTTCTTGACAAAGGCAAATGTTGATAGAAAAAGAATGAATTTTTCTGTCAATAACTTTTTTTTCTTTTCTATTGATACAGAATGGTACCTGAGGAGAGGTATGTTACTTAATCCCTTCATGTCAGGAAGAGGGAAAAATAAACACATTGACATTAATTGATGCAGGTTGAATATTCACAGAAACCAAACAGTGGATGCGAGTACAGTTAGGCAGTGGATAACATTCTTCAACAGTAATCTGGTACAGCTGTCAACCCATGAAATCGTCTATCATCAACAAAATAAACCAGGTTTGCCTTAAATTTAAGTTTAAATCTACTGAAAAAATGACAACTAAAAGATAGTATAAAAAAATGTTTGAGCTAAAAGCTTCAAGATGGAATCCTTGCAACTATTTATTGAAGATCAATATTAAAAAAAAAAAAAAAAATGTACATGATTACTTAAATTCAGCTTTCCTAATTCTGAAATTCTATTTCTAACAAAAATTAAAATGTCCAATCTGTCATAAAATAGTTTTCTTAAATCAAAGAGAAAATGCAAAGAAACAGAAGAAAAAAAAAATAGACCTTTTAATTTAAAGGACTGATAGAATATTTCTTAATGCCTTGTCCGGTTGGCTTTGATGCTCACAGTCATAATAAAGCCGAAAGTGTTTAAAAGGTGTTATTTTATCTGGCATGGTATACTTATCTTAAGTGAACAAAGACATAAGTGAGGGCTACTTAGTTTTTAAAGTCAAGAGCTTTACAATCAAAGTATCCATTAGATTGTAATTAGCTCTTTCCACTAGCTTTGCTTTTAGAATTCCTTCAATTGTATCCTGAGTTGAAAGTAATAGGATGTTGAACTTGAGACCAATGGGTGGCTTTAGATTGGTGAGCCACTCAGACAAAAGTGGTGTTTATTAATATTGTTATGATTGTTTTTAGTTGTAGACCATCTTTCTTTTATCTTATTTGTTAGGTTGGTCAGCTGAAGTAATTTCCCCCTCCATTTATATATTTCTTGCCATTTATTTTCAAGTTTCTTTTTTCTTTATAACTCCTTTTCTTCTATTTGTCCTTCTTTCCAATCACTCCATTAGTGACAGTCTTTTCACTCATTTCTTGCCATCTTTTTTTTTCTGCTTCATTAATTGATATATAAACAAATTATAAATATCTATCCAAAACAATAGAAACTTCATGGAAATATAGCCGTTGATAAACAAATAAGTTTAAAAATGAGCACAAAGTAAAGTTGTTAAATGGAATTGGAGTCTATCAAGTCTGTATTTTTCAATAAGTTCCTGCTGATTTTTCTGTGTGCCTTGTCCTTTCAGGACGTAGGCGATCATGACCTTCCATGTCTCCCCGAGTGGCTCTTAGCACACTTTCTCCTGTAACATCGCGCAGCCCCCATCCTGTCATCCACTTGCTCAGGTAAATATGTTATCTGCTGCATTTCTCTGTCTCTTCCCCCCCTCTATCTGGTCTGTTAGTATCAGGTTCTCCAAGCCCTCCTCCCTCATTGCATGTCCCAGGAACTTTGTCTCTTCCTAATGCTCGATATTAATTTCCTATTGCTAATATATTTTGCTTTTTGTTGGGGGAAAAAAAAAAAATACATTGCAAATTTGGGAAAAAAAATGTAATACAGAAGAGTAATTTTCAGGCTGAGCCTTTCAATAGAAATTTCAAATCAACAGCAAAATGTCTATTTTGTAAACATCTGAAAAATACTGCTACATCAATTGAGTCAAGTATAAGAGTCCCAGTGTCAGTCACATTTTGAGAAATTCTTGAAAACTTGCAATTTCTAATTCTCAATATACGAGATACAAACCGAGAGCTAAAACTTATTTTAAGAAATAAGAAAACTTATTTGTAAGTAAAAAAAACTGCAAGAAACAATATCCAGAGAAGAAATAAGGGCAAACTTTAAAATAAAATCAATGTGTAAATTCACTTTAGCCCACACAGAATATTTGAGATATTAATATTATCTTTTCATATACTTTATTCTCAATTTGCCAATCTTTTAATATAAAACAAGTTACATTAAAATTTCCATGTTGCAAATAAATAGCACAAATGGAGAAAATTGATAAGTTTCAAGTTTGTTTAGAAGTTAATTTTATTTATATAAAATCTTTTAGTGCTATCTAAATTTCAGGGATAAGAGTATTATATAGGAATGGTAAGTTTCCTTATACATAAATGTTCTGCATTCATTGATTAAGGAGCCAGTGCCACTTTTGGTTGAAATTTATAAAATCTTTCTATTAAACAATTTTTCAGGAAAATAGGTTTGACTTTCAGGAACTGTTAGCACTCTTTCCAGTACTAATGGGCTTCCTTCCTAACATTTTGTTTGAATTACTGTGAAACATGAACATCATTATTTTCTCTTTGAGTTACATGTCCTATCCCTTTTGATGTTCAGAAGACCATATAATGTTCCTGCCATTTACTACAGCACTCCAAATTTAATGTTCATGAAATCTAATATATGTGTTGTAATGTACAGCAAGATTGTGTAGAGGTTGGGAGAAACATCTAATGACTTGCTCTCCCCGCAACTACAGGAGTAATAGGCAGAGAAGGGAAAGAGACAGGAGGTAACAAAAATAACTAGCTCAGAAACTACAGCAACTTTAGGAACAAAATGCCCATTGCGACCAACTGCTAGTTTTCCTGTTTTCATATTTGAGGAGGCACCTTACAAAGACCCCCATCTTGACCAGTTGTAGAAAGGCCTGGACCTAGACATGCAAAGCTGTTTCACTGCTAACAAGAAAAACTTGGATGTAACTGGTGTTGACAGACATGTTTGCATATAATGTGCAAATCCTTTTTTTATCTGTACTGACATGTGTTCATCACAATATGGTTATCACAAGTAAAAGGCTTTGGAATGAAGTGTGAATATACAAGCAGTTTGTTTAGGTAGAGCTCCACCAATTCGACAGCTTTATTCCATGCAGTGTTATTCTCATCTGCATCAATACAAATGAAAAAAGGCCTAGTTGCAAGTTCACAAGAGAATGAAGCTAAAATATTGCCAGTGAAAGAAAAATCTAATTTTCAGTAAACTGTGGTCTTTATTCACTGGTTGTGTTTCGAGTCTAACCCTAGCACTTCCAATTTGGGTATGCAAGTAGGCAGCATTTACATCACTTTCACTCTTATATCTCCTGAATAACTGCTATACACATGACTAGTTGGATAGATGGCTTCTTTTTTGCTTGCTCTGTTTAGTATCTATAATGCAATCTGACTATAAAATCCCATGACCAGAACTTGCTAACTTCCAGAGAAGTGTCACTTGATTC
The DNA here is from genome assembly GCA_037127315.1 of Ascarosepion bandense. NCBI lineage: Eukaryota > Metazoa > Mollusca > Cephalopoda > Sepiida > Sepiidae > Ascarosepion > Ascarosepion bandense. The sequence continues at coordinate 3,162,791 of JBBBDQ010000632.1, forward strand.
CAAATCTTGGACACATTTTATTTCTTTTTCCCTACTCATGGACAGCAAAAAATCACTTTGAAGCTCTCACATTTTTATTTTACTAGTGACTCAGTTGGCTGTAACACCAGTTGCTTCAGGCTTAGATAATCATTTACAGTCCACTTGACTACATGTGTGTCCTAACCAATCAAGCAGGAACCCAATGTGTGACAGAAGCACAGATTAGAAAATTGATATGCAGATTTCAGAACAATATACAAGTGGAACCATGCTGTCAAAAAAAAAAAAAAAAAAAAAAAAAATGATGGAAAATATATCAATATGCTATCTAAAATGACAATAACATATATTGGTGTACCTACTATTTGAATATCTTATATTAAGATATAAAAAATAAAAATTCAAACCCTGAGTGTGACAGAAGGGAAATATATATTATACACAATGGTCTTTATGATAAGAGAGGAAATATATAACTATAAACATGCTCTCCTGTAGACTTAGCTGCCACCTTTCTGATCATAGTTCAAGTAAACAACATTTCTTAAAAAAACAGCCATGTATACAATATTAGAAAGATTTCAGTTGATAACATAATAATACTCACACATACACACAGTAAAAAGAACCTTCAGATATTGGAGGTCATCTACATTAAATCAAAGCAACCCAAACTCAATAAAATCACATTTCAATCTAGTCACAACACATTTAGACATGGTTCTGTTAATATTTCAATCTCACGTAGTGTGATGTCATAGAACCACATAGCAATGTTTTATGTAAAGATATCATCTTTGATGGTGGATGTCTTATGTTAATGTCCCTGTAACCTTTCTGAAGATGGCTCATGTGAGCCAAAAGCTTAGAACTAGCAAAAGAAATATTCAAATGTTGGATCTTTATTTTCACTTGAAATTAAAGTCAAAATACGATGTTTAGAACAGCTCATGATTAAACATAATAGACATTGTCTATTATATTTAACAATATATGTTTAGGAAAAAAATAAAAGGTTATATATATATATATATATATATATATATTTCATTACTCAATAACAATTATTGCAAAAAAATATGGCAATTTCATAAGAGTGAACACATGGCAAGAGCTTTAATAACTGGTAGCAACTAAAATGAAATGTGCAGGCACTACTTTGCTATTGTTTCCCCTCTCCATGAGTGCAACAGGATGGAAATTATATATCCACACATATACAAATAAATGCATAACAGTCTTTATTATAAAAAAGAGGATATTTCTGTTAAAATTTAATCTTGCAGCTTTGAAATCTTAATTGGTAAGTATTATCAAGATAAATCTCTTGCACTAAGTAATGTTGACAGATACACAAGAGGCCAAAATATTAAATGTTGGGTTCTCTAGATTCAACTTCAGACAAGATTTTAACTTTATTCATTTTTAATTGCTAATTTTTAAAATTTGTTTAATATTTATAAACACGTAACTATTGTTCCACTACTATATTCTCTGGGCTTTGATTATATCCACAGATTACCATTTCAAAGAAATTCTTTAAAAAGAGTATGTTTGAATAAATAGATAAAACTTGCAGATTTTAACAGAACAAATGTGCTAGTATCTTGAATATAAAAGTGCCAAAAATAAAAGTGGATATTTGATAGCACATTTCATTATTCAAGAAAGTGGGATACGTTAAAGAAATTTCACAAGAAAACTTGCAAAGTTCTAAGTCAAAACTGATAAAAATCTGGCACACAGGCATATAAATTTGTGCAATGAGACAGATTCAATAAGCAAGTTCTATTATAAAGAAAAACATTTGTTAGCAATATTTTATCAAATTATTGAATCTAATGGAAGTTGTCTCCACAGATGGTCATTAAGTGATTGTGAAGACAGTAGTAGTAGTAGTAGTATTTAATTTTTATTTAAAGAGTATTGATATGCAAACTTCAGAACAGAGTACAATTTTTTTTTAAAAATTCAATCTAGATTTTTAATATAAAATCTAATGTGAAATTTTCCAAATTTGGTTTTTTCTTTTTGTTCACAAATGATTTATCCACTTTTTGTTTAATCAACATGAAAATACTGCTTATTTTTGCAATCATCTGGTCCAGTGTTGAGATCTTCATAGATGGAGTTTAACTTTTTTGTTAAGATTAATTCTGAAATTTTGCAGTCGATATTAGAAAATATTTTCAATTATAAATGTACACTTATAATTAAATCTTTAAGAATTTTGTTCATTCTCTCATCCATCTGCAAAATAAAGCAAATTTTAATACTTGTTTGATATGATTTGAGTTGTGTCATTTCTAACGTTATATTGACCATAACTTGATAAAGACGAACATTTACTTTCAAAACAAGTTATAAATATATGTTCATTGTGATTAACATTTTTAACTTATTGTAACAATTTATATTAAACACAAATTTTCATTAAAAAAAAGTAAAATAAAATATTGTTTTATTTCTTTAAAAATCCTTTCCAACTTACAATTTAGAGAAATTTATAAATTTAAAATGGAAAGAGAATATTTTAAAACTGTCAAGAATTAATCTATTTCAGTTTCCAAAATTTATATGAAGTGAACATGCAAATATTTCATACAATTCTCATTGCCCATTCTCAGGATAAGATTCCTTTTAATTGTATGAGAAGTTATGAAGATAAAAATACTACATGACAAAATCTAAAAGAGTTGGCTTGGCTAATTTTGATTGTGATTTGTTAACTGCAACCAGATTTAACAGGAATATTTACTGGCTCTGACAACAGAAGAAACCATGACTCTTGAGACTATCCATTCCCAAGTGATGAGGACAGTGCCTTTCAAGAAGGAACAGCAAGTGGATTAGTGGATTTTTAGGTAAGAAGTTGCAGAATGTTCAAGCTCACCCTTTTAATTTCCACCTGAGGATCTAGCTGCAAGATGAGATCAAGGATTTTTGGTGGAGGATCAGTTGCATTGAATGGCCAGACTAAGATTTAATCCAAGGAATGACCTCATGGCACTGGACTGAATTCAGAGTTTTCTTTCTACACTGGTTGACACCCAAATCAAGAAAGACTAGACTGTTCTGTTATTTATACCAGTCAGTCAGTCAAGTGTCATGCGTGATACATGCTTTGGGTGATCATGTCTCGAAAGAGACATGACTGACTGAGTAGAAGATTATCCTGCAGTAGCTTGCCATTGCTTTCTGTAGTAGACTGGTTGCCAGCCAAGGCTATAGAACCCAATTTGCCCTATTATTTAACCCATAACTGGAGGGAAGAGATGGATTAATATCTTTCCCAGTGGTATTTGTGCGTAAGTGAATGTAAGGAATTCAACTGGAATTTGAACTTGGCACCCCGATTTGTTGTTCCAAATAGATATCCACTGCACCACAAAGCACATCCATCTATACCATAGCATATCCATTTATAACTAGAGGAAAACAAAGTTTGAACTTTTCCAAGGTCATCAGTACTAAGTCAACATAACTGATTTGGTCAAAATCTTTTTCTTTTTAAGTTTAGAAGAGGCACATATAACTAAGGTTTATTAGTAAAAATAAAAGTTTTCACCATACAAGGTCCAAGAGCCATTCAAGTAGAGGGTTATTGAATGAATGTAAGAGGGGAGAAGTAAGTGCAGATTATGAGGATATAGAGGGTGGGTAACAGTTGACACTTGATTTGAAGAGGTTAAATTTGTAGTGATAAGGAGTGTCTTTTCCACAAAATAGTGATTCTTGGAAAGAAGTTAAGTGAAATTTCCTTCTTACTGATAGAATACAAAGGGAATGAAGGTAATTACCTAAGAATGAAATTACCTTCTTACTAATAGAATACAAAGGGAATGAAGGTAATTACCTAAGAATGAAATTACCTAAGAATGAAATTACCTAAGAATGAAATTACCTTCTTACTAATAGAATACAAAGGGAATGAAGGTAATTACCTAAGAATGAAATTACCTAAGAATGAAATTTCCTTCTTACTGATAGAATACAAAGGGAATGAAGGTAATTACCTAAGAAAGTGAGGTAGTAGGTCCTAGCTGTAAAGGTCTGAACTGATAGAACAAGGGAATGTAGCTTGTCTAAATAGTTGTCATGGAAATAATGAAGTAGCAAAAGTCATGTGATGTACTTCAACTATTTATTTAAAAAAGAAAGATAGAGATGAAGTTCTTGAAATTGTTTAAAATTAAAGAAAAGTGGGTGCAGTCTTAAAAAAGGTAAACACATTCATCTCCCAAGATAATTATTTAAGCATCGCGCCGTCTGACACAAAGGCAAGTAATAAGAAACAGTGTTGCATCCATCTTTCAAGTAGGTAGGGACATGCCTGCCAGAAAAATCTGTCTTTTACTTGTGCTCAAATCCTGACCACAAGAGCAAGTGACCATTTCAACCACTAAATAGGAATGGTTTCTCTGGTTTAAGATATTTACTAAGCCTAACCTGATACAGTAACATAAGAATGGATCATGAAGAAAGTACGTTAATCATAATCCAGACACCATTTCCTCAGCATTCCAAAACTAAGACAGTTCCAGACTCCTATATGAAGGCTTTTTTAAACACTGATCTTCAAGTTAAGGGTCAGTTGTTATCTGTCCCCATTATCTTCATAAGCTTCACTTCTTACAACCTGCTTTCATTTATCCTTACCATAATAACAGTAATCCTCTATTTTGCGTGGCTATAAAAAAAGAAAAATTAAAAGACTACCTTGCTAAGCATCAGTCTTTAATAAATATTCAAATGAAAGCAAGCATAGAGAAATTCCAATCCCCTGAGGAAGGCCAAAGTGTACAATGATTGAAACATTGTGAATATGAATATGGCAATAAAGATAAGTCTGAATAATGTAAATAATTAAGCATAGAAAAGTCGGGTAATCTAAGTAGGAAGATCTTCTCAGTTATGAAAATTCAGAATTTGAAATTCTAGCATTTGATTCAAGGTATTGGAATCAAGCTGGTCTCTTAAGATTTTTATGTAGCATATTTGTCTTACCTCAAGGTAAAAATGGTTCTTTTTATGGATAACTAGTTTGGTACTTTTTGCTTTATTGACAACAGAATAAAATTTCAAATCTAAGTTGTTTATCCATTTAAAACAGCAGTTATTAGAAAATATATTCAGTTTAAATACACAAGTCATAAAAATGACTAAGATGCAGAACATTCTGTTAACCAGAAGTTGTTGCCAGACAGAAAGAAAGAAATTAGCACTTTTGAAACATATCAATTTCAACTTCATTCAAATTGTGTGTGTACATATTTCAATGACAGGCCTAAAAATATTTCAATAAATTAGAAAATAATTTTCAACAAGGTAAATAACTGAGATTTTAAGTTTCAACTTTTTTTTTTCTTGTCTTCAACTTTGAAGTTATTGCTCAAGGTAAGTGTTGTCCAGACAGTAAATGAGAAACATTATTCCAGTGTCTTATTTCAAACTCAGTCAAATTGTGTATGTGTACATTAAATACACAACATACAAATGCATATATATCACATAGACACAAGTAAAAATTACATGCAGACTGTGATAAACAGAACAGTTACTTTTTTTTGTGAGTCTGCCAAATTTAAGAAATTTCCTTGTTCATACAGACATTCCAGGGTAGTCATTGCACAAACCAACTCATACAGAATTTCTGCTAACTTAATGATAAAGAACGTTGCCCCTGCCTTATTTTAAGTTAACTGAAAAACAAGATGCTTAAAAAATTATATATATATATATAAAAATAACAATAAATCAAAGATATTAGAGGACAAAATCAGCTTTCTGAAAAGAATATAAAATATTTGCAAAAAAGGAATTCTCATCTTTAATTTCTATCAATGGTTTACATTATCGGTTAAAGGATAAAAAAGGAAAGAAAAAAGTCATCTCTTTAAACCAACCCATATAGCTCCTCCCCATTCTTTAATCACAAAATTTGCAGATGTGCCTTTCATCTTTGTGAGCATATATGTAAAAGGTAGATAAAGAGAAAATGCTTGAATATCAAACTTTTTTTTCTTTGACAACATCCAGGTGTGTTCACAAAATTTAAAGCTGAGAAATGCTGTTAAAAAAAAAAAAAAAAAAAAAAAAAAAATTACTGAAAGCTAATTTTAGAAGTCATGTTTACGTTTTTATAAAATGCTAAATTTTCTTTTATGAAAAATAAAAATGAATGAATATGGGTTATTATATATATGAAATAATTTGTTTGAACATTATTTTTTTTCCAATACTCATATTTAAGTAGATATTCTGTTTATAATCAAGGAGTATTATATATTTTTACCAGCCTGATTATTTATGATAAACTTTTGTTACGAAAATGTGTGCCATTTGGCAGGATTTGAACCTGCGACCTCTATCCACATAGTTTATAAACAGAATATCTACTTAAATACAAGTATTGATCAAAAATAATGTTCAAACAAATCATTAAAAATTGTCGGTTGTTTAAAGACCATTTTGTTAATCTTCGTTAATTTCCATAACATGTTTACATTACGATACATTTCAGAGCAGATATGGTTATTACGATGAATTGAAAATTGTGTTATATAGGCTTTAGGATTTGACTTCATTTAGATTGTTGGTCATTTCTGGTCCAGAGGTCTAAGACACGCCAGATCAATTAGTGGCTTCCCCTATATGGATAGGAGTTGCAGGTTCCAATCCTGCCGAATGACACACATTTTTGTAACAAAAATTTATCATAAATAATCAGGCTGGTACAAAGAAATATATAATATTGTTTGATTATAAACAGAATATCTACTTAAATATGAGCATCGATTAAAAGTAATGTTCAAACTCTTCATTAATTTCCATTATATATATATATATATATATATATATTGGCAATTCATTTTTAGTAATTTCACTCTCGGATACACTATTTACATTATTCGGACTATTACACTTCTATTGGTTGCCATTTGTATGACGTTTCAGCCATTGTATGCTCTGGCCTTTGTACAAATGGCAACCAAGAGGAGGACCATAGTTTGAATAATGTAAATACTACTTTACTTTTAGATATTCAATATTCTTCAGCTGTAGAAATATATGACATTATATAAAACAAGTAAAATTAAATGTTCAATTTAATTATTTTGTTATTAATCCACTCTCTTAATATCAAGTACTTTAATTACAAAGACTGCTTGCCTCACATTATATTCCAAAAAGTCATTGCATTTCTTTAAAAAAGCTTTGCCGTAATATCCCATACACAAGAGGGTCTTGAATGTTCTTGGACCAAACCAATTCTGAAATTGTAATCAAAGATAAGAATGTATTTTTTTTGTTTTTTTTAATAATTTCTTTTTCAGGCTAAGAAGATTTCAGCACACCATCAGATGTAATAATTCTGGATGAGGGATATGTTTATTTATTCATAATATAAAACCAATTCCTACTTATAGAATTTCATATCACTACAGGAGTGGTGAAAAGATCTTGAATTTCCAAAATTTTACCAAATGATCTAATATCAGTTTTCTTGCTAGGGTCAAGAATTTTTTTTTTTTCTAGACCCACCCTCTACATAAAAAAAATTTCTACATGAAAAAAACCCCAAAAAACCCCCGAATCTCAACAAAACATTACCATGATCATCTAGAAACTTGAATAGCAGTTTGGTAACATTATTATTATTTAGGCTGTGCCAATTTGGCATTAAACTTTCAGTTTAGCTTATTTTAAGCTCTCAGCTTATATTTTATAAAGTGTGTGTGTGTGTGTGTGTGTGTGTATATACACACACACACACGCATCTTTGATTTTATTAACTTGTTATTATGATAATAGAAAATAAAAAAAATTTGTAAGTTTATATTGAAATAACACCTGCCATCTTGGTTACATTTTTCTTGCCCACTCCAACCTAAAAACTGACTTTAAAAATTTCATCTACTCCCATCTCAATATATTCTTGCCATTAATATATTTTTTTTTCATTTTTGTTTGACAATTTGGTAAATAAATCAAAGAGAAAAATATATCTATTACATTTTAATAAATATCTTCCTGCACATTCATATACCACCCCAATGCAAAACAGATAAAGAAACTTATGTACTCAAAAAACATAATAAATGCAGGAAAAAAAAATAAAGTGGGGGAAACCATTTTATTTTAGTTTTTGCCAAACTCAACTTCTTTGAAATTGTGTTTAAAAAAAAAAAAAAAAATGTTCAGGAGAGAAAGTCAATATTGTATATTTAGGATTCTTGAAATATTTCTCACATTCTACAAGCCACCTCCCACATTAAACTGATTAAATGACAGCTTGAAAACATTCCCTTCAAATTTTTTTTCCTTTATCTATTTCCATGTTTTCTTTCCTGATATAAGTGCATAGGGTTTTGTTTAGGAAAGAAAAAAAACTGAGTCAAAAAAGGACAAAAGAAAAGAAAATTTTTTTAAATCTGAAGACAGATAAAAATATCTAAAAATGTTCCTGTATAATTACTTGTGTAATTCTACAATCAAACTACCATTTTTTTCTTTCATCATCATTGTCTTCATTAAAGATAATTATGATCATCGTCATTATTACAACTTATTATTTATCAGTAAATTCCGGATTAAATGTTCTCTTAAATTAATTTTGGGGTTCACCTCTCTGAAAACATTTCTATTTTCTATCCTAATATGATTCTGGTCCAATTTCCTGTTTATCTTTATTTCATAGAGATTTAATTTACCATTCACAGACTGCCTGTTATCAGAAAAATGGTTCTCAAGTGATAAATTTCTTCCTCGTTGTTCTTAATATTGCCTCTTGCCATTATTTATTCATTACTTCTTATCTGTTAGGTATCAGATATTCATTTCAAAAGGTTTTTGCTTCACTTTGGTGTTTTATGTAACTTAAAAACTAAGACAAGTAATTTTCTAACACAATAACACTCATAAAAATAAATAAATAAAACACTAGTTAATTATAGTTAACTAGAAGATTAAAAAAAAATTACAAAATCCAGGAATAATGAAAGTTCACTGTCATCTTAAAGGATCATGGATTCACCTTCATTTATGCTTTACTAGCAGTATAGCCTGGCATTGCTCGGGTGTTTTTTTTTTTGTTTTTTTTAAATAATATCACCCCAAGCAAGGTGAAAATGCCACTGATGCACAGGGGGCTACGTAAGAGTGAAAAGACTGGAAAAGAGAAAAACCGGAAACCACAAAGACAGGAAACAAGGGATGAGCCTCTTCACCTGTTCAATAGACGTGGGTGGAGTGTGAACCGGGCGATAGTTTAGTCTATCTACTCCAATTGAAAAAAAATAAAAGAGTGAAAAGATTGGAAAAGAGAAAACCCGGAAACCACAACAATGAAAGGTTTAAAACTAATCCATGGTCCTGGAGCTCAGACTCTTTGGACGATGGCACGAAAGACTAAAAAGCAATAGTTGTTTCCAGTTAAAGCGAAACTGTAGACTGAAAGAAAAATGAATGGATGTAAGTCAAATTTTGATTTCCTGGTATTGATATCAAATAAGTTTTTTTCATCGTAAACTGAATTTGGAAGGCTAAATAAGTCCTCTAAGTAAATGGTATCATGGCTGAGACTAAGAACTACAATTATACCTACTTAGAGCCAAACCCGAAGCAAAAACTAAAATAAAAGGGCTGAAAAAAAAAAAAAAAAAAAAAAAAAAAAAAAATATACAGACATACAGGCAGATACAAACATCTTGCCTTTTATATGTCTATCTCGATTTTCTGCACTATTGTAAGAACTGCAACCTTGAAACTTCTGAATATCGTTTCTTATGTCTGTCTATGAGTGTATCAAATTTGATTAAAATCGGACCACTCCTTCTATAACCCAATTTTTTTGATTTGCGATATTTATCAGGGGTACGTATGATAGAATGGCTTATTCACCCATTCACTTCTGTTGATATTGGGGCATACTAATGACAAGACTGTATGCATCAAGATATATAGCGATGTAACAGAGTATAATGATATACGGATATGGATTCTGCCTTTCCCAAAGGCATTGGTTCTAAATCATCTCAGACCAAATTCAAACTTGGTCTGCCAATTCTGTTAGGTCAGTTATGCAGCTTTGCAACTTTATTAAAAGTAAACTATATTTACTAATCATAAATTGGGAAGCTTAGTATACTGAAGTGACCCCTTTCTCTATATTCTATTGAATCAATTCCTAAATGTGCCTCTACAAAAGTTTATTCACTGCATTGTGTTAGATTCTGGCAAGAAACATTATCATCCATTCAACTTTGCTTTTAATATTTCCATTACATTTGGTCTAGTGTTTCTGCTATATATTTCTAGATTCATGATAAAAAAAAAAATGTAAAGAATCTGCAATGTTATTGGTTCTGACTTGGCATCTTAGTTTCAGTTACTTTCCACCTGCTGTAATGTAGCTACCACATGCCCTTTCTATAAATACTTATATAGAAAAGTGTTCTGATGAACTTTCCTTAATGGTACCTAGATTTTATGAATTAAAGTGCAATGCTAGATTGGCAACAATACTTCATTATTTTACAACTGAAATGGCTAGATGTAGCTGTAAGTTCTATGCTAACAGTTTCTTTTGCTTGTGGAATGCTTCTGGCTTCCCAGTCAAGTTTGGTACTCAAAAATTCAAATGCAATGTCAATTGTTTTCTGTTTTAATTCCTGTTATTCTATTCTTCTCTCTCCTTAATGATTTTGTTTTTCTCATTCTCTCATACTCAGTAACCCATCATGACCTAAGAGAGTGATTGCCTTGCTTGAAATGAAAAGATTAAAATAAATAAAATAAGAACTCGGTTAATACCTATATGAATTAAGGCAACAGAAATGTTTCAGGTTGCCTATCAAAACAATGGAACAGTCAATCAATAAACTTAATCCATTTGTCAGTCATTAAAATACAATTATTTTCTTTTTTTGGAATTTTCCTTTGTTTTTTTTACTATTATCTGAAATTATCACACACACAAAAAAAGAAATATCTACTTCTTACTTAGCTTAAAATCATATAATTTACAAGAATATAATTCTATTTGAATTTCTGGGATAAGGAGTCATAAATTACACATTATTTCTAGTATGATCAATATCCCTATCTTTATTATCACATTTTAGCCATTGTGCTGTCCAGCTTTCTTCAAATATCTCTCAATCCAGGTAGCATTAAACAAAATTCCAAACTAAACACTTTATTTAATCAAACAGGGATAGATTGCTTTCAGTTCATGTCTCGTCATGTTCTTTTGAGTACTGCTCAGTTATTGCTCACCCTGTTTCCACTCAAATCAAAGTCTGAACTACCCAACCTAGGAAAGATGTCCATAGAAATTTGTAAAGGAAATTAAATGAAATTAATGTTTAGCTAAGCTGATTAAAAATATGACTTCGTATCTTTAAGATTAATTTCAAAGAAGAATATATTATTTGATTGAAACTCAGATTACATATATATTCTTTCACACCAAAACATATTCACATAAAAGATCTTAAAAAGAAAAATGTTTTAAGATTTCCTGAGTGGGGGGGGGGGGTGTTATTTAGGTACATTCTAAGAATATGAGATTTTATAAATATAGCTATTAGTGGCAAATAAACCATAAAATTTAATAAAATTTCAAATCATACATTTATTTAAAATCTATACTATATGACAAAAAGTGACATTTTGTCAAATTTTCAACTTCCATTTTTGTCAAATCAACACAGTTGTAGGTCAACCACAGTCAAGATTATAATCATTGTAAACTCAATATTATTGATGACTGTATAGTATGTCCAGGGCTACATACAGTTTTGAATTCAGAGTTATCCTTCTCCTAGGTTGGTTCCAAACTAGGACTGCAGAGTGCAGTGTACCCTGCTATATATTATAATGGAACATCCTATCACCCCACAACAGTTGATTTACCAAAGAGATTAAGAAGTATCGAAGTAAGGAAGTATGAGACGGTTCGACTTCTGTTCCCATTCTATCTTGACTTACCATTTTATGAACTCTCTGTTATTTGTACTTTTCCATACAATAAACTCTGTTATTTGTTTACCCCTTATGTGTTGTCTAAATCTTTCCATTTGGAATTTACCTTGTTTATATCTTTCTCCATGATATAACACTATTTAATCCATAACAGGGAGAAGAGATGAATTCATATCTTTCCCAAGGATATTTTTACAAAAGTGAATTTAACTTAGCTAGAATTTCAAATTGGGTTGCTGCTTTATAGTTCCAAGGCTTTTAACCATCATATCAGATATCCTCATACTAAAAAATGCTTTTAATTATATATCATAATAAAGCTTTAATATATAAAACGGTCTTTTAAAAATGTTAACATTAATTATGTTCAATGTCTAAAGAAAAAAAGATAAAAAGGTGATACCTCAACCTATTGGTACTAAGTTTAAAAAAAAAAATTTTTTTTCTTGACTCTTAGCATTTTTACATAAATCAATTTTTCTCTTATAAAGAAAGTGGCCCCTATGCTATGCACCAGATTTAATTTGATAAAAAGAAAGTATTAATAAAAACTGTAATAAAACAAGATATTCTATGTAGTATTTTAATCTTTGCTTTCAGTTCAGTCAGTCAGTTAAGTGCCATACATGATACACGCTTGGGCGATCATGTCTTGAAAGAGACATGACTGACTGGGCAGAAGATTATCCCGCAGTAGGTTGCCATTGCTTTCTGCGGTAGACTGGTTGCCAGCCAAGGCTATAGAACCCAATCTGTCCTGTTATTTAACCCATAACTGGAGAGAAGACTCTTGCACTACCAGACAACTCTGCCCACTTGGAAACTCTGACCACACTGTAGTGTCCGTCAATATTTCACTCCACTCCCGCCCGACCCATGAAACACAGACAAGTAGAATATCATACTGCTATCAAAGAGCAGACTGGGATTCGTTCCGAGACTTCCTCTGTGACATCCCTTGGAACAACGTCTTTAGTCTTCCCATCGAAGAATGTGCATCCGAGGTCTCCTCCTGGGTTAAGGCTGGCATTGATGCCTTCATCCCTGCTAGGAAATTCCAGCTTAAATCTCATTCGTCTCCATGGTTCTCACCCGCTTGTTCGGCTGCCATTGCCCACCGGAATCATTTCTTCCGACTTTATCGTAACTATGCGTCGGAACAAAACAGGCGCCTTTTCACTTCAGCTCGTAATAAGTGTAAAAGGGTACTTAACGAAGCTAAGATGTTGTTTGCTGCCAGAATGAAGCAACGCATAGCATGCTCTAAATTCGGCTCTAAAGACTACTGGCGACTCTGTAAAAGAGTACTTAACAAGAGCAAGTCCACAATACCCCCGCTAATCAACAAATTTGAGGTCCTCACCTCCCCAGCAGATAAGGCTGAATGTTTTGCCCGCAGATTCTCGAACAATTCGAGTCTGGACTCGTCTGGAGTTTTTACACCCGACTTCTCACCTAGAACCGAGGCACAACTGAATGATGTCCACATTACACCTTCGCTTGTCTCTAAGATAATCTTAAAACTTGACCCTCACAAAGCGAGCGGTGGTGACGGAATCCCAACCATAGTCTTAAAGAAATGTGCCCCTGAACTCTCCTCTATCCTTTCTAAGCTCTACAACCTCTGCCTATCTGCTTCCTGCTTTCCTGCCTGTTGGAAATCTTCCTCTATAGTTCCTATATTTAAAAACACTGGAGAACCCTCTGACCCTGCAAATTACCGCCCTATCAGCCTTCTTCCGATCTTTGGCAAAGTGTTCGAAGCCATTATCAACGCCGAGGTGGTTCAGCATCTCACAGCACACAGGCTCCTCTCGGACAAGCAATATGGTTTCCGCTTCACCAGGTCTACTGCTGATATGCTAACGACCATCACCGAGTACATATACCAGGCACTCGACAGGAATGGCGAAGCTCGAACCGTTGCATTGGATATATCTAAGGCGTTCGACAGAGTTTGGCATGCTGGCCTTCTATGTAAACTGCGGAGCTATGGTATAACTGGACATTTGTTTGAACTAATCCAGTCATTCCTCTCTAACCGCACAATGAAAGTGGTATTAAACGGACATGCCTCTCAGAACTACCATACAAACGCAGGTGTCCCCCAAGGCTCCATCTTAGGTCCTACACTCTTCCTGATATATATTAATGATCTGCCTGATTCCATAAGAACCCAAATAGGTTTGTACGCCGATGACACCACAGTTTACTCTCGCCTCCAACAAAAATCTGGTGTAGGCGTCAAAGCTAAACTCGCAGCCGAGATTGAAAAAGACCTCCAATCCATATTGGACTGGGGTAAGAAGTGGCTAGTAAATTTTAATGCTTCTAAAACGAAGCTACTGTCAATTAACCATCATCGACAATCTCACCTACCTCCCATTAGCATGGACCAGGCTTGCCTCCCAGAGAGTAAAACACTACGCCTCCTTGGTCTCACACTTTCAGCGGACCTCAAATGGAATGACTATATCGAATCCATTGCTAAATCCGCTGCTATGAAAGTCGGTTCTCTGTGTAGGGCCCGGAAGTTTTTTCCGTCTAAATCTATCCTGCACATTTACAAATCTACCATCCGCCCGTGCATTGAATACTGCTGCCATATCTGGTCGGGTGCCCCTGCTGTTCTCCTCGGGCTTCTCGATAAGGTTCAGAGGAGGGTCTGTAATGTGATAGATACCGACTTGGCAGACCGCCTGCAGTCTCTCTCCCACCGGCGAGACGTGGCTTCGCTGTGTCTCTTCTATAAATACTTTCACGGCTTCTGCTCCGATGAACTTAGATCACTGGTGCCCCCTAAATACGAATTTGCACGAGATACTAGATTAGCAACTAGATCCCACCCTTTTACAGTGAAATCGATAAAATGCAGCCGTAACTTCTACTCCAACAGTTTCTTTCCTCGCACTTCCCGACTGTGGAATTCTCTTCCAAACGATTGCTTCCCCGACGGCTACAATCTTCAGGAGTTTAAATGTAAGGTCAATAGACACCTCCTAACACACTAACCTGCTCCCATTCTATCAAACACTCTTCCCATCTGCCCGACACTCATCCTCGCTATCCTTACTCATCTATTACCTTTCTCCTGACATTCCCTATGTCTATCCACTCCTTCTCTTTACCTTCCCCTATGTAGCCCCATGCGCAATAGTGGCAGTGGAATGCCTTGCTTGGGGTGAGATGATTAAAAAAAAAAAAAAAAAAAAAAAGAAGAGGTAGATTAATACCTTTCCCAAGGGTATTTGCGCGTAAGTGAATACAATGGATTCAACTGGAATTCGAACTCGGCTACCCGGTTTCTCATTCCAAGCCGAAAACCACTGTACCACAACGCACAACTTTCCTAAAACATTGAATAATATTTATATCAAATTATTAAAGATTCCCAGAAGATACCATTTCCATTTATAGTTGAACTTGTTTTAAATTTAAATGTTAATTTTTTTTATTACATCAACTTTTGCTTCTGTTACATTCAACATGCTCAACTTAATGTAAGGCATCAAAATAAAGATCAATAGTTAACTTTTGGAATAAGCATAAAAATGTAAACAGCCAAGATCTTTAAGAACATCAATACAAGACATGTTGACCAACCAAGCCAATAGCAATGGACAAAGAGATCAGATCAACAAATAACAGACAAATTATATTAAAGAAATCCAAATTTTTATCTTTTAGCATCCATAAAAAAAAGTTTACATTTTGCCTTATGGTGACCCAGAATTTTAAAGATCGATTCAACCTTAAAGCAAGAAATTGACAACCTAAATGCAGAAAACTTGAAATCAACCTCATGCTTGCAAAATCCACAAGACCTACAGGATAAATTTATCAGCAGAAGTATAAACATTCCTGCTACAGATAAATGTATATCTTTGAAAATAAACTATAGCTTTTCATAGACCAAGAGAAACCAATATCAAATTTAGGAAAGAAAAGAAAAACTTGTCTTAATGATAGACTTATAAATAAATAAAAATTTCATTCTTCTAATTTATCTATCCTTTTTTATTTTTTCCCCACTTTAAACTCCCTCCATTCCTACCCCAATAATACAATATTATGTTGCCTCTTTTTATAATGACATACCTCATGAGATATTGTTTGCCGTGTACATTATTCAGGTAATTTAGTCTGCGTATCTAAATTTCATTATCTTCCTTTTGATTTGTACACATATCTTGAGGACTTGTTTATTGAATATTCTCATTTTGGCAAATTAATCTAGGTGTATTTCAGCAAAATAAATGAATAAAAAGAACTTAATAAATGAAAAGCTCCCATTACAAAGTATTAATAAAAATTCCAAGATTTATTATTCTTGGCATCACAATTTTCTGTGACAAAGTATTTTCTTCACCCTCTGGTTTTTGCAGAAGAACAAAAGGATAATCTGGTTCACTTTGTAAAATTCTTCAGCATGAAGTGAAATCATTTCCAGCTTTAAATAAAAATAAAAAAAGTAAATAAAAAATTTAAAAAAATTTAAAGCTTTTGATTCCTATAAACAAAGTTAGCTACAACACCAAACCAATTTCAAAGTATTACACTGATGACTCATCTCACTATAAACAGCTTTCAAGTTTGTTTTCCAAGGCATTATTAATAGAGCATTATCTTAATCCTAAGATTTATGCAAAAATGACAAATGAACAGTCTTATTCACCATTTTAACTTCTTAAGTGCAAATAAGACTTAGTTATCTATGATCTGACATGTCATTAATTCTCTTGGGGAGTCAACAGCCATCTAGTGCAATGGGTTAAACTGGTCTCCATAGATAGACACACAGCCAGTGTGATGACGGCACAGTATTGATGGAGAAGGGGCTTCCTAGAATGAAGCCAACATTCAGAACAGAGGGTTTTCACAACTGATGGAATCAATGGCTACATCTCCTAAGCAAACCTTCAAGGTAGAAGACATTAGTTACGGTTTGGTTTGGAGAAGGATGAACTCTGTCCGGGTTATATACCCAAGTTATACTATGCATGAAATAATACCTCTACAGCTTTTTAGCCCAGATATGTGGCATTAACTAGTCAATTGGTCTGTAATCCTACAACTACACCCAATCATGATTAGAGATCATCAAAGGGCATTTTCATTGATTGCTAACAGTATAGTGTTCACCAAAACTCAGAGTTATGAGTATGTGCTTAAAAATAGTATGAGATGCTTCATTAAAAGGCGTTCTTGGTCAGGCAAAGAACTTTCTAGTATCTGCCTTGTAATAATCACTGAAATTACAAAAATATCAAAATCATCTTATAGCTAAAGTACAGTCCATATTTACTATTAATGTAATCACAATTTAGTGTCAATAAAAACAATCTTGAAAGAAAGAAAAAAAAAAATCTTTTTTTTTGGGTCAAATTTTTGGAAGTTGGCTGGACTGAGAAAGTTTAGCACCTCTTGATATATCACATATACATGTGTGTGTACCAAATACAAATACCAGGATGAATAAATTATTTCCTTCAACCCCGCCCCAACAAACTAATCATCCAGTATGGTAAGGATTTGATATAGCACTGACTACTTCTCAAAATATTTCCTGGTACTATTACATAAACTGGTATATTTATTAAAATTACATAAAACTCCCCCCCCCAAGGACATTGAGTTGATATGCTTTATTACAAAATACTATGTTGTTGTACATGAACATAGATAGAAAATAACAAGTTTCTTACATTATTAGCAAATGCATGGTGACTGAAAAGTAATTCCCTATTTTATGTATTATGAACTCCCCCATTTAACAATTTTTTTTTTTTACAAACAGGAGAGTCCATCATAGGAAGCTACTTTTCAATCACCTTATAGTTATGGTTGAAAATCATTTGTACATTAAAAAAATTTTGAAAAAAAAAATTTACAAACTTGCATGCGATTTATATAAGGTTACATAAGTAATTTTCAGATATCTACATCATATAAAGCCATCAAAGAATATGCAAGGACATTTTAATTTCTTATTTAACTGTACTGCTAGCTTGCTTCTTATATAAAGTAATGTACTGATAGACAATGTGCTTCATAATGTACTGGCAGCTTGCTTAAAATGTTATACTACACACAACCAATAATGGAAAGCCAAATTTTCAGGAACTGGTTCTGTAAAAGCAGGTAATCTTTATTCTTATTTTCTTTTATATCTGAGAATAGAAACAAATCACTTTATAGTATCAAAAAGAATCAAACCATTTTGATAATGGAAAACATTTATTTATTAAGATATTTCCAGATTAAAATCCTGTTCTCATTTCTGTTCAATAGTATGATGCTTTTTGACTCTAGTGTCATCAGATATGTTTTAGTTTTCTAGCCAGATTTGAACCAAATTGCTGCAGTCACAAAAATACAATTGAAGACTTAAGAAATTTATAAGTAGAAGATTTGCCACATTTTTAACTTAAAGATGTCAGAATAAATTATGCTTATATCAGAAAACCCTCTTTCAGTCTCCATGGAACTTACAGCAATTATATTTTTAGCTCTTTGGATAGTTTTGGCTAAAACATGCTTATGGTAATTCTCCTTATGTTTTCATTCCATTAACTTTTCAGGATTTTTCCAGAGAACTACAGCTTCTTTCATATTCCAAAAATCTGGGCTCACAATATTAATTCATGAATTTCATTCATTCATGTTATAAGAGTTCTTGTTTCAGGGGTGTGGGGGTACAGTGCACCTATTAGTTTCAGTAGAAGAATGCAAGTGTAGCATAACTAACATTTTACCTAGTCCATCGGATATTAATATATAAGATTATTTTCAGATAAACCCACAACCAGTTTGCTAAGCTTTTATAATTTTAGCAATTGGTAGGATGCCGCCACTTTCAAAATATATATTGCTGAATGGAGTAAATAATATATTTAAAGCAAGCTATTCAATATGTCTGCACATCTTTCATATCAAATATGTTAATTAGCCCATTTCATATTCATTGAGATTTTAAATAGGAAGCATAATTGAAAATTATTTTTAAAATATTTATATCCGAAAGTGAAAAGTTTTAAAGCACCTTGGGGTAATTGGACAAACAAAAATTATTCTCACTTTGATGACTTAATATATCATTTTAATTTAATAATTTTACATACAAAAATACACAAGCCAAAAGCCTTTTAAACTTCTCCTTACTAGCCACGTACTTCAATTACATTTATATGCTATTTTTGATAGGCCGTCATTCAGGCAAATGTTTCCTTACTCCAAAAGAGACCAGGTAAAGCATGAACCCAGCTTCCTTCTCTTCCTCAACTGTCATATTCTATTTCAGTAAAAAGAACTCTTTGTATACCAATCAAAATTGTATTTTTCTATATTTATTTTATTTCAGGCCTTAAAATACAAAAATTGAAATAAAACAAATGCTGTTTTAATATATTGATTGTTAAAAATGAAATTTTTAAAGGAAAAAGCAGTTAAACAATTTTGGCCACAAACATGAGCAAATGATGTTTTAGTTTTGATTGAAGAAAATGCTTACTGCATTAATATTAAAGTGCAATAATTGAAACAGCATATTTTTGCTTCCATCCTCCCTCCCACTGTTTGCTTGGAATAAAATACAAACTTTATTTTTATTTTCTTCATTTTGAAGCTTTTTTTTGTTAATGCATGAAACATGTATTGAACTGTTTTGAGAAATAAACTTATGGTATATAGCACGAGATGTGTTGTTTCTGTGGCAACACACATCACACTTAGCCAATAGATGAGAATCAATTATTATGTCATGTATTTTACATCCTGTGCATTATTAATAATAATACACAGTAATGATGAAAAGATGCAGATTTTTACCATTCCTCATATTTTAAATATGTCCAAATAAAAGAAATCCAAGAATTCCTTTTAAATTATTACAAGAGAAAATTTGCAACAATTAAAAATATTTGGATGCTAAGTAAGATAATTAATATACCATAAACCAAATAGAATGAAGAGAGGAAAAAGCAAATTGGAATTTTCCAAGTGGAAAAGGACTAACTTCCTAAAAAACCAGTACTTAGATTGTTTAATTTTTGCACAAAAATTAGTTGCTTAAAATTTTCTCTACATGGATATAAGAAGAAAGACAGATATATCAATGTAATTAATAATTTTAAGAGAATTCTTGAATGCAGTATAAACAATGTATTTAGTCGCACTTTGTTTAATTTTATGTATTTTTAAACCACACTAACATCACTAGAGGAATTGTTTAGGATTTGAGTCAGTTAAGTGGCATATGTGATACATGCTTGGGTGATGATGACTAGAAAGACATGACTGATTGGGCAGAAGATTTTTCCGCAGTGGGTTGCCATTACATTTTGTGATGGCCTGGTTGCCAACCAAGGACCCATAGCTGGAGAGAGAAATGACGAATTCATACCTTTCACAAGGATATTTGCATGTAAGTGAATGCAATGAATTCAACTGGAATTTGAACTCGGCTCTCAGATTTCTCATCCCTAGCCAATATCCAATGCAACACAACACAAATCCAATGAGAATTTGAGTACAATTGCTTAAAAATTTTTTTTGAAAGTATGGCCTGAGCTAAAACATTGGTACTGGTCAAAATTGGTGAACTAGCATCCCCACCACAATATATATATATATATATATATATATATTGTGAGGGGATGAGATAAAATTGTCGCTGATGGTGGATGTTTTTGTGTTAACGTCCTTGTAACCTCTCTGAAGATTGCTCATGTGAGCCGAAAGCTTAGAAACAACTTAATAAAAAAATTATCCAAATGTTGGAGAATTCTGGTTTTTATTTTCAACTGAAATTAAAGCCAAAATACGATGTTTATAATGGCTCATGATTAAACAGACATTCATTGTCTCTTATATTTAACAGTATATGTTTAGAAAATATATTTTTATTTATTTTTTTTTTTTTTAATAATTTTACCCACAAGCATGGTGATAATACTACAGAAAGTACAAAACAAAAAACAGGTTTCAAGAATACAAGATGCACAATTAAAAATTAACCTGAAAACTCTAGTTATGTAGTATATTAAAGCATTGGACAAAAGTAATGTGTATATATATATATATATATATATCTTTCTCCTACCTTTAGAATTTCAGTCTTAATCTATCTTTTAACAAAAGAAAAAAAAAAATTCAACAAAACTAATTCATGTACAATAATAAAAATAGTATTTAAGTTCCAAGAGAATCTAGTCTTTTAATAATTAAATATTTACTTGTCTCTGTTCCAAGTTTTGCAGAATTACACTCACTCTTCAGGAAGCTTGATTGTTAAATTGTAAGTGAACATTTATCATCATCAATCAGTTGATATAGAGCATTATAATCACAAGGAATTCTCATTTTCAAAATTTTACTTTCCCTGAGATGGTTAGCCAATATTCCAGTGAAATACAATATAGAAAATTGAAGTAAGTTTTATTTATATCATAAGTCCTATTGAATGGACTTCAGAAACTGAAACCGAGTAGCGATAAGTCATTTTATTTACTAATATTATTGCTTCATTCTTCAATATTGAGCATTCTAATTACAAGGACTAAAGAAAGATTGTAGAAGTGCCCTGGTTCACTGCTTTTTTGGTAAAATATTTTATAAACTATTTAAAATGTCATGTGAGTGAAAAAAGTTAAGGTGTTGGAACCATTGAAAATTTCTACTGAAAAGCTAGAAAAAAAAATTTTTCCTAAAAATATTCCTACTAGGAAATTAATCAAAATATTGATAAAACAAAAAAAACCTTGATTAGAAAAAAAAAAAGTCAGACCAGAGTCAAATTAACTTTGTTAAAATCAATTTACACAAATTAACCTTTACAGAAATTTCACTTTTTACATTATGCAAATTATAAATATATATCAGCTTCATGAAAGTTTATCAAAAAATATTTGCATTTACTGTTATACATTAATGCATACATTTATATAAACACCACTTTCCACCCAGGCATATTATCAAAAAATAATATTATAAAAATTCATATGAAGTCCTTATCAGTTTCATTAAAAGAATTTATATAAATACTATATGTACAAATATCTAAAGAAAAAACATATTTGATACCACTAGTGATATTTGAATACCAAATTAGATGCAATAAAAGTAATTAGTATTTAGCTAAAGGCAACCAAAAATGTTACAGTTAGTTCTAGTCAAACACAGACTATTTTCTGATAAAATTACTTTGATAAGAAATGTAGACCATACTTTGTTTTGTTTTTATTCAATTTTATGCATCTTCATCAAGTCACACTGATAAGAATTAATGACAGGCAAGTAATCAAAATTTTGCTCGATTTCAAGAGAAAAATGTAAAAACCTTTCACTATTCATCTTTCTTCTTGGTTTAGGAAAAATTAAAAGGACAGCATATAACCCAAGCACTAATTGGGGTTAATTTTGTGTTAGGAGAAGGGGCAATTTTTTTTTTTTTTTTACACACAGTTCTTTGGTAAATATTCTGTTTTTTCAAAAGAACCAAATTATGTATAAAATATTAGAAGACGTTTTTAGTTTTTTAAATGAGGATTATTGTTTTACACTAAATTAATTATAACCACATTGAATTACTTAAACAAGTTTTTTTTTTTTTATCTTGGCAGTTATGATCAAGTCTTCTTCAGATGTCTATCATATAGTAGTTGAAAAGTGAAAATAACCGATATAAGGATACCAGCCATACCAAATCAGTATATAAGAAAGATAATTTAAGTTTTACAATTCTGAGAATTTGATCAAATTAACATGTCTACAAGAAAAAAATGACATATACAAGATTAATTCCAATGGAACAGCTAAATCTAAAAACCTATATTTACTCATTAAAATGTTAACTACTAACAAAAAGTACTGCTACTAGATCTTTAGTATAAACAAATGAAGAATTTTAGTCTTTATGAGGAGGTGCTGAAAAGTTCTCAAACTAGCTCACAACCCAAATACCAGAGTTTTTTTGGTAAGGGCTTCTTGGTTGGACCAATAATTTTCAACACCTACTTCATATTTATCCATGTCAAAGATGTTACAGATATGTTCCAAAAACAGATGTAAAAAAATTACATTTGTTTTTGAAAAATCAGCCTTTCATACTATTGTAATCAGTTGACAAATATTAAAACTGTTCAACAGAGTGAAATAAAAATACAAAGCATCCGACTTAAAAAAATAATAAAATAAAAACATTACTTATGTTCTTGTAACTATTTATTTTCATTTTTCTAAATTTATTTCATTCATAAACTGTCAAAGTGTAGATAAATGCAGGATTTTAAATAATCAATTACTTTAGTTTTTTGTAAACAGATTAAACAAAAAAAACAAAAAAAAACCCGATAGATTTAAGTCTAATATTTCAGCAATGTAAAGGGTGTCGATAAAGTTTGTGTGCACTTTAAAAAAATTTATAACTTTCTGTATTTGTGATAGACATAATCTGTAAAAATGTCATAAATTTTAATGTACCTAGTTTTAAGTGTAGTTATTGAATAATTTTTTTGCCACAAAATTTGCAACAATTTTTAGACAAGTAAAAAAAATATTTTCTTTTTTTTCAGAATCAATTTGATCCATGGCTTCAACTGACATGAGAAAACAATTGTGTATGCAACCAAACCTAGTTCATTAGAAAATTGGAAAGCTAAAATAACTGATTTCAGGCATTAATGTAAATCAGTTGGTAAATGTTTTCTGTGAACTGTAAAATCGTGTTACCCTTTGTATTGTTAATGATGGAGGACATGTGGAAACTTAATATTTCTATCGCAAATAAGTTTTTTAAAGTGCAAACAAACTTTATGGACACCCTGTATGGAATATGAAGTGCAGTTTTGGTCAAGTACTTTTAAAATCCATGAGATTCATAGAGGATGGAAACACCTAAAAGTAATGAGAATATTGGAGTTCCATACCAAAATTGTTTCTACACTATTTGCAGATAGTTTTGTTGTTTTTTTAGTTATATGTGTGAAACTCAAGAGCTAAATTAATAATTTGGAATTTTAAATTCTGAAATAAAATTATTACATGTTCTAAATAAAAATAATCTTTTCATTAATCTAGAGTTTATCAAAGATTGATACAAAAGCAACCAAAATTCAAAGTAACTGATAATAAAAATTGAGCATGTCAAATATTTAACACTAAATGACACAATGCAAACATTACATGTCATTCTCTTATTTTAGCATCCAATCTTAATTAAAAATGGTGTTTTTTATATATATATATATATATATATATATATATATATATATATATATAATGCTTTGCTTGTTAATAAGTTACTCATGTTTCTCAAATATTTTCATTTTCCAATACCAGTGGGATAAAAATTTCCCTCATTCAAATGTGGAACTTTCTTCCAGTCTATTGCTTTCATCACAAATATAATCTTCAAAAATTTTAATACAATGTCAATCATTTTTCCAAAGCCTTGAATCCTGTTCTTTTTCTCAGTAATCCCCTGCACCTTACTGGCTTTGCTTTAAAGGTGAAATGATTAAAAGTTTATTATTATTCATTTTGCATCAGAGAATAAAAAGAGATTACACTGTGTGTGTGTGTATATATATATATATATATATATTATACTTTATAACATGTACAAACTACTACAAAATTGTACATTGTTTCAACATTGAAAAAATAATGTCTTATCAGGTAGTTTATCATCATTAACCACCTGATGAGACATTGTTCTTTCAATGTCAAAACAAAACGTACAATTTTTTTAGTAGTTTGTACATGTTATAAAGTATAATTTATAATAAATATTCATTGCTCTATTTTTATATTGAGCACTGTTTTAGATTAATGTTTTGAACATTGCAAATATTTTCTTTGTTTCTTATATATATATATATATATATATATATATACACACACTACTACTGGCAAAGATTATGAAATTAGCAAATTTTGAGGATGATTGCATCATTTTTTTTTTATTTTACAGTAAATAAACTAATAACAGGTAAGATGCAAAATATTTCATAACTGAACATTCTGGATTCATAATATATGCATTCAAAAGATTAAATGAATGGTATAATTTCTTCCAAGACATGAAGGGGAAAATATTATGGAATAACCCAATGTGAAGGGAGAAAAAGAAAATTATGAAATGATTTTGTAATTTGCATTCCTAAAACAAATACCAGCAGAAAAACTAGATATGCAAACTAGTCTAAATTAAAGGTGAATTCTTCCTGATTTCAACAAGTGGTTGAATACAACTAATTGAAAGGAAAACTGATCCCAACAAGACAGTTACCAATTGCAATCATGGAAAGTATCTCAAAACTCATTCAAAGAAGGCAATCTACAATAGAATATAGAGAAAGAGGTCAGTTATTCCCATTCAGTTTGGTCTAAAATTTGATGCAAGAAAATGGGAGGGTTAGAAAAAAAAACAAAAAACAAAACACTTCACTGGTAGACCATGAAAGGCATTAAAATGTCAAGATATAAAATACAGAGCTATATGCCTTGAAAATAGAAAGTGTCCAACAAAAAGTGAAAAACAAAGATTGAAACAGGAGTCAATCTTTGTAATAGAATTAAGAAATTGGCTGAATGAAATGGATTTGCATACCAAAATTGTCAAAAGAAAAACAGCACTAGCATACAAATAGAAGAAAATGAGGTTAAAGAGAAACAATCATGGCATGAGGATGATGATAGTGATACAATCAGTGATGAATCAAAAAATCTATATCAGTCAGGGTAATGATGTTGAAACTTTTTGCCATTCAAATTAAACAAAAATTATTGCCTGATGAAAACAAATTTCCCAAATCATTCAGGATATGAAACTGCAGGTCATTTAAAAAAAAAACCCAGGGGGTGGGAAATATTATTTTAACAATATATATACAAGTGCTGAAATCTTGTATAGTTTTCTCATTCCATTGACAGAAAATTGGTTTCGTGATGAGAAAGTCATTTATCAAGATGACAATGCATCTGGTCACAAAGCAAATGGATTAAAGCTTTTCTTCAGGAAAGGTATTAAGAAAGAAAAAAGGTACATGGCCAATGTACAGTCCAGATCCAAATCCAATTGAAAAGTTATGGTGGAAACTAAAAAGTAATTCATGAAAAGACAGCTCTATCCATCAAAAATCTATCTATAGTCACCATTTGGGAAAGTTGAAGCTACCTTGATAAAGAATATGGTTTTAAATTAGTGCAATCCATATGCAAAAAGAAATAAGAACCCAATGAAGGCCAACTTTTTTCTTTTTTTTTTTTAATATCACCCCGAGCAAGGTGGTAATGCCACTGATGTGCAGGGGGCTACGTAAGAGTGAAAAGATTGGAAAAGAGAAAGCCAGAAACCACATCCTAAACAGGGAACAAGGGATGAGCCTCTTAACCTGTTCAATAGACGTGGGTGGAGTGTGAACCGGGCGATAAATTAATAGTGTAAGTTTTTTTCAAAGTTAAATAATTTCTACTAGTTTGTTTAAGGTACATTTTCTAAAACCAAAATATTCAGCTATTAAAAACATCTGGTTGGTGTTTTACCTGTGATAAATTTATTTACCAGCAGTATCATACATTATTCCCTGGAGCTTGTGGAAATTCGTTTTTGTTCTGTACTTTGAATAGGATTTCCATTCAACTTCAAATAAACCATCCTTACATACCCCAAGATTTTAAATATTGTTAGAAACAAAGAAGTGATTATTGAAGTGATACATAATATGTCCTCCTGTAGGACAGTGAATGCTGGACCATCTCCTCAAAATGAAAGAACTTGAAGCAACAGAAATGTGGTTCTACAGAAAGATGCCGAGGATACTATGGACTGAACATCTGAGTTCTTTTTAAACTACTTCTGTATTTTTTTTTCTCAGGCCGCACATTGCTGATCTTCGGTCAAGATCTATTAATTTCTTTAAAATGATGTGTAGAATTCATTGCAACCCAATTTAATAAACATACACACTACATATCTAATTTATTTGTCTATACTTCCAAGATGAGGTCGTATTTACATTATTTACTCTGTTTGGACTGTTGTATGCTCTAGCCTTCTTCAGGTGTTAGAAATTTTGAACAGAACCCTTTCTTTTGATCATGGAATGAGAATATATTTCAGGGATCAAAATAAAGAGTTCCTAGCACCTAAAGGAGGCCGAAGTGCACAATGACTGAAATGTCAAACATGTCAAAAGATGATAACAACAGTCCGAATAATTTTTCTCATTTCAAAGAAATAAAAAATATCACCAAGATATATTTTTTATTCAGACTGGCATACTCATCTTGGTTTTTATACTCAACATTCCATCCATCAGGTAAAAAAAATAGCTACACTGGAAACCCTCTTGCATTAGCAAAAGAAAACAAAAAAAAAAAAAACTTATAAGGATATAGTAAAAATAGTATTAAATCATTTTGATCAAGCTTGATAAAAGAAAGACTATTCTAAAAACTTAATTTTTATTTTAAAAACCATTATAAATGCTGAATGGAACTCTGAATTTGTGTTTGCTTGACACTGGTATACACTTTCCTTTGCAATTTTAGTAGAGAATCAAATATTACCTCCACTGGTAATTCTTCAAATATTTATCATCCTTGGAAGTTTGAATTAAACCCTTTATTCCATTTATGGGGATAGATTGCTCTCATTCTGGGAACATCTAGTCACAGATTGACAAATTATGTAAAAACAGACCCACATCATATGTAAAACAAAATATCCTACAAGTTTCTTTTTTTCTTTTTAATATTTCAACCTTAGAAAATTAATGAATAATTGCTCTGAAACTTAAAAAGGTTTTAGCCATAAAAGGCTGTCAGCTCAAAAAAAAAAAAAAGAAAAAAAAAAAAAGAAAAGAAAAAAATGCTGTTCAAGATTAACAATAATCTAGGAATAAATTCAGTTCATTTTGAACCAAGAACGAAGTTTCCATTAGCATTGATGCAAAACTGTGTTCAATGAGAGAGAGAAAGAGGGGGAGTATTTAAGTGAACAGGATCGCAATTATCAAAAACAATTTTTTTTATAAATAACACCTTATCTGATGAAATTTAAAAGTTTATCTTCCTTTCACTTTTTTTTTTTTTGCTGATGCAAAGATTTCCACCAGTGTAGCTATTTTTTGTTGTTTACCGGATAGATGACAAGACAACAAACTTGAAAAGCATACTACGATTTAGGTAAACAAAAATCTAATGATGCAACAATAATAACATTGAATTAATATATTTTGAATCCTAAACAGGTCTAATCTAAGAAATTTATGTGGAAATATTTAAAATATATAATAATATATATATATTTCTGAATACTGTTACTTCATCTGTGAAATTAAATATTTTCGCTAATTTAGTGACGTTTTTGGAAGAGAATGAATTATTTACACTCGGACTATCCTCATCTTGGTTCTTTATCACAACCACCCACCTTTCAGGTGTAAGTGGAAATAGTTTTACAATGTACTGGATTGACTGTAGTGTAGTGTCAGTGATACTTGAAGAATAATGAGCTTAAAAAAAAAAGTATCGTCAAAATGTTAACACTAACAGTACAGGTTAAATTTAAGAGAAAATAAATAGAATTCGATAAGCACTACAATACATTGAAAGGTATATATTGTTTCTTTAAGGAATCAGTTAAAGCTTTTCAAGGGGGAAAATATGGTTGTTTTTAAAAAGACCTTATTTAACAATGAGCTTAAAGAGGTCAATTTTTTTGAAAACAAACTCGATAACCAGGTATAAGTAATGAAATGATAGTAAGTGTATCTAGGTAAATTTGGAAACAGT
This sequence comes from Ascarosepion bandense, assembly GCA_037127315.1. Lineage (NCBI taxonomy): Eukaryota > Metazoa > Mollusca > Cephalopoda > Sepiida > Sepiidae > Ascarosepion > Ascarosepion bandense. The sequence continues at coordinate 3,191,558 of JBBBDQ010000632.1, forward strand.
TTTATTTCTCTTAACTCGTAAATTGAACTTAAATTACCTTCTGGGGGATCAATGATCAATAAATAGGAATAAAATGAGACGAAAATATAATAGCTGACTCATAACGCTCCCCTCCAAATCTTTGAAAGTTTTGCTTTTTGCATAGCGATAAATAAAAATGAAATGCATATTTTAGGCGTTATTTCCAATGATTTTTATGGTTAAGGAACCTCAGATGTTATGAAGAAAAAATGGATGATCCAAGCAAGGGAAAAAACATTTTTCTGTATAAATTACCGTTTACATTTACAAATTGTCAGTAGCGTAAAGAAAAAAAAAACTTACCTCAGACATAATTTTTAAATTACTGTTTGCATGAAATTAACTTTATTTATTGTAAATAACGTTTTCATAAAGTTCTATCATGACGCTAAGTGGAAAAAAAAAATAATATTAAAAAATGAACACAGAGTTTTTTAAGTTTTTACTTTTGATCAGGGTCACATTTTTTATTTTATTTTATCGTTCCAAAACTGTGCCTCACCTGCATAAGACATTTGCTTTTCATTATTTCCGTAAATAAATGTTATTGTTGAATTAATAATAAAAATAAATTTAGTGATTAAGTCAATGTTTTTAAAGATTAAAAAAAAAAAAAAAATACCTACTTTTTGTCTCGAATGAGAATTCATTTATGTGAATAGACACCTTTCCTTTTAGGGTGAAGGAAAAAATTAAAAATAGGTTTTTAGCGAAAGAAATTTTTTTTTTTAAAGAATGGTCGTCTGTTTATCAAGGATCTATTTACTCACCAAATAAAAAATGAAACTATTCTAGAAAGTCAGTCAGTTAAAGGGCCATACGTGATACACACCTGGGCGATCATGTCTCGAAAGATAACTGACTGGGCAGAAGGTTGCCATAGTACTTTCTACGGTAGACTAGTTGCCAGCCAAGGCTATAGGACCCAATCTGTCTTAACCCATAACTGGAGAGAATAGACGGAGTAACCTTTCCGAAGGGTTTTTGTGCGTAAGTGAATGCAAGGAATTCGAACTCCGCTTCCCGATTTCTTGTTTCAAGCCGATAACCACTGCATACCGAATAAAATGATGAAAGTCCTAACGCGGCAATTGTTGCTATATTTTAAACCAAAACTTATTTTGTGAACAAGAACAAACTCGTACTACTTAACTACTAAAAAGTGTGACAGAATATTCCGGCCGTTAGTCTTTATTAGTTTAAAAATCTAAACTTATTTATATGGAACTGTGTGTTTGTGTTTCCTATAGACTCCGAAACGGCTGAACCAATTTTCTTGAGAATTTACACAGTTGTACTATAAGCATCTGTGAGTGTTCTTAGCTGAGTTTAGTGTTGAGGTACCCCCGATAAATATCGAAAAATTGAGTTATAGAAGCAGTGGTCCGATTTTAATTAAATTTGATACACTCCTAGACAAAGACATTAAGAAACGATATTCAGAAGTTTCAAGGTTGCAGTTCTTACAATAGTGCAGAAAATCGATAATATATATAAAAAGCAAGATGTTTGTGTGTATGTGTGTTTATCTGCCTGTATGTCTGTATTTTATTCAGCCCTTTTATTTTAGTTTTTTGCTTGGGTTTGGCTCTAAGTAGGTACAATTTTAGTTCTTAGTTTCAGCCATGATACCATTTACTCAGGACTTATTTAGCCTTCAAAATTCAGTTTACGACGAAAAAACGTATTTGATATTGATAGCAGGAAATCAAAATTTGACTTACATCCATTCATTTTTCTTTCAATCTATGGTTTCGCTTTAACTGGAAACAACTATTGCTTTTTAGTCTTTCGTGTCAACGTCCAAAGAATCTGAGCTACAGGACCATGGATTAGTTTTAAAGCTTTCATTTACACCCGAGCAACGCCGGGCTATACTGCTAGTTGTTCATATGTGGTATAAGAAAACAGACTAGAAGAGCGTTTTTTTTTTTTTTTTTGCCAGAAGAAATGGTAACAAATTTTCTTAGCCATTTAGAAGAAGAAATTAAATTATTAAAGCCGAAAACTAAAGCAGAAAAAAAGGCATTATTGCCATTTTTCTATAGACTCATCCGGCTATGATGGCAATTTTGACTTTACCAAGGAACAGGTCACAAATCATTTCATATAAATAATTCACGTCACGCACAGCATCTACTAAATTATTTAAGTTAGACAATATGACTATGTTACATCAAGGTGTGTGCTTCACACACACTTACCCTGATAAAGTATATCAGAGAACGAAATGCGTCTGCTAAGATAAGTTTTTTCTTTACTTGATTGAATAAAAGCATCTGTGTCCCGTACCAAGAGAAGTTGTCAAGCTATGACGAGTAACAAAAAAAAAAACAAAACAAAAAAAAAACAAAATCACAAGACGTCGCATTCTATCAACTAGAAAAAAAAGTGAGACCGTTCTGTTCATTCATTAAACCTCCTTTGAAAGATAGCCATAGAGGAAAAATATCAAAATGTTCTTTTTGATACGAACAGTTAAAAATTCATCAGCACGGAGCATATATTTCCCATTAATGCCGTCTTTATAATTTTCTCTTCCGTTTACAAAGACATTGTTTTCATTTTCAAAACATTTGTAAATGTAACTGAAAGCGTAAACTTTGTATAAGCTCTAATTTTTAATTATAATTTTAATTTATTTGCTCACTGATGGCAATATTTATTTGTACAATTCAGGTAAACGCTGGTTTGTTCAGCGTCGATAATTGGTAAGCATTTCTGTGAAATATCCGCTGAATTTTAAAATTTCTAAAGTCTTGTAGTGATGTTACAAATTAAATAAAGTTTTAACGTTGTTTTTAAAAGCTTCAAATCTTCAATATTAGCCATCAATTCAGCCTTGATGACCAAAGAGAGATGTTTGCTGAACTAAAACTTGCAAATGCATAACACCTCTGGAAATTGAAAAATTACCACCGAACTGTTAAGAACTTAATTTCATGGAAGATTTTGAACAACAACTGCAGATTTGCATAACGACAAGTTGAGGACTTTATCTCAAAGATCTGTGTCCCGTACCAAGAGAAGTTGTCAAGCTATGACGAGTAAAAATCACAAGACGTCGCATTCTATCAACTAGAAAAAAAAAGTGAGACCGTTCTGTTCATTCATTAAACCTCCTTTGAAAGATATCCATAGAGGAAAAATATCAAAATGTTCTTTTTACATAAATGCTTTACGAATGTGCCCCATATATTCGGCCTTGGGCCCCATCTAAGCTACGTTTAGGAGGAAAAAAAAATCATCACCATATTGTGTTCAGATGACACCTCAGCAGGCATACATTGATTTTTTTGAAAACACACACGGAACTATGCTTCAAGAAGCCAAATGCTTTCAGAAAATTGTTTTATGCACGACAATGTTCCACGACATTCAGCAAGTAAAATAATGGATAAGAAAAGAAAAAAAAATGATATTAGGGGGGGGGGGTGAAGACACTGACTTGCTTCATGAAGTATTTGGTTCGTGTGCTCAACCGAAACCAGATTGAAAATATGTGAATTGTGAAGCATTCTGGGGAGGAAGGTTTTACATGAGCGAACGGAAATTTACCAGCAGAAATGATCTTCTGGAGGTTGTGCAGTCTGTTTCATCATATGAAGAAAATACGAACAGTTAAAAATTCATCAGCACGGAGCATATATACTTCCCATTAATGTCGTCTTTATAATTTTCTCTTCCGTTTACAAAGACATTGTTTTCATTTTCAAAACATTTGTAAATGTAACTGAAAGTGTAAACTTTGTATAAGCTCTGTAATTTTTAATTATAATTTCTCTGAATTTAAAACTTAAGCCTAATGTTAAATTCTGAAAATCTGGTAAAAATCCATAAATTGTATTGTAGGTAGACATTTCGTCAAAGTGACATTTTTCAATTCATTCAACATATCAAATTCTGAAATATCCTTCGTACGAATTTTGTAAATTCGTACGTGAATAACTTCATTACTTTAAAGAAGAAACAAACGAAAAATTAAGAGGTAGCTAAATAATTAAATATAAGTGCATATAAGAATTAGGACTTTAACCTCGACTTATTTGGTCGATACAAAAAGGGCTGTTAATTGACGGAAAAATCTTAAAGAGAAGAGTAAGACTAAGAGGAAAGAGAGGTTTCAGGTTTACAATTCCGTAGAATTGTCATCAAAGTGAGCAAGTAACGAAATTATTTTTTTTGTTGTTTTTTTTTTTTTAGCTATATACAAAATTGGGAAATAAAGATATTTGGAAAGATTATGAACTTTCCCTTTTTCGGCCTCGTGCCACATCTAAGCTGTGCTTAAAAAAAGCGCCATCACGGGTAGGTATTCAACACAAAAATGTTCACAATTAGTGGTCAGCGATACAGACTGAAGTTGTGAACGGTCAGTCAGTTAAGTGCCATACGTGATACACGCTTAGGCGATCATGTCTCGAAAGAGACTTGACTGACTGGGCAGAAGATTATCCCGCAGTAGGTTGCCATTGCTTTCTGCGGTAGACTGGTTGCCGACCAAGGCTATAGAACCCAATCTGTTCTGCTATTTAACCCATAACTGGAAGGAAGAGACGGATTGATACCTTTCCCAAGGGTATTTGCGCGTAAGTGAATGCAATGGATTCAACTGAAATTCGAACTCGGCGCCCCGGTTTCTCGTTCCGAGCCGATACCCACTGTACCACAACGCACAGTGGGGGTAGAAAAAAAAATCTCACAGTACGCTAGTCGCGGGAACAAAGTAGTCTGTATTTTAAAATTCTGCAATAGTTTTTCGGCGATCCAATTGGAAATAGTACCGCAAGGAGTATGAAATTAAAAAATAAATCATCAATGCGGAAGCTCATTTTGTTATTAATAGGAAAGTACTAAAATTTCATTTATAAAATAAAGAGCCATCTGCCTAGAAATGTTAAAACTAAAAGTGATTAAAAAAAAACAAAAAAACAAAAAAAAAAAACGGCATCATAATTTGTGGCTATGATAGTGCAACAAAGATTTTTCAGTGAAAAAAAAACAAAAAACAAACGAACGTAGGCGAAATAAGTGCGAAATGATGCCAGTTTTGAACAGCGATCGAATAGGCCCGTTTCCCCTCCTTGATTCTCTTTACAGCTGACGATTAGAAAAACCACGTGACCAGTCAACCCTCTTCTTCCCAGAAGTGGGGGCAACAAAAATATAATCTGCATTGTAACTGTCATTAAGAAACGAATTTGTGGTTCTTGCTTTGATTGTGAAATTGTTAACGTAGTCAGATTTTTGCATCTAAATCCGCAAATACTGACGCTTACAAAAATGAAAAAGTGCATCAATTTATCGACTATAAGTATTTCTTTCTCTCACTGAATGCACCCCTTCATTACCGTAAAAAAGTTTTTTTTGTTATATTTCCACTTCCAGATATTCTCTCTCTATGCTTTCGCTTGCTGAGTACATTAGTACAAAAAAAAAAATAAAATAAAATAAAATAATCGATGCACATGAAATAAGGGAAGGCTAGGTAAGGAAAAAAAATGAAGTAATTTTATTTTAGTAATTATTTATTAAAATTTCAATATTTGGTATAAGAACGTTACGGACACTAGAAGGTACCGGAAAGAAAGAAAGAAAACAAAAACAAAAAACATTGTGATGTGTTAGCAAATAGAAAAAAATATAAAAATAAAAGTTATGAGGAGTACGGATACAAGAGTTAAAAAAAAAAAAAATTATAAAGCCCAATAATAAATAATAAACAAACATACTTTGAAAAATTTACTAGCGGATTAGGGTTTTTGTTTTGGCAATAATATCGTTCCAGATAAGATGGAAAAAAATATGAGCGATCGATAAAAAAATCTATTTGATTTTAGTAGTGAAATCAACTGGGGTGAAAAAAATAAAAATAAAAATAAAAAATTAAATTGATAAAAGAAAACGTCAATGAAATACACAGCGTTACACAAGAAAATCTAAACAATTATTTCGCAATCACTCACTACTTAGAAATAAAATAATCTTGATTCTTGATATGCTAATAAATGTGATAAAATTTAAGTAACATAAAAAAATCATAAAATGCTCAACAATTGTCAATAGATCCGGAATTATTTAAAAGAAAAAGACTTCGACTTGTACTTTTGCCCTCATAGAAATTAAATTTCCTCTTAGCAAATATTTGATGATGTGACTAGCAATTAAAAAAATACATTTTAAGCGTAAGAAACAAAATATCACTGATATTTTTTTAATATATGGTTAGTAAAGTAGAAAAAGCAGCACTAAAGTGGTAAAGAAAAAAAACATTGCTGCAAAGAAGCATCCCACGCTCAGATCTTGACAAGGTTTTAAAAGAATAATAATGAAACCCAAACTTTACTTCTTTCAAAGTTTCTTTTTATTTATTTGTTGTTGTTTCTATTGTTTTCCTTCCACTGAAGACACGCACGCAGTCGAAACCGAAAAGCAGCAAAGATTAGGAGCGAAAAGAAAGCAAAGACTAAATTTATTCCAACAAAGAATTATCTTACACTTCATTAAATTCTTCGATTTAATCGAGACTAAAAGAGAGCGAAAACAAATAAAAAAATAAGTTGAATCGGATTGAAATAAGAACAAAAAAAAAACAAAAAAAAAGTGAACGAATGAGAAAATCAGTGTGACACTGAAATCCGTTTGCTTAGTCCGTCGTTTCCTGAAACATTTTTAATGAAATAAAGAGAGGCGGAATAAAAAAGAAAAACAGGAATGTAAGCTGAGCAACACGTGAATGACGGAGGTTTGTTTACATCTTAAAAGCAGCCACGTGCTCCGTTTCCTCTCCGCCTTCTCTTCTGGTCACGTAAAAACCATTAACATCAGTGGATGGCACTAGGAGCACCTTGCCCTGACCTCAAAGTCAATTTCACTTTATCAACTACAAGGCGTTTTGAACATTTTCATTCAACATCAGTAGTTTTTAAAAATATTTTTCATGTACAAAGCAAAATCTTCCTTTCTTCAATTACCTCAAATAAAACGTAATAAGATAAACACGAATATAAAACAAATAAAGTCATGCGCGTGCGCACACAATGTTGTTGTTAGTTGTATATTCATTTTTAATTTCGAGCTAGACTCTAGGTTAGTTTATTGCTCTTTTTAAAAGTTTTTAGCATTGGAAATTAACCGCACTTGAACGATTTAAAATGTTAAAAGTTAGCATAAGCAAAACATAATTAACAAATATCCGTGATAAAATATTTAGCTTTTTTTTTTAGCCCCTACCATACTTTCAGAGAAATATAAACTAAAAAAACATTAGTTTTCTTTTAAATAGTTGTACTGTCTCAAAAGCTTTTTATTTTTAATTTTATTAAATTGTTTCTTTTTAATGAAATGGCTTAGTTCGTGGGACATGATCAAAATTCAAAAATAAGCGTTTTTAAAGATTTGCTAACTTTTTATCCCCAAAAGTAAAACCTTTGGCAAAAACAGTAATTAAATGGGTTATTACGTAAGAGACTAAAATACTTTGTTTAAATTGAATGAGGATAATCAAACAATGCTTCGTGTCGTCGTTCTAAATAGCATATTGGCTTTTTTTTTTTTTTTTTACTTTTCCAGAGGTGTGAGCGTAAAAAACAACAAACAAAACAAATGAAAAATCAGCTCTAAATTAAATTATGGAAAAATTGCAGTGTAGAGAGTATTTTTAAATTATTGTGGTAAAAAAAAAAAAGGTACCGATAAATTATTTTAAAAATCTCTCTACTGGTATATGAATTAAAATAAAAAGTATCACCGAAGAGTATCGAAAATAAAAAACTAAATGGTAAAGTTAACAAAAACCAGTTTAAAAAAGAAAGATAAAATAATAAAATAACCTTAGAAACGAGCTTGAGAATTACGTTGTTATGGCAACGACTAGGCAACCGCTTTACAATAAAGTGCAAGTTGGCTTTCCTTTAAAAAAAAAAGTTTCATTTCAAGCAGAACTTACAAATTTAAAACTAAAAAAAAAGTTATCTAAAAACATTTATATGCTTTTAGCTTTGATTAAAAAAGTCACAATAGTATTGTTTAATTAATAACTAGTATTAAAAATTGAAACATTTGAAACCTCATTCGTTGTTATATTTTTTTCTTAAAAAAAAAAAAAAAAAAAAAAAAAAAAAAAAAAAAAAAAAAAACAAAAAAAAACAAAAACTTAAAGTGACCTCTGCGTTAAAGACTTTTTTTAACACTCATTTCAAGTCACAGAGAAGGCAGAACGGTGACAAAAATGGTCAAAATTTAAGTTTATAATGACGACGGAGGGAGAAATTATAGTTCAATCAAAAACAAAGCTTCGAACATTAAATTTAGGAGAGAACTTCAATGCAGACAATTTTTAAATTTTTGAACGATGTTGTACTGGTTCAACCTATTGCAATTCAAGACAAAAACAAACAAAAAAATCGTTCTAACATGTACCCATAAGTAAATAAATAAAAAAAATAATACGAGTCCATTTGAAATTTCATGAACATTTTTTTTTTTGCTTTTTTAGTCATCGCAACTGAAATTATTCTTTCTTATGACAATCCATCACGCATTAATTTTTTTCTCTTGTTCGACAAATTGGTGGAGAAAGAAGTATCCAACTAAAAAATTATATTAATAAAAAATACAAAAAAAAAACAAACAAACAAAAAACCAAAAAAACAAAAAACCAAAAAAACAAACAAAACAAAAAACAAACAAAAAACGTAAGGACTAAAATAAAGTAAAAAAGATGTCCTAAATTAATATTTCTCAAGTGATTGCAATTGGATTGATTTTAATAATAATAATTTAAAACTATAATTTTTCATTTTTAAACTGTAAACGTCAATTTCTTTTTCTTTGAAAGAGGAAAAAAGAAAAAAAAAAAAGAAATCAACACGTGCGCTTCAACATAAAGACTGAAAGTTAAATTTGAATTCCGAAGAAAATGAATGTACCACATCGGTGTTGTTATGCATCTTAAAAATAAAGCGAATAATTTCCAGTTCTTTATTTTTAAAATGTTCTCATTAGAAATCAGTTTACGAAAACAATGAAAAGAGTAAAATTAATTCAGAAAGCAGCACCTTGTAAACAGTCACCCGGGATAAAAGATAAAAAAAAGATCACGTGACAATTGTTACCAACAGTAACAGTCGGAAACGATTGTCGGGGTGGAGGCAAAAAATAGATTATTTTAAGTTCAGTTTTAACATTTTCAATTTCACTTTCAACAAAATTTTAAAATTGAGAAAAAAAAAATACGAAGTTAAAAAAAGAAAACTTTGAAAAATAATTGAGCAAACGTATTAAAGATTAAAGAAGGAGTTAAATTGGTGGTGGTCAGTTCGGGGGGGGGGGGCTGCTGGATAAGTGTCTTTTTGTTTTGTTTTTTTTACTTTTGTCTTTTAGACGCAAATGAAAATTTTTTAAACCGAATAAGTTTTACTTTTAAAGTTCAACAGGTGACAGCCATGGTCAATCCAATAAAAACCCACGTGGTCGAATGACATTTTGTGAAAAACAAAAAAAAAATATATATATATATATATAATATAACTGCGTTGAAGTTGGTAAAAATTAAACAAAAATATACTTAGTGACTTTATTATTATAAAGTTAAAAAAGTTGACTCTTGAAATTTGTTTTTATTTTTCATGTTTGGGGGAATGCATGTTAATCAGAATTTACACCTCGTGACCCTTTCTAGAGGCCGATGTAAAAAAATAAATAAACGAACTTAAACGTTCGACTTGCAAAATAGGTTACTTATAATTTATAAAGTTGGTGACAATAATTAAAAGCAGAAATTATTTTAACTAATGAAAAAAAAAAGTTAACTTTTTGGGAAATTTATTTTGTTATTTTCATTTGGTTGGGTAAATAAACAAACTGTACACAACACACATAGCAACGATCAAGTTATCGTTCATTCGCTGCTAACTATTGTTGGCACGACTTAGTTAAACGATAATAAAGAGACTTATTTATTAAAATATTTCAATTTTATTCATACAGAAGTGTTTATGGTGAGACTATCTTCCTCGTGGGTGATAAATAAATAATAATACAAACAATAAGATACTTTTAAACACAACTAAAAAAAAAAAGTGATCACATACGCACCTATCAAAATAAAATGCTTCGTAAAAACATGAAAGTCGAATGCAATAGAAAAAAAAGTATATTCGAACGCAACAGGAAGAGAGTAGAGGAAAAACAAACAAACTCACCGGTTTTTTGGTTCCTTTGTTTCGTGTAAATAGTGGCACTCCGCCACAAGTTGTCAGACAAACTAGACTACAAGCCGCCATAGCAGCAGCCACCTTCACTGCACATGCGCGGTGCCACCTCACTTAAATCTTGTCCCATGTACTTCTGTGGGACATTTTCATTCACTTAATCATTAATATCATTTAAATTAAAACAACAAAAGAATTTTTCAAATAAACTTTTTAAAAATATGAGAAACAAATATCCCAATAAAAATTATTTTATATATTCCGGCTATCTCAATGAAACTTTCAGTATCTAAATTCACACTCACAAAAGTCACACTGGTCACTAAATATGCCCTAAGTTGAGTGAATTTAACATTTTTATTAAAGAATGCATTCTGCTTTTTACTTTCAAAAATCACATTCACCGTACATAATAATAATAACAACAACAACAACAACAACAACAATTATTATTATTATAGATGTAATGCTCTTTTTTATTCTTTTTTTTTTTTTTTTACAACGCTGATAGCTCTTCCTTTATCAAGTAAAAACAAGTCTCCTTTCTTTAAACTAGATTTTTAAAAATACTTATCGTGTTTACAAACTTACAAACGGTAAAGTAGGTACCTCGACTAAAATCGCTGGAAAACAGCATAGTATGAAGAAAGAAGGTCTCAAACTTAATAAAAACGAACTTTTCACATCAAAATGTTTATGTTAAAGATCAAAGTAGTTTTTAATTATTTAAAAAAAAAATTAATCCTTTCTAATACTTTAAAAATTTTGGTAAATCTCGTTTTTTAAAATTTAATATGGAAATACTCTTTTTTTTTTCATCTTTGAAAGTTATCTTAATTGTTAAAAAATTTACCATCAGTATTTTGAAATATTCAAGTTGTTTCATCTTTTGTCCTTTATACAAATAAAAATTTAAAAAATGTCGTTTTCCTCGAGATCAAACTTTTATGGACGAATAAAGTGCGCACTGCATGTGTCCCAGCGTTTGCCACTATTGGAAAGTGCGTGAAATCACACTCCGGTTGACCCAAGCCCTGTGAATGAATATGGGTAGACGGAATTGTTTGTCGATGGTTCTGCTTGCACACAAAGGGTTTGAGCGTACTGGCCTTGTTCAAACTGTTGACCACGCCAAATAATAATATGCTCTCTCCCAGAAACTGTGACTAAATGTCTGTTCAACATAGTTGCAGTATAAATCACAGGTTAGCTCTATTGTGAAGCAAACACAAATGTGCCTGCGATGGCATCTGTAATAGGGATTGGTTAAACCGACCTAGCAGAGAGGTATACTCGGAAACGAGCGGCCAGCCATTCATTTACAATTATATGTACATGTGATGTGCAGGTATCTCCCAACAACTGTCACAGAAAATAGAATCAGCTAGTCGCGTCCAAACTGCCATGGCAGTTGCACTCACTTTTGCACAAATGTCGTTCGGAAAGGTACGTATATCTACTTTTAAGTAGCATCGTAAACTGGGCGCCCTAGCACGGAATGACAATCTGCCTAAGAGAAAGAAAACTTTGAATTCCAAACTCTTTCCTCCAGGAAGTCTTAGTAATTTACAGATAATAAAGAAAATGAAACTGTGGAGAGCCATGACCGCCTACGTCCTGACAAGACATTACATAAAAATTTGTAAAACGTATGTTTATAGCATATATGCATGTATGTATTTCACATGTAGTTGTATGCAGGTAGGTATTATTTTTACATGTGGTTCTGCTGTTAGGTAGTTAAAAAAAAAGCAAAACAAAACAACAAAAAACAAAATAAAAAACGCGATACCTAAGAATCTCAAAAAATGCATTTGAAAAATGAAATATCTTTCTTGAAGCTGTAATTTTATTTTTAATTCTAAGCATGAAATATCCATGCGCGTACGTCGCAACAGAATGTGACACAAGGTCGGAGTTTAATGCGGGATTTCTGGAAAGCCGTTCAAAAACTACGTTCACGACCCCACGGCACTTCCCCCTTTTGGGAAAGCCTCAAGTGCCAAGTAATGATCCCAGCTCACTCCCGAATGAGAAGTACTGCCTGGAAGAAGGCTCTCTGGAGCTTGAGATAGATAATTTCAATGTGTGTGCGATAGAGAGCAGTGTACACACTGTCACAATGACATTACAGAGAACGAAGACGGAAAGATTGTACTGATGACAATGCTTTTATTACTAATTATATGACCAAGATGAAATGCGTTTTTGAGACTGTGATTGGAACTGAGATGAAAGCAGAAAACAGCAGTACTTGGGGCAGCTATAACTCTGATAAAGATTTTTGTTGATTGAGACCTTGTTAAAGTGTTAAAAACATTAGCAAAGTAAACACTAAAACAGCTGAGTGTGTCTTCCTTTTTCTTTTTTTTTTTTCTTAAATCGTGTTTTTTCAGTGTTACAAAAATAAAATAGAAGACTAAAAAGTTACGTGTTTCATTGTTTGCTGTTGTTGTTAATAATAATAATTCAAGTATAAAAAGAATTAATAATAATAAATATTATTATTATTAAATTATTATTGTAGAGACCTGTTGTCACTTGGTCTCCAACATATATAGTATGAAAACTGGAGTTAAGATTATTATGCCGTGCTTGATCTTGACGAGTAGAACTGACAAATTTGAAAATAATCAGAATTTTTAAAAATCTTTTTTTTACTAAACTTCCTGGTCACTTGTCAGTTTTTTTGGCATAACTTTTACCGTGTCTATTCAGTTTCAAACAATGCTTTCAATCGCTTGGTCTCCAGCCCATCGTCAGACGAGAAATCAGAAAATTAAAGCCGATGCGTTGTGGCTTTTTAGAATTAAAAACAAACAAACGAAAACAACATTTACTACTGTTCCCAAAGAAATAAACAAACAAAAACTAATAAACGCTACATTTTTTTTTTTCAGGGCATAATAAATAATTTATTATCATTTTTTTTTTATCTTACAGCATTCAATAAACTTTACAAGTACATCAAAGAGACATTTTCATAAGATAAAAAGGAAACTTCTTTGCAGGTGGTTTTTAAACGGGAACTTGAATTTGCTTAAATTGCTCCTCCCTCATCATTGACGTACTCCATTAAAAGCATTTTGTATCAGGACTAGTTTATGCTACGGGTGCTCATTTTCGTAATGTTCTTTAACACCTTTTTTTATTCCTTTATATGAGCAGAAATTTTCCTGTTGTGATTTTAGGAATAATTACTATTCATAATTAATTTCGCAGTGATATTGATTTATTTTAACTCGAAATACGTTTGAAATACACGTTTACGTCAAAAGATTTATGAACATAAAGTAAGAAGATAAAAAAAAGTTACGTGTATTGTTAAGTACGAGCATCCGTAAATTGGAATAGGCGTCCGCTCATCCACTGCAAAAACTGGGAGAATTATGGGTAATTAAAATGGCGCTGTAACTCAAAAGCGGACATCACCCATTTTTTTTCACTTAAAGTTTTTCGAAATTCATACGACAGGTAAGTACACTTTATAAACCCCACCGTTTTAGTTATTGTGATTCGCGCTTAAATAAGAATATTGATTGCCTTTTTTTCCATTCTGGGATTGTATGTTGTAGGCCCTTTTTGAGAGTGGGGAAGAGAAAGAGAAAACGGAAACGTACAACAACAAAAAAAGTAAAATCTTTTTTTTTTTTTTTGCGTTTAAATAACTGGAAAAATATACAAAATCACTTCGGTTTTATTGAAAAAAATCAGTTATTTATTTGTAAGATTAACTGTTTCATAATTTTTTTGTCGTAGTTGTCATTGTTATGTTTTTTGTACTTGTTTTTCATTGATTGTTAACTTACAAACTGAGTTTGTTTACTTTTTGTTAATTCTTTTTGGCTTAAAAAAGTGAAAGTGCTTCTTTTACTTTCACGTTTCGACTCACTTGTTATTAATTTCTGGAAACAATTACGACTGCATTTATTTCACGAAAGAAAATTAAAGAAAGAAAAAACAATATTTGGTCAAGGAAGTTCATGAAGAAATATCTTTGAAAAAGTTTAGAAAAAAAATAATGGAATAATAATAATAAAAAAAGTTATTTTGTTGCTTAACTTACACTTACAGTTCCAGATTATTTTTTTAACAAAGATAAATTTATATTATTTTTTAATTTAAAGAATTTATTCGATTTAATTAATTGCTTCAAAGGATTTTTTTCAATTATAATTTTCATCTTTATGAATTTTCAAAACATCAAAGCAAATCAAAACTAATACAAAAAATATTAGAATAGATAAATGATAAATAAATAATTTTTAAATGAATATTTTTCAAAAATGTTTTAAATGAATATTTTTCTCTAAAAATACTTTTTCATGTAAAAAAAATGTAAAATTATGTGTATGTATGTATGTATGTATGTATGTATGTATGTGTGCATGAATGAATGAAAGATTGTGTTGATATAAGTTGTGTGTGTGTGTTTATGTAGGTAGGTTATGCGTGTGCGTGTACTATTCATTTTTGTGGGCATAGCGAAAAACGCTTGATAATGCGGCGTTTGTTTTGTTTTGTTTTTAGCTTTGCCGTCAAACATGGGTTGAGGAAGTGTGGTCATCATTAAAAAAATGAATTGCGCAAAGTAAAAATTGCAAACAACAACTGTAGTGTAGTGTAGTTAGTGTTACGATACTGTCTGGAATCTTTAATCAGAGAAGGTTGATGGCTTCTTCATCATCATCATCATCATTAACAACTTTATTGTTGTTGACTTATGCTGGTAGTAGTAGTAGTAATAGTAGTAATAATAGTTTCTTTCATAACCATTACGTTTAGGTTCGAATCAGGAGAGATCACGAAGATTTGTGAAGGAAAGAAATAGTTCATATCCATTAAATCGTGTCCCTTGCGATCAGTGTTGTTTAAGTGTTACTAAAACGTAGGTATCTCATTAGTACAATAAGCTAAGCATCATAAACCTAATCGAAATGAATAGTTCATGATGAGGAATTTTTAAAATTAATAAAAACAATCTAGCTAAAAATGTGTGTTTATTTAAAAAGTCCGGTTAAAAAACTAAAAGAAAAACTAGTGTAAAAGTTTACTTTGAACTCTGTTGTTACTAAAAAAGACAAAATTTTAAATTTTAATAAATTTAATTTATTGAAATAATTAATAATTTTTAATTTCTTAAAGTGTGTGAAAAGAATATACATGACCTGACTGCAAGTATCACTCTTCTTCTTGACTGACTTAAAAAAAGAAAAAAAATTTATATAAACAAAAAAAACTTGATTTTTGTTTGCCTTTAACAAAAAAAGCATTATTTCTTTATATATATCAGTATTTTTTATTTTTACTGTTAAAAACATTTTGCTATCAATGTTTAATTCATTTTTTGGTGATGTTACAAATTCAAGATAATTACTTGTTTCTATTCTTCCGTCTCACAGTAAAATGTATTTTTTTTTTGTTTTTGTTTTTTTAAATTAAAAACGCGTTTTTCAACAGAAAAATTAAAACTTTTAATTTTTCTGTTAAAAAACATTTTTTTCAGAATAATTAAAGCCAGTGTCTGTAATGCATGCATAAACTTTATCGTAAAAAAGCATAAACATTTTTTGGGACTTTAAATGTTGCTATGGGATGATTAAAAATCGGTCGAGCTGACGGAGAAAGTTGACAAGCTTTTTTATTTCAATCTCGTCTCTTGTTATTTCAGTTTCTTAAAAAAACTCCGTCTCTCCCATAAAAAAAAGAAACGTAAGTGATACATATACGGTTAATTTTAAGAAGTAACTGAAGAAATGCTTACGTACACAATAAAACAAATAAAGAAAAAAGTTTGTAGGTAATAGATTTTGCGTACATTTTTCTGTGTGCATATGATACACACGCACTTACGGCAACCCTCGAGCTGTTCGAAAAAGTTCCTCAGATTTTTTTGTTTTTTGTCACAAATTAATATTTTGTGATGCACTTGATAAAAAATAAAATCCTTTAAATAACTGTATATATATATATATATATATATATATATATATATATATATATATATATATATATATATAAACAAAAAAAAACCTGCCTTATCTTATTTCATTCGGTGATGAGGTTGCCGCCAAACAAACCAATCAGGTGGTATGAGAGACAGGGACAGAAACAGAAAGAAGTCTAGACAAAAAGCGCACTTGATTTCAGTCTCTTTGGAAAATGCAGAAACTACTTAGTGTGTACAGTTGATGTTTGTTTTTAGAGTGATTAGCACCTTAGAAACTATCACCAGTGGTTGTTTTCTTGTCTCAAGAAAGATCATCCTGCGTATTTCTTGTTTGTTAAAAAATGTTTTCTAAAACTTTCTCATTCTCCTATTTATTTTGACCGTGTTTTTTTTTCTTCAGAATTTATGAGGGTTAAAAGGTTCTAAGTTTTACCTATTTCATAAAATCTGGGGAAATTATATTTTGGAGGGGTCTTAGTCAAGTTGGGGATTTTTCTAAAGCATTTTTCTTTTTTCTTATTTTGGTCGAAAAATAAGCAAAACTTTTTTTTATTGCATTTAATTCATTGTCGTAAAAAAACTTATATTTTAATTTTCAAAAACCTTAAAATTACTTTTTGAATTTTGATTGTTGTTGCTGCGTTAATGTACAAATTTTTTTTAATAATCTCATTTCTCAATTAAAGGAATCGTTTCAAATTTTAGCAGCTTCTTTTCATTAACAAATCGAATAAAATTTTATGCTTTTTTTTTTATCACTTTGTGTATATATCGTATATTGTGTGTATATGTTTTTTGTATGTGTGGTTTCACGTATTTTCAGATGGCATGTCATGTCGTCTTATGCCCGTGATGATGATGACGACGACGGTATATATATGTGTATGGGTGGGTGTGCGCGCGAGCGAGCAAGCGTGTATTTTCCGATTATGAAACCAAAGGCCCCTGATCTGTATTTTCTTTCTTCATAGATCGCACTCATCGTTATGTTCGCTAAAATGTTGAATGCTCCTTCTTCTTACGTTATGACCTGTTTGTGTGATGTGTGTGTGTTTTTGTGTGTGAGAGAGTGGGAGGGAGGGAGAAGGAAGAAAAAAAAAGATGTACAAATAAATATTATTGTCACCGTCATTATCATCATCATGTAAGTTTGGTCCAAGCTGTTTCTGATAATAATATTTTTATTTCTTCCAAAGAAAAGAAAGAGCTGTTAGTGTTGTGTTGTTTATCTCCTCTTCATTCATGTTTTTTACGTCACCTCATCTTCTGTCCACGTCTTTTTTGTTTTCTTATTGCCAACTATTTATCTTTTTATTTTTCTCTATTCCAATCGCCACCGCCACTACCACCTTCACCAGCAAGAAGATCTATCTCTGATAAGTGTACGCAAGCTTGTTTGTGTGTGTGTGTGTGTGTGTGTGTGTGTGTGTGTGTGTGTGGAGAAAGAGAAACAATGTAAGGTGTTGTTGGTGACGGTCGAAGAGAGGGGCATCATCATCATCATCATCATCATAAATAAAGGGTGGTCGCTGGGCGTCGTGGTCGTGGTCGTGGTCGGTTGACCGGTCGCTCTTCATTGATTATTTTTATTCTTTGTGTCGACAAGGCGCCAGATCGCACGTCCTTTGCACACACTGAGCATGATAGTTCAACACAGACTGCCCTTAAACACTATTTGACTCATCCTTACTCCATTATTTCAATTGATTTAAAATTTTTTCCACCATCACCACTACCACCACCACCACCGCTCAATCTATTTCTCTGTCTTTCCTTTCATTTTTACAGTGCGTGTGTGTAGATATTGTCGTCATCACCATCATCATCTGTATCCCTTGTTATTGTTGTTACTGACAAAAAAGGGATGAACACAGATTTCTTCTTGTCTCCCTGTTATCTTTTTCTTCTTCACCTCCAAGAGGCCATCATCCCTTCTTTGCATTATTTGCCAAAAAGACTGATTTTTCTTCCTTCAGTCGTTGTAAAATTCTCTCATCTTCACTGAATGAGTCATACTGACTTCTTGGATATTATTATTATTAACTTTTTACTTTAACAATCATCCGAAGTATATGCAGATTTTAAACTTTTTACTAGGTGAGTTGTGCATTTCTTATTCTTGCTTATTCATCTTCGTGTTTCTCTCGGATAATCGCCCAGTCAATTAAACAGGGAAAAAACCAAAGCAAAATCAGAAAGAAAGACATTTTTATTTTTATTTCTCTTATAAAATAAAAAATAAAACTACAAGAAAAAGAAGTCAATAAAGTTGTCCCCGGACAGTTTTTGGACTGGACTGTTGAGTGGACTAGAATATTTTTTCTTAATTCGTATGACCATTTATGTTGTAAAAATAATATCGAACATTATTCAACTATTACAGTGTAAAAGTATATTTTTCTAGACAAAATAGAAAACACTAATTCTTTTTCCACTTTTTTAAGATTAATGAATTCGTTTTCAGAACTTTTCTTTATGGAAAAAATTACAATGTGATGTGAATGATTTAATTTTGCTTTAAATTGAGTTGAAAAAAGTTGATAACCTTTTTTAAAAATTTTAAAAATGTTTTATTTTTATGTCGTTGAATAGATTCTCTCGACTTATTTGTGGTTTTGGATGCTTTGCTTTCGTTTATTTTTATTTTTTTAAAGTAAAACTATTTTTGTCTTAATATATTCTCGAATTTTTCATCTCTATTTCTCTCTATCCATCAATCGACATGCATTTTGATTACAATTAATTACATTAAAATTATGGAGCCAAAATACTGAAAAATGAAAAAAAGTTTTATAGCCTGACTCTGCTGAAATTGTTAAAGTTAAAGTATGTATTTTACTCTTCGAAATATTTTAAATATTCTCTCATCCTTTTTTCGAATGTTTATATTTGTTAGATTCTAAAACTAAGGCTCACTCGCCTGTGAATCCTGAGATGACTAAAACCTAAGCCGTGTCCAACAATGACATGTTGTGTTGTTGGGATGTTTTCATGCATTGCCCCCTCCTCTCTTGTTATGAACAATTTTCACTTGATACTTTCATCGTTATCAAGATAATTGTATTATTATGAATTTATTACTTTTATTTTTTGCTCTCGTTAAGGCTTTTGTACGTCTAGTTAATAATATTAGTAGCAATATAATCTTTCCTTCTTTGTTAATAAGACAATTTTATTTGTGTACAATTTGTTGACTTTTTTATTGTTTGTGAAAAAAAAAAATTGAAATTTTGTTTACCGTGCCTCACAGTAAAAATGCCCCAAACTTAACAAAAACAAATTTTTATCCTCAAAATGTTTATTATTAGAAGGAAAAATCAAAGTATTAATTTTTCTTATTTTTTATTAAATCTTTTAACCTTTTCTAGCACATTCAAAATTTTGATTAAAACATTTTTTTTGCGTCATCAGACTACGTAGTGTTTTAGCGCCTTTTTTTTTTCAGGTGAAAAACGCATTGATTTGAAAATTCTTGCAAAAATGAAATAATTGTCGCATTTTAATGAAACGTTTAGGACTTATTCACAAATTAATGAAATTATTTTTTTAAATTTTATTTTATTAATAAAATGTTATGGTAAACTTTTTTTTCACATATGTTACACCTCCATACTTAATTTCATAAAATTTCGAGAATTAAAATTTTTATCCGAAAATTTTTTATTAGTTAAAATAAAGCAGAATTCACTGTAAATCATCAATATATTTTTTAAACTACTATTCATTTCCCAATAATCTACTCCGAATCGTAAATTAAAAAATACAGTAAAACTATGACATTATTTAATTAGAAAAGCTTTTAATTAACTTTATAACTAAGATTTATTAAGGACACTATTATCTTGAGAAAATATTTTTCGATAAATAATGAAATGTTACAAGAATTGTTTTCATTTTTTAAAAATGTCATTATAATAATTTATAATATATAAAACTTTAAGAATTCTCCATTACTTTCACCCGGTCCAGTATATTGTTATTAAAACTATATTTACTAATCCCAAATTGAAAAGCTTAATAGAAATTTTTCCACACCAAAATTTTAAAAATATTTTTATTTGTTATGTACATAACGTAACGTGCCCATTTTTGAAAGTATGGCCGACCATACACGACATTATCAGAAAATAACAGCGATGACTGTAGTAAAGTCAACATTTCTTAAAGTAGATTACGGAGAATGTTTTCCAACATTTTTATTAATATTACTGGGTACTTAAAATTTATCTATATAAAAGGCGCTCACCTCATTTTTTAAAATTATGTTTTACAGATAAATTCTCCGTAGAACAGTAATCATTACGACACCACCTGTCAACGTCTTGTCAATTACGTAAAACATGGCGATGTCGATTAAAAATAAATAAACAAACAAAAACAGCAAGTTTTGTTTTAAAAGTACATTTCTGTGTTATTTTAAAGTAAATAATATTTTTTCCCAAATCAGATTAATTATACTTTAAATCAGCTAATTTTCTTCAAATAAAGTTTCAGAAAAAGTATATTTTATTTTTGGGATATTTTTTAATACAGGGAATTGCGGTGAAAGTCGACTAAAAAAAAGGGCGCTAATCTGTTATTTTAGAAAAAAAATAAAAATCGATTCCAATCAATATAATTTCTATTTGAAATACACCAGGGTATTTTGCTTACTGCAAATATAGTAAATTGAATGAATCTTTAGCTTTCAATTAAGTTCAAATAAAATCTTCAAGAAAGCTTTTTCATTTATAAAAACTCATTTTAAACCATAGGTATCGAAAATTAGTTAAGGTACCTCACGTCACCCATGCTTTTCTCATTTTATTTTGCAACTTTTCTTTCGTTTCCCTTTTTAACCACCCTGCTGTATATTCAAAAGAAACATGATTATTCTCTTTATTGCTTTCCTAAATAAATTTCCACTGGTTTCAGCAATCATTCTAATTCTATTTATAAATAAGAAAAAGAAAAAAGAAAAGGAAAATAAAACGTGAACACGCAATGTTTTATTTTCCTTTTCCCTTTCATTTTTAGCAGCTTTCACCTTCCACTTTTACGAACCATATGTAAATCAGTCAAACAACTCTACTTTTACTTTCTCTTGCGAATCCTTAAGTTTTTAACATGAAAACACGCTTAAGTTGTTTACGCGATCCTTTCTCTCTATTATTATTAATTATCAGGTTGTTGTTAATGAGCAATTTTTTTTCTGGTGTGCATGTGTTGCAAAGGAATCTTGTTTGTTTGTAGAATATTGTTTCATTACTTTTTTTTACCTAATTGAGTAATTTAGGTATTCAATATATTTGTCCTCATTGGGAGGCGAATACTGTTCATTGTTCAATATGTGTTGCTGTTGGTATGTTTTTTTTTCTTTTTCTTTTTTTTTTCTTTTACACGACTATCACTTATTATTACTATCTTTTGTTATTGTCGTCATCATCATCATCCTTGTAAATTATCCGTTGACAGGCACGGACTGCTCTAAGTTGTTCCTTGCTGCTTGTATTCGCTGACTCATTTTTCACTTGACAAACTTTGCAATGTTTGATTAAAGTTACCTGACCACTGTCAGCAGCAGCAGCAGCAGCAGCATTGGCGTTGTTGTACTTATGCTGACTTGTGTAGTCCGTCCCCCTAGCAAGATTGTCTATATATCTCCTATTCTCTTTTCCTATCTCTCCTCCCTTTCTTCTACAATAACCCGCCTACCCGTATACACACCTATATTATTACAACTAATACACCCACTACTCACTCTATCTACTCCTCCCCCCATTACTTTTCTGCATCCTCCTTCTCCCGTTTCTCCTCCTTTTACTTGTCCTTCTACTCCCCTTACTCGCACTCCCACTAGACATCTAAATTCTCTATCATCTACACTGGATGGATGCATGCATGCATGTGGATATTATCTACTCTGCTTAGGAAGTAACTCTTTTATCACATCGTCAACGAACAAGCCTCACCTACATCAACGCTCTTCTAGAACTCTATCAATTGGGGAACAAAACTGCAAGAAGCCTTAAAACTATCTGCAAACCAAATCTAAACTAAACACACACACACACACAGACATACACGATTATATACGTATACAAATTAATAATAATAATAATATATATGTATATACATACAAACGTACATACATACATTCATTCAGTAATCGAAGTTTAAAAGAGAAAAAAAAACGAAATCGAGGGAATGTGTTTGCATCACAAAAAAAATCAACGCCAGCATCAACAAACACGAAGGGGTTCCTCTTATGTAGATTTTACTAGTTTTTCATCTTTATCATCACCCCCACTCCACCACCGCCGCCTTCTCCGTTGCTGCTGTTTCCTTGGATGAATGAAAAACTGCCCGGGGTAAGAAAGCAAAAGTTTTAAAAAAACCGTCGATTGCTGGGTTTGCTTCTTGTATCTCCCCCCACCCCCGCACATACACACGCATGCACGCACGCACGCGCGAGCGCACACACATGTGTACACACGCACACACACACACACACAAACACTCTTTTGGTCTGGCCGAGTTTGCACATACGATATTGATGATGACGATGATGATGATAACTTTTCTCTTTTAATCCCTTTTCTTATCCTTTTCATTTATTTATGGTCGTCATCTTTTTCGTTTCTTTTTTCTTCAACCACCTTCTGTTGTTATAAAGTCCACAGTTTGTTTCC
This sequence comes from Ascarosepion bandense, assembly GCA_037127315.1. Classification (NCBI taxonomy): domain Eukaryota; kingdom Metazoa; phylum Mollusca; class Cephalopoda; order Sepiida; family Sepiidae; genus Ascarosepion; species Ascarosepion bandense. The sequence goes on from JBBBDQ010000632.1 coordinate 3,214,414, forward strand.
TCTCCCTTTACCACCAGTTTGTAATCTGTCCAGCCTCTCGTTAGTGCGCGTGTGGGTGTGTGCGCGCGTGCGCGTGTGTCCTGCATGTCAACTACTGTCACATTCACACTCTTCGTCATCACCTCTTCGGGTTCTACCCGGTCTTCTCTTACTCTCCTTCTTGCCTGCCTCCTTTCTTTACCCCATTCTTGTCTTTCTCACACATGCACAATCTGTCCTCCTGGTTTTTATTTCTCCATCCCATCCATCTATCTTGGACTTCTTGTCTTTGTGTCTCTCCAGAAGTACAATGCTTCTGATATATACTACTACACTTTTTCCAAAACTATTTTTTACATTACTTACAAAACGAGATCATCATCTCAGCATTTTTAAAACTTTTTTTTTTTTAATAATTTGTAACCTATTCCTTTTTTTATTTTTTATTTTCGGCAACAATTTCTCTCCCCAATTGATTTATTTGTCTACTTGTAGAAAATTGTGAATAATCATTTTGCTATTTCTGCATTTTTGTTTTCTTGTAATTATTGTCAGTATCATTGATATTTTTAAGTTGTGGAAATGTGAACATTTTTGAACTTATCAATATACGAATCGGCTTATCATCATCATTGATCATCGTTGTTGTGACATTAGAATAAGATTTTTTTTACTCTTCTTGCTAATCACTATCTTGTCATTACTGATTCTGATAAAAATTGAATTGTTCGCGATCATTTCAAAGTTTATATCAAGTTTTTATTTTCTACTTTTAGATTCAGATTTCACATTTCAAATTTTCTTCAAACATGTTTCATTACTGAACTCAAGTAGTTTATTTATGTTTAAAATGACGGAAATAATATTTCAAATTATTCATATCAGAAAGATCGTTTTTTGTGTACTGATCTTTTGTAGTCACTTCAATTCGTTAGTAACTTTTTTTCTATTTTGATATTCTTCATTTGATTGTTCTGACCAAGGTATGCATGTGTGCATTACGGACTTCGGATTGAACAACAGTAACACCTAACTCTAGGGTCCGGTATTGAACTTTTAAAGGATTAAATTTTGTGGACAAATCAGTCAGCAGCCATATTTTATAATTTACATAATAAACATCAACTGGCCATATTGGCAAAAAATGTCTGGATGCAATGCCACCTTCTTTTTCTTCATCACACTATTTGAGTTTGCCTTCAAGTTTTTAGGCTCAACATTTCATTGTAATATTTAATTTGAGCAGTATAAGTTGATGTTATTGTTAAAACTCAAACAAGTATAAATTTCTCTTTAAATTTTAAAATTAAAATAAACTTTTTAAATTGTTTTAAAGGCAATTTAGATTTTTATGAAAACTATATTCTCTAAAGTCTGAAATTTATGGCGTATTATTTTGTTTTTTATTTTTACGTTATGTCACGATGAAACGTAAACAACATTTATGCTTTCTTTTTCAATAGTAGTTTTTTTTATTCCAAAATTGGACAATAGATGATATCAGGATACATCTCATCATTCAAAGTAAGATTTTTTAGTTATGAAAATAAAAATAAAAGGAAATTATTTTTAAAAAAAGTATAAAAAAATAAAACATTTGATAATTTAACCTTTAAGTACGAAAAAAATTGCTGAACCGTATGATGACGATTTGCGTATTTTACACTGTGTACAGCCTTAAAAAAAAAAAAATAGAAAAAGAAAATCAATAGGTTGTTTTGTTTGTATATTATTAAAAAAGTTCAACTTGTTAAGTTAGTTGTTTTGTAATTTGTACCATATGCGAAATTGTTCAATAGTCCGTAAAAATGTCTTGTCTTCTTAAATTGTATTGTTATTGCTTTTTTTTTTTTTTTTCTTTAACTGAAACTAGTAATGAATATCAGTCCCTCTGGGAAAGGGGGATAGATTATGTTTCTGACTGATCAAGCGGTTGAATTTTTTAATATGATAAAAAAAAGAGGCAAAAACAAAAAACAAGGAGGGGGATATTGGGATCAGACTGGCAGATGATGGGAAGACACTTATAAGCGCGCGCACACGCATAGGCTCAACATTATTATTGTGTTTTTGTTTGTCAACAACCCAAATATCATTCGTCTGTCTGTTGTCAGTGTTGCTCATAAGCTGTTGGAACTGTTGGGATTATGCTTAATATTTAAAAAAAAAAAACGAAAGTGAGAGAGAAAATAACAAAGGAAAAAATCCTTTAGGTGTCGTAAAAAGCATTTTTTACGTATTAGTCATCTAGTTTGTTGAAGTTAAAGACTCCGCTATAATTTGATTGTCAATTTCGAATACTCACACTCACTTTTTGTCCACAATCACTATCATTTTTATTGTTGATTGAGTTCGATATGTTTATTTTCCGTCGTAGAAAATTAATAAAATTATTGTCAATCAATCAACAAATCTTTATTTATGCTTCTTATGTTTTCTCCAGAACAACGACGACAATGTTTTTATTTATTATTTATTTTATATTTTGAATTTTTTTTTTTTTTTTTTGTATTTGAGAAAAAACAACTATTTTGCTTTTGCTTAAAATCTGGAAGGAGAACATAAAAGAATATTAGCTCAAAAACTTTAAAAGAACTTTTCGCAATTTGGTCAATTTCAGAAGATTTGTCGTTGTATTTATTAACAAAAAAAATCATTGCCCCAAAAAATTGTTAATGTTAATCAGTCACCTTGGAAGGAATTAAAGAAAAATTTTTATAATTTTGTTTCTTTACCACCCGATCCTAATTTCTCCCAATAAAGAATAACAATATTTCTAACGGTGCTGTCTGTTTGAAAGAATATTTAAAAGTAATTTCACAGTTTAGTTTTTTGTGTTTTTTTTTTAATTAATGGTAATTAATTAGTTTTTGAATTATTTTCCGTGCATGTCTTCCTCGTTATTAAGTAGTTATAATTTAAATTAATTTTCCAGTCCTACTCAGAACTTTGGTTTTATTTTGTTTACGTTTTCTACACTTTCTTACTTTTTGAATTTCTTTTTTTTTATTATTATTGCTCTGTGTCCTTTTAGCATTTTTACTTTATCTACTTCTTTAATTCACCTCTTCTTTCACTTGACTTAGTGACACATTGTTGATTGTTGCATGACAAGATAATAAATTTACCTTGTGTTTCAGAAAATAAGGATAGTTAGTGATAAGTAAACAAAACGATTTAAATAATTAAAAAGAAAATCTTGAAACATGCTTCGTTTATTTTTTAGTTAACATTGGTAGTTTTATTGCATACATGTCTCTTTTTTTCTTTTTAAAATTGTTTATAGTTTTTGCTTGCATGTGTATTTCACTTCATTTTTTTATTTAATTAAACTAACTGAAAACATTGGATGTTTTATGATTCTTATTCGTTGTGGCCTTAATGGCCATCAGTTGCGTGAGTGTTTTTTAGTTAAAGTGATTAATGACAAAATTTGTAAGTTACCACTCCACGCTCTTTTATTTATTTATTTATTTATTTATTTATTTATTTATGCTGGCAAGTTATGTATTTTCTGATTCTTAACCTTCTCACTTTCACCAGACACAATTTAAAAATGAATTACCGAAGAACGCTTGCATGTTTCATGACGAATGCAATGTAGTTTTTTAAAAATCATTTCTTGCATTTAGTTTTCACTTTTCATTCAATGAACTTTACTTAAAAAAAAAAAAACTTTCACTAGAACTCCAGATTAATGAATTTGTATTTGTATGTCTTTTTGGTGAAAACTGAAAATGATTAATAAAATTTCTCCTACGTTAAATGTGAGTTACAGTTACATTTTACGATTTTATTGGTTTTTTTTTTTCAATGTTCTTAAAAAAAAGAAAAACACTTAGCTGAAATCAACACAAAATAATAAAAAAACATACTTCAGCTACTTATAAAATTTAAAAGAACTGCAAATAATTTTAGAAAAAAATAGAAATGAACTTCGAGATATATTGAAATTAAATATCAGTTTTAATTTTGAATATTTGGTGCTGCTCTTGTTTGTATTGAAATTTTATTTGTACCAATGCTTGAAAGTACCACTTGGCCTCCACTTACTAAGGAAGGGAGGCAACTATGTTTTGTAATGGTACTTGCTTGAATGTTAGCCGACGGCTAGACTGGGGAAAAAAAAAGACATACCATTTTGAAGACACGTTAGATTTTTAAAAATTGGAAAAACAGATCCATAGTCTTTGTTTAAGAAATAATACCTAAAATTGAGTAATTAGTTTATTTAAACAATTGGATTGAAAAATAAATGTAAAATCTTTCTTCTAAAAGTAAGAAAAATACTATTGACTTCTCTTGACCTTTAATAATTTTTTATTTGCTTAAAGAATAAGATTAAATTAAACAATAAAGTTTTCATTATTTAGTATTACTTTAATTCCAAATTTTTATATTAGCCTTTAAATGTGAAAGTTATTCAGGTTTTAAATATATTTAGTTTTTTTTTGCCAAATAGGACTGTTCAAAGTTTGCATTTCTTGTATAACACAATATTTATTTTTTTATTTTTATTTATAAAGTTATCATAAATTAAGTATGTTTAAATGTATGACCACTGGTAAAATCTAACAAATATAAATTTTTAAATCAATATTTAAAAAAAATAACGATAAATAGCAGAAATTAAAAATCACAGACTGCACATAACACTTTTTAAAACAGTGTTAAAAACTAAAGTTATTGCTTTTGTTATTATTTCAACATGTTATTTTTACTAGTTTATGAAATCAAGTTATAGTACATTTAAACATTTGGGAGCCTTTCTTATACTTATATAGCAATTGTACAATGAGATCTTGATTTGTGAAACTTGTTTTCAAAGTAACTAGTGAGTCTTTTAAAAAATCAAAATACAGTCTTATTTATTTGACTAAATATTATATGGGTTTGCATTATGCTAAAATAGACATAGCTGAAATAAAAAATTGGCCTAAATATTTTATACAACTACACTTAGAAACTTGCAGGGTTCTGTTCCAATTTTAAAACAGCTTCTACAGACTTGCATTATTCTTTTATCCTGAATTTGTCTTGGGGAATATAATCAAATTTAATTATGTATTTCACATTCTTGGGCATTTTTTATTCAGATGTTATCCAATCTTATTGGATTAGACTTTTCTTCCTGTTTGATTGTACTCAAAAGTAAGTTAGCATTGAAATTTATTGAACTTAATTTACTGATTTGTGTAATTCATTTCTCAGTGTTCATCAATTTTCTCTGATGAAATGTTAGTGCACATGCCAGGTTAAAAGAATTATTATTTTGACATTTTTAACTTTCAAATCTGTTAGTAAAATTACATTTATGTTGATTTCTTATATTATTTCATTTAGAATTTAGAATTATTTTCTTGGACACCATTTGTAGTTTGCACAAATCCTTTTCATAGACTTGATCCATAATCAGATCTATTGTAATAATTTTCTACCCTTATTATAAAATTAATTAAAGAATTAGTATTAAACAGCTATAAAAATTTGTAAATAGTGATAGAATTTCTCTCTCCTATCATAGCAAAATATGAAACATGATTAAAGTTAAAAATTGAATTTTCGTAGTTTTTGATTTGTCATAGAATTTCTCAATTTCATATTCATCTTATGGAGCTTAATGATTACAGTTGCTGAATTTAATGGTGTTGGCAAGTATTTGGAAATATATATTTTGTGGCTTGAGTTTAAGATTGCTTTTTTTTTTTTATAAGTTTCTAACTTATTTGTTCGGAATAATTTAGCATATGTAGAAGAATCATATATAATCAATATTTAGAGAATATTTATTTTATTAAAAAAGTGTTATAATAAAACTACAACTTTCATTTAAGACCTGTTAGTTGATCTGGCTAATTATGATAATATTTTCTAAAAATGAGCCACATAGGGAAATATATTAATATATTCAAAAATTTTTTAAAATTATATAATAATATAATGATTTGTTTTTACGTAAAATCACTTAAATTAAATACAATATCTTAATGTGAAGGCATAAAGTTTCATTTAAGCTTAATATTTGACAATCATTATTTCGGAAATAAATAATAAATAGTTTAGATGGTAAAAATTTTCTATTTCTTCATGCGAGAAAAATCATTTTGAATTAACTTTGTTTATATGACATTACATGATACTCATCTTATTTTTGTCTTTCAGTATTGCTTACTTTTTGATTTAGATTTTTTTTCTATTTTGGTCTCCTGAGGACCCTTATAAGTGAAGGGACATAACTCTTGTTTATGAATGGGGTTATTGAGTTTCGAAATAGTCAGCACTCAAATCTGAACACTGACAGATATTTTACTGCGTTTGCTTGGGAACCTTAGAGTCTCTAGAGCTAAGGGGCTTTTAAACCTTTCAATTCTTTGGCTTAATTTGTTTTCAAGAATTAGCTTCTTTTTTTTAAACAATAAACAAATGCAGTATGATTGACAGTTCAATCAATTAAAGGTGTTCATTTTCCAGTTAGAATAATTGGTATTATTTTCTTTCCATATATATATATATATATATGTATATAAAGTTGGTGGAACAAGTCCTAAAAAGCTAGAAAATGTATGTTGAAAAGGTTGAATTGAAACTTTGAAAGAGTTGCAGTTCGTTACTGACTCAACAAAAATCAGTTATTAAAAAAAAAAAAAAACAAGTGGAAAATACAAAAAAAATATTATTGTGTTTATTTATAAAAAATCTTTTTTGATTTTTATTAACAATTCCATACCGAGAGAAAACTTGTTTTTAAAAATAATTTACCTTCTAATTTGTATATTCACACTTCACAGTAAGAAAATAATACCTGATAAAGAAATAGATTTTTTACTTAAATTTTTAATATTCTTTTTTTTTTTTTACAACTAGTAACCGGGTTATTGAATCGTGACTCACGCATTGCAAAGAAGGGAATTTCAATAAACTTTTTTCACCCATTCTTCTTTTCACCGACCGGCCTAGAATAGTTACAGTGATGATCTGTTTACTTTCCATTTTATGTGACAAAGGAAGAGAAAGTGTTGAAGAGTTAATATGTAGTGGCAGGGTAGAAGGCCAGTAATAATTTAGTATGCTCAAGCCCATTGTCTGCAAGCTGTAGTACAATAGCAGCGAGCCTGCTGCCAGAGGAAAACAGCAGCATGGTACATAAAGCAGTGTTAATCTATTGATTGCTAATGTTAACTAATAGGGAACAAAGGAATTTTGCCCAGACACAGAATAATCTCTCAACTCTTATGGGAACTGCGTTCAGTGTTGCATAGCATTTTCCTTTCTTTTTAATAACTGATTCTGACACAAATTTATCATTAATTTACTCCACTGACTGGCATTTCATTAAAGAAATCGCACACAAGGCGTTTTTTGTATTTCATTAATTCTTCCTTTCCTGTATATATGAAGCCACATCATAATTTTGTGACTCATGCCTTCTTAAATAATGTATTTTTTATTGAATGCGTTTGTAAAAGTTTGTTTACAATTATTTTCTTATTAACTATATCGTTTATTTATTTATTTATTTAAACTCAAATGATGTGTTCTTTTTATTTTAGATCTATTCTTCTACTTCTTTTAAAATTCATATAGCTTCTATTTGTGACAAATTAACCATTAATCACATTTTTCACTGAAGTCAGTTTTCTTGACCGGTTTTATGAACAAAAGTAAAACTGAGGTCAGGAGAGAAGTAAAAACTTTGAAAACAAAAATACTTTCATTCTCTAAGTTTTTATTAAAATTTAATCAACAAGCATTGTTGGTCAGCTTTCTTCATCAAACAACATTAACAATAAAAACAATGAACATTTTAAAATTTTATCCCTAGTTTGCAAAATTAAAATAAGAATGGAGTTACCACGTTTTAAAAGAAAAAAAATAAATAAATAAATAGTAACTATCATTTGTTTTGTTTTTCTTAAGATTAAGAAGAATAAGATTTTTTACTTACCACATACGCAAGCTAATTTTATGTATTGTAAATAAACAAGTTAAAATTGTCTTATTTTGTGACAGTCTTTCTTTCTTGTCGTTGATGGCAATTTGATATTTTTTGGAAGTTCAAAGTTACTTATTCAGAATATTTTTGTCATAAAAAACAAAACAAAAAAAAACTCTCCCAAGCACATGTAATATTTTGGGGAAAGTTCTACCTTTTCTGGTTTCATTTTTGTGAGAAGAACTAGAAAGAAAAAATTAAAAAAAGATATGCATGTTTTCGTTTTCGTTTGTGTTCGCTCACAGTTACAAAAAAAATCACATGATGAAAAAAGAAAACCTTAGCTGAGTTTCTAAGAAATTCCCTCTGTTGAATTTTTAAAGGAATTGGTTGGTTTTTACATTTTTAAAGTTTTTTTTTTCTTGTAAAGTGTATTTTCTTTTCCAAAGCAATACAAACTTCCTCACTTCTGAATTGGTTTCTTTATTCGTGTCGATAACAAATCACCGACATAAGACAAAGAAGAAATGAATAGCATTTTTTTTTTTAAATTAAAAAATAAATGTTACATTCATACAGGTCGGGTTTTGTTGGTTTCAAATTTCACTTATTCTCACCTTTTTATTTTTTAAAGTCTGCTACTTGATGCTTTCACAAAATTATAAAATTGAATTTTACACTTTTTTTTTTTTCCGAGAAGTAGTGTCCCCCATCTTGGTTGTTTCCTCTTTTTTTTTTTTTTACTGCAGCATTCTTCGAAAATTTTGAATCCACGGGTATAAATTGTTCTCATTCCGTATCCGTGCTTGGGTGTGAGGGCGAGGGACACACATCATATATTATCAGTTTAATTGAATTCAATTCCGTTCTTGTGATGTCAATGAATCAAAGTGAAGATGACTTTATTCATTACCTTAAAAAAAAAAACACAAAACAAAACACTACCCATGGATTGAACTCACGACCGCCAGATGACTCGATTTACTTACTGTCGCTCAGTGTTTTAACTGTTTAACAGACGCTAGTCAACGAATCACATTATGACAGACACCTGAAGAAGGCCACAATAAACAACGGCTAAGCTAAAAAAAAAGTCTTGATAACAAGCAGGTTTAAAAGACATTTAGTCACTTAGTCCTAAATTTCTGTTCTCAAAATATTTAAAATATTTAAAATATGTAAATTTTACATGATTATTTTTCTTTGTGGAACAAAACAAGTACAAAATTGATTAGTATACAAGTTTAAAACAGTGACACTCAATGTACAATACATTCCTTGTGACTTTTTGTGAGGCATCTATTTTTGCAATAAATTTTAAAATGGTTTTTATTTTACAAAATAAAGTATACCCAATTGATATTTTTGTTTTGTAAAGGAAGCTGAAAAAATATTCAGCATTTTTTATTGTCTAGGCCCTAGGGTCAGTGTCCTGATTTTTAACAATTTTTTTTTTTTTTAACGAATATGCATATTTGTTCGTAAACGCTAGAGTGGTAACCCATGCTTTTTTTTTTCTTTTTAGTAAATCTTTATATTTGATTTATTCTCTATTGCTTATCTTAATACATCTGCGAGATTGATTTCGTCCATCTACTAAAGCAGACGGGCCCACAAGAAGAGAGATCATTCTGGGTGCTGTGTATTCACAAGTTTATCATGCACCTCCGACTATATTCGCTGACTGACTGGCCGGCGTACTATGCTGGGGAATCCCCTCCACTTTGCGCGTTAATGTTTGATGTCAGATTTTCTGGGGGAAGCACCGTAAGTAGGTAGATATTTGTTTATTGATTTAATCTAATATAGAGAAGCGTCCCATCTGCTCTTTAGCGAATTCGATGTACAGCTCAGTTATTGAAATTACTTTACCGGCAAATAGTTCAAGCACCATGAAATAATCTATTTCACTTCGAACGATGCCCGATTAATATACCGAAGATTTTTCCTAATCACTGCTCATTGAAATCAAACCACAGTAAAGAAAAGAGAGTGAACTTTTAGAGATGAGAAAGAAAGCTTACGAAGGATGCTGAAAAGTTCACTGTCGGAGTAAAAAGAGATTTAAAAAAAAAAAAAAATATGAGGAGTTGTCAGATTTATTTCGGGGAGTGGGTCAACCCGAGAATTTTTTTTTAGCAAAAAATCCTTCGTAAGGATTAACGTTCTCCCTACACTTCCCCACCCCCAATCAATTTTTAAAAAAGTTTTTTCGCGCGTGTGTGTGTCCGCACACACGCAGAAAAAATTGTGTAGTATTTACTAAATACTACACAATTTTTTAAAATACTATTTACTTTCTTTTTGCTATATAGTTCTTGAAATTAAAGAGCTACAATTGTAGGTATTGCAGCTGAGAAAACTAAGTGTCGTTTTTTGTTTTTATTTTAACAATTTTCGTTGTTTCCCATTTCATGGTTCTTTCTTATATGAAATTTGTGATTTAAATTTTTTAAAAGGATAAATTTTAAAATGGTTTAATTTTAGAAGACTAAAATAAAATTTAATAAAGTGACCCTTTTTGTTTTAAATTTAGCTTTTTGATAAAATTTTGAACAAGTGCGCACTTTGAATAAATAGTTTTAAAAGTTTTTTTTTTCTCTATTTTCTTGGTGTTTACTGTAAGTAATTAAGAGATGCCACCATAGGAATTTATTGATAAAAGAAAATGTTGT